>VXBP01009037.1:393886-570021 GCA_013400115.1 Rhinopomastus cyanomelas | reverse complement strand
CCGGTGCGGGGAGGGGCGAGGAGGAACCGGGGCCGCCCCCTGGGAGGAGGGAAAAGGGAGGGTGGGAGGTTGGGGGGGGACAACTCGGGGTCAGCCCCTACCCGCAGCGGGGGAGAAGCGGGTTTCAGCCTGGCCCGGGATTTTTCCAGCATCATCCCGAGTGCTCCCAGCATCACCCGGAGTGCTCCCAGTATCATCCACAGTGCTCCCAGCATTACCCGGAGCACTCCCAGCATCATCCCAAGCGCTCCTGGCACCATCCCGCAGCAGAGCCCCGGAAGGGTCCGAGACCCTTCACTGAAGGGGTCGCTGGCCTTTGGAACAGGCTGCCCAGGGCTGTGAAAGAGATCCCATCCCATCCCTGCAGGGTTTTAAAGGATGTGGAGATGTGGAGTGAGGGCCAAGGGTTTGTGGGGACCTGGCAGTGCAGGGGGAGCGGTTGGAAGGGCTTTCCAACCACAGAGATTTCATGAGTCCAGCAGGATCAGGACTGGTGGAGGTTGGCAGGGGCCTCTGGAGATCACCCCGACCTCTGCAGCGGAGTCACCCAGAGCAGGTGATCCAGGAGGTATCCAGGAGGGGGTTGGGATGTCTCCAGAGCAGGAGATTCCACAACCTGCCTGCGCAGCCGGGGCCAGGGCTCTGCCACCGTCCCAGCCCTCAGGTGCAAGGGCCCATGCTCCAGTCTGTGCCTTGTGCTGTTACTGAGCACCAGTGAGCAGGGTGCAGCCCCATCCCTCAGGCCCAGGCTGTGCTGAGAAGGCAGACTAAACCCTGCCAGGCGCTGTGGGAAGCGGGTGCCTGGCTCAGCACTGACCTCTGTGGGTGCTGCTGCTGCTGCTGAGAAAAGTCTTCCCACCCACAGCAGCACCACCACCCTCCCAACACCCCGGTCCAGACCTGCCCTCTGCTCCTGCCAGGCTGCAGGAGAAGCCACTGGTGACTCCTCATTCAACATGAAACCTTGAACTCTGGGTCACAGGAAGTCTCCAGCAGTCAGGAGAGAACCAGCATCCTTGGTGCAGAGATTCAGGGTGAAAAAACAACCACCAACCTCCTCTGCAAATCCCCGAGAGCAGCTCCCTCCTCCAGCCCAGCCCAGGTGGCCCAGGGTGAACCACCCCACACACCACAGGATCACGGAATGGGCCGGGTTGAAAGGAACCTCAAAGGCTGCTGCCCTGCAGCCTGAGGGCTCGTTTCTCCTCCCTTCACTTCGAGGAGCTGAGGAAGCCTCTTCTCGCTGCTGAGGGCGTCACAGCTTCGCCAGCAAAAATTAAAGGGACGAATGAGCAGCAGCAGGGGCTGAGCTGAGTTCTCACCACATACGAGTCCTTCATTTTACGGCTCAAAATCATTGCCTGAGCCTCTCTGCCAAAGCCCCCCCAGCTCTCCATCACAGCGGCAGCAGACAAACATCCAGTGGCACCGGTCCTGGGGCTGTAAATCAGCTGGACCCGGAGTGCTGGAGCACGACAGAAGGCTTGGGGATGATGCTGCTGTCCTCAGGCAAACCAGGGGCTCCCCGGGGCGCTCAGAACCTCAGACAGGAGTGTTTTCCCTCCTCTTTTGGGCGCGCAGAGCAGTCAGATCTCCCACGGCAGCGCAGAACCTTTGTAGGGATGCAATTCCCAACCACTTGTGGAATGAAACCACAGAACCACAGAGCACTAGGGTTGGAAGGGACCTCGAGAGACCACCCAGTCCAGTCCCCTTGCCACAGCAGGATCCCCCAGATCCAGTCATTAGGGACTGGAAGGGACCTCGAGAGATCACCCAGTCCCATCCCGCTGCTGCAGCAGGATCCCCTTGATCCAGTCACACAGGAACATCCCAGGCAGGTTTGAAATGTCTCCAGAGAAGGAGGCCGCACAGCCCCCCTGGGCAGCCCCTGCCAGTCTCATTCAGCCCAGCAGAACTGCAGATGCTGTTCTCATTCTCCTGGGCAGTTCCTGGGAGGCTCTGACAGATCCCCCTCAGAAACACCAGCTGCCGAGCGGTGGTCGCTCCCTGCCTGGATGAACCCCCCAGAGCATAGGTCAACCCTCTGCTGAGCAGTCCCCAAGGCAAAGGTGTCCAGTGACAGGACCTGAAATGAAGTGACCTCTCATTTCTGTTCCAGAAGAGGAGAGGGAAGTTTCCCTGGGTTGTCTGCTTCAGCTACCTCTGCCAGCCCGGGGGTCACATCTACGAGCACCTCAGTTGACATCCCGAGCATCCAAGTTCCCAGCAGAACTGGATCAACGGGTTCCCTCACATAAACCTGCTCAGACACTCACCTGTTGAGGAGTTTCAGCAGAGCCTGCCTGTGACAAGCTCAACACACCGAGATGGGCTAAAAGCTGTGGGCTCTAAACAACAAACAACAGATGGTGCCATCTCACATCTACCTACTGCTCTGAAGGGAAACTTGATGGGGAGTCAGATGGACCCCTCTAGCAACACTAGCACCGGGGTTTGTAACAGCAGAGGGGGTTCTGCTACAACCTTCCCCTCTGTTTGGTGCCCTCAAGCAGGTACTTTGAGGAACAGGGATCCAGAGCACCCTCCAGAGCACTGGCAGCGCAGGCAGGAGGTAGCCCAGTCCAGCAGGGCAGCTGCCACCCTCTCAGCAGCTCATTTATGTACTCTCACAGGAGCATTTCATCCTGGAGGGATAAAATACTGCCCCCTTCCCCCTGCTGCAGACCCCCCAGCAACTTAATCATAGAATCACAGAGCATCAGGGATGGGAAGGGACCTCGAAAGACCACCCAGCCCCATCCCCTGCCACAGCAGGATCCCCCAGATCCAGTCACACAGGAACAGTCCAGGAGGGTTTGAAATGTCTCCAGAGAAGGAGACTCCACAGCCCTCCTGGGCAGCCCCTGCCAGGGCTCTGTCACCCTCATTGGGAACAAGGTCCTTCTCACATTGGTGAGGAGCCTCCTCTGCTCCAGCTCACACCCGCTGCCCCTTGTCCTGTCACTGGGTGCCCCTGAGCAGAGCCTGGCTCCATCCTCCGGACACCCTCCCTTCCCATATTGATCAACATCCACGGGGTCACCCCTCAGGCTCCTTTTTCCAGCTCCAGAGCCCCAGCTCCCTCAGCAGAGAGATGCTCCCCTCCCTCCATCATCTCGTGGCTCTGCGCTGCAGTGGTCTGCAGGGCAGCCGGGCGCAGCAGAGCCCTCCCATCGGTCCTGGCAGTCCCGAGCAAACATTTGTCAGGGTTTAATCTCCAGGTTGGAAGGGATCGGTTTTCCTGGAGTAGCACTGCACTAACTGATAGACATCAGCAGCAAGCCAGCCCCACAGCTTATCTCACTCACAGCCGGCTCCACTCTAACTCACCGGTGAAGCTGAGGAGCAGCCCTGGCGCGTGGGTGATGCTGAGCACCGCACAGAGTGTGCGCAGCTTGGCCGTGGGCTGCTAACAGCCCCTCAAAGAGACCCTCCCAGCCTGTGCGACTGGATCCAGGGGCTCCTGCTCTGGCAGGGGGATGGCACTGGACGATCTCTAGAGGTCCCTTCCAGTCCCTCACGTTCTGCGACTCCGTGAAGCTGCCGCCAGGACACGAGGCTCTGCCTCAGGGCTGCTGCCTCCTACAAGAACCACCACCCCTGCTCCTCGAGGGACGCTGGAGGCACCCAGCAGACACGGAGGAGGGCTCCGGGTGCAGACGCGACGCCCCCAGCAGCGTCCTGGGCGCCAGGTGGGAGCGCTGGGAAGGGGCTGCGGCCGCCCACCGGACGCCCGCAGCACGGAGCCCGCTGGTGGGGAGGCAGCGAGCGCTCGGTGCCAAGGACAGACGTTTCCTGAGGCACCCGATTACCACCAGCCCACGCGCTGCGTGCGCACGTCGCTGCGCGGGGCTGACTGCAGCCAGCGCTGATCCCGGGCCCCTTACAGCTCTCCAGGGGAAGGGGGGCGAGCCGTGGGCACTGGGGGCTCCGCCGAGGGTGGGCACCCATCGCTACCTCCGCTTTGCGCACGTTGCTCCCAGGCAGGGACACGCGGTGCCGGCTCCTCGGCCGGGGCTTCTGCCTCCTGCTGTTAGCTCATGGCGAGCTCCAGACGGCGCTGGACCAGCCAGGCAACGCGCCTCGAGGAGCTTCAGCCTCTTCGCAACAACTTCAGCTCTCTTCAGCCACCTAATTGTTTCTCTGCCCAGATCACCGCTCTCCAGGAGCCACCACCACTGCTCTGGGGTCGGAGGTGGAGGCAACACCCCAGAACATCAGGGACTGGAAAGATCATCCCTCTGCCGCAGCAGGTTTCCCTAGATCCAGTCACAGAACCAGAGCATTAGGGATGGGAAGGGACCTCGAAAGATCACCCAGTCCCATTCCCCTGACACAGCAGGATCTCCTAGATCCAGTCACGTGAGAACATACTCAGGAGGGTTTGAAGCCTCTCCAGAGAAGGAGACTCCACAGCCTCCTGGGCAGCCCCTGCCAGCGATGACCCACTTCAGGGGTGATTTTACTTTGCAGGTGGCTTCAGCCATTTGTTCCACCCCCAGTCCCTTCCCCTGCAGATGGGAACTGGCAAACCCACGAGCTGGGTGCTGCATTCTGCCTCCCTCACGCCCTGGGCTTCCCCTGCCTCCACCAACGAGCAGGACCACCACCCTCCACAAGGTGCTTGGGGCTGGAGAACAGGGTCAGGGTTCCACATGGATGCAAGGGCTCAGCCATTCACTTTGGGACTGGAGAGAACACAGAGCCACTCTAAAACCCCTGAGTGCCTGTGTGCAAATCCCAGTGTCCACGCTGCAGCGCTGCCCTGCACGGGAGACACTCAAAACAAGGAGGAGAGGGGTCTGTGCTCTGCCAGATGCCTCTGGCTCCAGTCCTCTGTCCAGAAACTGAACCCTCTCCAAGCTTCTCCAGTAGCAGCAAAGCCCGCAGCTCTTTTGGGACAGGCAGACACCAGTACACTGCAAGCAGACACCAGTTTGGGTCTGGGCAGGGCTTGGTCCTGCTGCCTGGACCAGAGCATCCCCCCAGCACGCAGGGTGTGCAGCTCGGAGCAGCCCTGTGCTCACAGCAGCAACAGCCTCCATCTTCCCTCCCCTCCAGGCTGGAGCCCAGGGGAGCAGAAGCAGCGGCTGGGGAGGGCCCAGTTTGCTCTTGGATCCAGCTCTCAGCTCCCTGAGGGCGGGAGCTCTGCAGGCTCTGTGCTGCCCTGGCCGGATGGGGTGGAAGGCATGGTGGCTGGGGGCAATGCTCCCAGGGGCTGCTGCCTCACGCCAGCCTGTTTGTGCCGCTGACCTGACGCTGTGTCCGGCTGCCGCTTGAGGAGGCCCCACCTGGCTGAACAATCACCTCCCTTGTGCAGGCAGTTCGGTGTAGAGACCAGCCCTTGGGAACAGCCTTCCCCAGCCTCCTGACAAGAAGGATCCCGGAGCCTGGCGAGGCTCCTCTGGACGCCCTCCCTTCCCTCCAGGGTGTCACCCTCCCCACACAGTTTGATGTCATCAGCAAAGGGGCTGAGGGGTCACTCAGTTCCCCTGCCCCTGGCGCCCAGAGATGCTAAACAGCACTGGTCCCAGTCCCGACCTTCAAGGAGCAGCCCCCTTTGTTCTCTCAGCCACCCACAACCACACTTCCCTGACTGCAGCTCTACGCTGATATGAAAATAACAGCAGCTCCTAGAACACCCCCGAGTGTGTCGTAGAGAAACAGGCGTCAAGAAGGCAGATCCAAGTGAGCCCTGTCCTCTCCCGATGGGGACGGCCGGTGTTTGGGGGAGCACACGTCCTGGCCCTTGCATTGGGTGGGAGTAACATCACAGAACCTCAGAACCCCAGAGCATGAGGGATGGGAAGGGACCTCAAGAGATCACCCAGTCCCATCCCCCTGCCACAGCAGGATCCCCTAGATCCAGTCACAACAAAGGCCTGAAGCTGCTAGGGGAGGGTCAGGTTGGATGTCAGGAAGCCCTTCCTCAGGGAAAGAGTGATCAGAGCCTGGACTGGACTGCCCAGGGCAGTGGGGGCATCCCCATCCCTGGAGATGTTGCAAGGACCCTGCAGAGATGCTGGTGCTGGGCTCTGCTCACAGGTCATTGGTGACAGAAACAGAGGGAAGGGCTTCAAGCTCCACCAGGGGAGGGTCAGACTGGCCATCAGGAAGAGATTCTTCCTGGAGAGAGTGGTCAGGGACTGGGCTGTGCTGCCCAGGGTGGGGGCTGATTCCTCATCCCTGGATGAGTTTAAAAGGGGCTGAGATGTGGTGCTGGGGGATGTGGTTTGGGGGTGACCTTGCAGAGTGGGGTTGATAGCTACACTCTATGATCCCAGGGGTCTTTTCCAACCTCAAGGATTCTGTGATTCTATCACACTCTGCTCTTACAGGGTCCCTGGGCGGCGTCACCAGCTGCTCTGGGGAGAAGGGTGGCCACGGTGAGGTTGGGCTGAAGGTCAGACTTGATCTCCAAGGTCCCATTTTCTTCTTGCTCAGTCACAGAATCACTGGGGTCTCTTCCAACAAGAAATAAACCACAAACCAGCAAACCCCACCTGTCCCACAGCAGGGAAACTGAGCAGCTCCTGCAGCTCCCCGCAAAACCAGTGACACAAGGCACCATCAGACCTCAGTCTGCTCAGCTCTTGCAGCAAAAGCCCCCGGGAGCAGAGAACATTCCTCCTGCTTCCACCTCTCAGAAACAATCTGACACTGCTTGAGAGTCTGATGGCTGATTGCTGCCCTGCTGTGTGCTGGGCACCAGTAAAACCAGGGTGAATGCGAAACACGGAGGAGCTCCCTCCCCGTCCTGCAGCACCAGGATGTGCTGTGGCCAGGGGAGAAGAGGAACTGCTCACAGAGGGGTCAGTGAGGACCCCTGAGCCATCCACATGGTACCAGTGTCCACCTGTGGAGCCAGGGCTGATGGCTCCCGTGATGGCACATCCCATGGCATCACAAGTCAGCAATGGGCCCTGGTGGCCAAGAAGCCCAGTGGCATCCTGGACTGGATAGCAGATCAAGAGATGTTCTCCTGCCCCTCTACTCTGCCCTGGTGAGACCCCAGCTGGAATCTTGTGTCCAGCTCTGGGCACCCCAGCTCCAGAAGGACACGGAGCTGCTGGAGAGAGCCCAGCTCAGAGCCACAGAGATGATGGAGGGAGGGGAGCATCTCCCTGCTGAGGACAGGCTGAGGGAGCTGGGGCTCTGGAACTGGGAAAAAAGGAGCCTGAGCAGTGACCTCATGGATGTTGATCAATATGGGAAGGGAGGGTGTCAGGAGGAGGGAGCCAGGCTCTGCTCAGGGGCACCCAGTGACAGGACAAGGGGCAGTGGGTGTGAGCTGGAGCAGAGGAGGTTCCACATCAGTGTGAGAAGGACCTTGTTCCCAGTGAGGGTGCCAGAGCCCTGGCAGGGGCTGCCCAGGGGGGCTGTGGAGTCTCCTTCTCTGGAGACATTTCAAACCCACCTGGTCTGTTCCTGTGCAACTGGCTCTAGGGGATCCTGCTGCATCCGGGGTTGGACTGGGTGATCTCTCGAGGTCCCTTCCAACCCCTGATGCTCTGTGATCACCGTTGTGCTTCACACCAGCAGCTCTGCTCCTCCAGACTTGCCTCCACACACTGACAAACGTGCCCAGGATGGTTGGGTTTGGGATTTATTTTAATCTCCCAGGAAATCATCCAAGCTGCTAATTCTATAGCGCTGGGCTGTTTCCTAGAGAAGAAGTGATGTGATGGTTGGTGCCCAGATCCCCCGCACCCAGGTGGCTTTCTCCACACACCCCTCACCCCGGCACTCAGAGGGAGCTGCCCAGCTCTGGGGATGGGCTGAGAGCTGCTGAGGTCCCACCCAAACCGGGGGTGCCCGTGAGGCTGGTGGTGCTCGGAGCGGGATGGCCTTTCGAGGTCCCTTCCAGTCCCTAGAGCAGTGACTCTGCGCCGCCGATGCAGCCCCTTGAACGCCTCGGTCCTGCTGCAGCTCACGCCTGGCAGGACGGCTGGGAAGCCGCCTGGGGCTGCTCTGCCGAGCAGAGAGGCAGGACCCGCGCTCCTCGGACGCCAGCGAGGCAGCTACCGAGCGCAGCCCTCGCGGTGCGTCGCGGGGGGTTCGAAGGGCAGGAGGGAGCCTCGATCGGCCGCGGCATGAGCAGCGGGACAGCGCATCTGCTGCTCCCGGGGGACACGCAAACTCCCCGACGAGCTCCGTGTCCCTCCTCATCACAAGTGAGCTGCTGCCTTTGAACAAAGAGCCGTCCTTCCTGCTCCTGCCGAGCTCCACACCCATTGCCACCGCTGCCGTAGCCTCACTAGCAGCAGCAGGCTGCCCTTCCAGCCCCGGCTGAGGGCTTCAGCTCTCTCCTCAGAGACTTCAAAGTCAGGTCAATGTGATGCAGCTCCAGGCCCGGTCTCCAGCTGCTAGAAGAAACCAGCCCCTGTAGGGACATCTGTTTGCCTGGAGACCTCCTGGGCCCCGTGGCAAGTGTCCACAGCTGTTCAACAAACAGGAAAATGGCTCGTTGAGGGGGCAGGACCTGCCAATGGGTTTGTTTAGCCCAGACCCAACCGACTGCAGGCAGGGCTGGCGAGCGGGGCTGTGGTGCCGGGTCTCTAGGGAAACGACTCTGCGCCTGAACAGGAACAAAAGCAATCGTGTGCATTTCCTGCGAGCAAACGGGCGCCAGGGCAACCTGAGGCAGCCGGCCGTGAGCCTCAGCCCGTCAGAGCACAACCTCTTCATGAACCAGTTCAGTCTCTAAAGAACCTCAGAACACTAGGGCTTGGAAGGGACCTCAAAAGATCATCCAGTCCAGTCCCCCTGCCACAGCTGGATCCCCTAGATCCAGTAACACAGGAACAGTCCAGGAGGGTCTGAAACGTCTCCAGAGAAGGAGACTCCACAACCCCCCTGGGCAGCCCCTGCCAGGGTTCTGGCACCTTCACTGGGATGGGAAGAAGGTCCTTCTCAGGTTGATGTGGCACCTCCTCCGAGCAGCGCCCGCCGCACCCGGTGCCACCCCGCGTCGCGCAGAGCGCTCGTGCCGCCAGCCCCGCAGAGCAGGATCAGCCTCATTACTTCCTTCCTCGACGCGTTAATTCTCCCCCCTTAATCCAAACACAGCCCTGTGCAGTGATTAAAGTCCCTCTAATCCAACCGAACATAAGCAGCGCGGATCAAAGCGCATCCCGGCGGCACCGAGCGCTCGGGCGCGGGAAGGGCGGAGGCTGCTCGCGGCGAGCGCAGGCGGCCCGGAGGTGGGAGCCACCGGCACCACGCGCCCGGCGCTTTGTTCGCCGCCTGTCGCGCCGCCCGGCCCGTTACAGCAGCTCCGGCTAATCACCAGCTAACACGCTGCCCTTAATTTAATTAGCGTGTAACAGCACCGCGCCGAGACAGCGAAGCACCGCGTTCCCAGCCACATCCTGCACCGCTGCTCCCCGCGGAACCGCAGAGCATCAGGGGCTGGAAGGGACCTCGAGAGATCCCCCAGATCCAGTCATTAGGGGCTGGAAGGGACCTCGAGAGATCACCCAGCCTCATCCCCCTGCCACAGCAGGATCCTCTAGATCCAGTCACACGGGAACATGGCCAGGAGGGTTTGAAACATCTCCCGAGAAGGAGATTTCACAACACATCTTCCTCTCCCTTGTCTCATCACAAACACTGAGCATCACCAAGACCCAACATGAGCAGCTCCCACAAAGAGCGGACAGAGAGCCCAGCCACAGATGGAGGGGCTGCTGGCCATCACGTCACGGCTCATGTGGCCACGTTTCTCACCCAAGCAAGGACTGTGACAGAACAGAATGGGGGAGCAGAGAGGCTCAGTGAAAAGAAAACCAGGAGATGCCTGCTGATGATTAAAGAGGGGACTCAGGGGGGACCTTCTCCCTCTCCAGCTCCCTGAAGGGAGGTTGCAGTCAGGTGGGGGTCAGGCTCTTCTCCCAGGCACCCAGTGCCAGAACGAGAGGGCAGGGCGGGTGTTAGGAAACCCTTCCTCAGGGAAAGGGTGATCAGAGCCTGGACTGGGCTGCAAACCCGCAGCTTTAACAATCCCTCTGACGTTCAGGGTTTGCCGGCGACTTCACAACATCACGGGCAGCATCAGGGGCAATCAACCCAGCTGTGACCAGCACCCTGATGGAGATTACAGGGGAGGATGACCCGACTTGATGCAGCTTGTTAGAGCTGCAGGCGACAGCTCCCAGTGCTCTGGGCATTTCTGCGCCGCAGGGCAGCGCCGGAGCTGGAGTTGGGCTCCGAGAGGTCCCAAACCCCTCATCAGTGCAGTCACTGGTGCTGCGGCTCCTGTCGGCCCCTGTCAGTGCCCCTCCTTCCCCAAAAGCAGGGTGCAGCTCGCCCCGGGAGCCCAAGCGCTTCCCATCTCGCTGATGACCGGCTTTGGGGAAGCATCAGCCTGCGATGGGGATGGTGCAGCCGCAGGGCTGGCGGGCAGAAGCAGCACTTCAGCGGCTCAGCCTGGTGAGTTATGAAATCAAAAGCAGCCCCGGGCGTCCACGTGCCATTTCCTGAGGATCCATGATGTCCCAGAGTGTGGGGGGTGATTTATTTCCCTGCCACGAGGAGCAGAACAAAGGCTGACAAACAGAATCAATCCAGATTAAGAGATGCTCGTACAGCTCTGACTTCTGCTTGAGCCTGGAGCTTCCAGGCTTTGCTGTGCTGCCTCCCCATCTCTGCTGAGCCTGCAGGTGGACACCAACAGAGGGGAATCCCCTTTGCTGAAGCCAGGTGATGCTGAGCCTCTGGTGTCTGATGTGTGGTGAGGGATGGTACTTGTGGATCAACCCCCTGCATGGATCAGCCCGAGAGAAGGACCTTGTTCCCAGTGAGGGTGCCAGAGCCCTGGCAGGGGCTGCCCAGGGGGGGCTGTGGAATCTCCTTCTCTGGAGCCATTTTAAACCCACCTGGCCATGCTCCTGTGTGACTGGACCTAGGGGATCCTGCTGTGGCAGGGGGACTGGACTGGGTGGTCTCTCGAGGTCCCTTCCCATCCCCGACGTTCTGTGATGCCAAAGGCCCTGCAAACCCCGCTCTGCAGCAGCCAGGCTCGATGAGGCTGTTCAGATGAAAAGCTCAATGTCTCTATCCCCAGCACTGCCGATCCAAACTCATGGAGTTGTTCCTTCTGCCTTCATTTCTCCCAGAAAGCATCTTGGGGGCAGCTTTGCCTCCAGGCACCTGGCTGGAAGCTCTCCCCGTGGCAGAGCACCACCATCTCCCTCCAGAGTGAGCACCTCTGCCCCATGCTGCTCCTCACTGGTAATTAAAGACTCCAAGAAACCTTGAGGACTACACCCACACGCACGAGAACCACACGGCAGCCTCCTGCTGCTGAGCCCCTGATAACTGCCTAATTAATTCTCTATCAAGGAACAGAGCTGAATAATTGCCTGTATGAACCAGCTCTGGCTCCGCTCCTTCCTGACCTCCCCAGCCCCGAGCACCCGCTGTGCCGGGGAGGACGGATGAGCAGGACAGACAGACCCGGCTATGCTGCAAGAGCTGGGTTTGCACAGGCTGTACTGGGGCTGCAGCATCCCAGTCCACATCTCTCCCAGTAAAACATGGCTAGCTCACCTTTAAGCACAGACTGGTGAGGCTCTTCCCCCTTGCACTGATGTGGTCCTTCTCACACTGATGTGGAACCTCCTCTGCTCCAGCTCACACCCACTGCCCCTTGTCCTGTCACTGGGTGCCCCTGAGCAGAGCCTGGCTCCATCCTCCTGACACCCACCCTTCACATATTGATCAACATCCATGGGGTCACCCCTCAGGCTCCTTTTTTCCCAGCTCCAGAGCCCCAGCTCCCTCAGCCTGTCCTCAGCAGGGAGATGCTCCCCTCCCTCCCTCATCCCTGTGGATCTGCGCTGGGCTCTCCCCAGCAGCTCTGGGTCCTCCTGGAACCGAGGGGCCCAGAACAGAGCTCACACACCAACAGCAGGACGAGGAGCCCTGCTGGCAAAGCACCATCTCTGTACTCTCAGAAGGAAGAGCACTCACGGCATCACAGAACATGAGGGAAGGGACCTCGGATGATCATGCGGTCCCCATCACTAAGTCAGAGGGCACAAAGTCCAGAGCCCTCAGCCCACTGAGGTGGTGATTCCCAGCAACCACCGGCATATTCCTGGCATCAGCCATCACGCAGCCTTTAAGAGCCTCAAATACACGGCGGCTGGTGGTTATTAAGGTGCTTCAAGCTGCAGGTTCCACTGGGTCACTGCTGCCAGCTCATTGTCTACTTCACATTTTCAAGTAGTTTGCTGGTTCTTTGCAACGAGCTCCTGAAAGCAGAGCCAGTGGAGCCCGGGGTGGTTTCCAGGGAACAAATCGCTTAACTGCTATAAATATTTCCTTTAAAGTGCTTTCCCCACAGTTTTCAGCCCTTTTCTTCAGAAGGAGGCAGTTTAGGGAACGTTTTTGCCGCCGTCGTAGTGATTAATAATTAAGGTCGCCCCGCTCGAGGGCCTGACTGGCTCTTCCCCCCTCAGCTTCCAGGGGCAGACCTGCACCTGCCCGGGTGCCGCTGGTCCTTCGGAGCAAGGGAGCAGCAGCCTGTTGTGCAGATAATCACAGAACCATCAGGGACTGGAAGGGCCTCGCAAGATCATCGAGTCCAATCCCCCTGCCACAGCAGGACTGGCCCTTCGAAAGCAGCAGCAGCTGATTCCCTCCTCTGCTCCGCACGGGAGCTGCTCCCGCAGCAGGGCAGCGTCTGAGGAGGCTGCAGACATGGGGCTCAGCAGGGCATCACACAGAGACCTCAGGCAGCTCACGGGGCCCCACAGGCCCGGTCTGAGGAGGGCTCCAGTGGGACTGGGACAGGCTGCCCAGGGAGGGGGTTGAATCACAGAACATTAGGGGTGGGAAGGGTCCTCAAAAGATCATCCAGTCCGATCCCCTGCCAGAGCATCCTGGCTGTGTTTCACAGACTTGACCTAGGGGATCCTGCAGGAGGACTGGACGGGATGATCTGGCGGGGTCTCTTCCAGTCCCTAATGTTCTGGGATTCAGAAGGTTCCCTCGAGAAGAATCACTGGGCTTATCACAGCTACCAGTCTCTAAACCCCATGCTGGCTTCCCTGGCTCATACACGGACCCCTGGCAGGGAGTGAGAGCCCCCTGATAGCCAAAGGATTGAGGGAGAGATGGGAAGGGAAGGAGCACAATGTTCCTCACAGAGCGACGGCCCCGTCTCACACAACCATAGAGCTGTTCAGGTTGGCAAAGACCTTGAGCTCACAGAGCGCAACCCTGAACCCAGCCATCCCAACCCACCACTAAAGCCTGTCCCTGAGCTCCAGATCACAGAGCATTAGGGTTTGGAAGGGTCCTGGAAAGATCGTCCAGTCCCATCCCCCTGCCACAGCAGGATCCCCTAGATCCAGTCATTAGGAATTGGAAGGGACCTCGAGATCATCCAGTCCCATCCCCATCCCCCTGCCAGAGCAGGATCCAGTTGCACAGGACCATGGCCAGGCGGGTTGATCCATCGGACTGGATGATCTTTTGCCATCCCTTCCAATCCCTCATGCTCTGTCATAAAGAGAGCTTGGTTTCAGACACCCTTCTGCCTCATTTTATCAATGACCAGCTCCTGTCACCTGTTCTTCACCGGGGGGAAGCACGCCAGTCTGTTTCACGCTTAGCAACAGGTCATCATCACTGTAACCCAACACAACCCCCCTAACAGCCCCCAGAGAGAGATCAGGAGCTGAAGTGAGAGATCCTCTGCAGGATGTGTCCATAAAGCACCAGAAGCCTGTGATGGAGCGCTCTGGAGACAGCTCCCAGTGCCGGGCAGGACTGGCAGGAGGGGCAGCACTAACAGTTCATTTAACAATCCTCCATCTCAAACCCCCCTGGTTTGTGAAGCCCGAACAATTCACGAGACAGTTTATTCTGGGGAGATGAATATCCACCGGGCAGCTGGCAGACGGCTCTGCAAAGCCCCGGCACCGTTGTGCCAGGGAGAGCCGGCACCGCCGCACGAGGGCTGGACAGAGGACTGATGTCAATCAGCACGAGCCCCGGTTCATTAGACACCCAAACACTCACTGGAAAAGGCATCAGTCACGTTAATCACCACCTGGCTGGCAGGCAGGGAGCAGCTCGCCGGGTTCGGTGGTTTGCAGCCAAGGGTGGCAGTTCCAGATCTCCAGAGACCTGGTCCAGGGGATCCTGCTCTGGCAGGGGATGGGACTGGATGGTCTTTCCAGGTCCCTCCCAATCCCTGATGTTCTGGGATGCTGTGACTGGATCTAGGGTATCCTGCTGTGGCAGGGGATGGGACTGGGTGATCTTTCCAGGTCCCTCCCAATCTCTGATGCTCTGTGACTGTGAAGAGCCAGGACTTGGATGTGTTCACACAGCTAACGAGACACACGGGTTGTTAGGATGAGTGTCTCTGGGTCGGGTGAGGCTTTGACACAGCCAGTTCCTGAGGCACTCGAGGAGCAGCAGCTTCCAAGCTCAGTTAGCACAGACACTTCACTCACTAGGCAGAAGTGAGTGCAGAAGGAGAGGGCACCTGAAAACCCAGTACACCCTACGGTCTGTGTGGACCCCAGTGCACAGAGCTCACACTACCAGTGCACGACAGCTCCTGCCCAACAGCAGCACAAGTCCACGGGTGGGTTTTCTTAGGTAAAGTTGCAGACTAGCAGGTAACTACAGAATCGTTGAGGCTGGAAAAGCCCCTTCAGCTCATAAAGCCCAACTGTTGTCCCAGCACTGCCAGGTCCACACTGACCCCTGTCCCTCACCCCACATCTTTACAACCTCTCCAGACACAGGGACTCCCTTCACTGCCCTGGGCAGCCCTTGTGGGGCAGAAATTAATCCTCAGGCACAACCACAACCTCCCCCGGGGTAACTGGAGGCTGTTTCCTCTCATCCTGTCACTTCGGACAAGAGATCTCACCCTCTGCCCTGGTCCAACCTCCTGAAATTTGCGAGTTGTGGAGAGCAAGGAGATCTCCCCTGAGCCTCCTTTTCCCCAGTTAAACCCCGCGGCCAGTTTCCTCGGGCACTCAGAGCACTGGTGCTCCCCAGCTTCTCTGTCGATACCCTATCACTAGTCAGCCTATCCCTCGGTGTCAACGGCTCACACTACGAAGCCACGTCCCTCCCGACAGCCAGCTGGATGCGAAATGGGGACGTAAGGGGCTCTCTGCCCTCGCCCATGGCTTCGGTAGCCAGGTAGCCCTCAGGACCGGGACTGCAGGAGGAGCCGGGCTGCCAGGCACAAGCAGAAGGGGCAGCGCGGCTCTCACGGCGGGACAGCACGGAGCGGGGAACACGCGTGGGATCGACCCCGGCCCCGCCGTGCTGCTGCGCCTTGCCTAACGCAGAGACCCCGGAGATCACGGGCGCTGCCTCACCCGTGGCAGCGGCTGCTGCTGCCTGCCGCCACCAACGGGCTCCCCTCGCGCGGCTCCCGCTCGCTCCGCGCTGCTTTTCCCAGCTCGACGGCCCTGCGTGAGCCTCTGCTGCTGCCTGGGACGAAGACAGCCCCCCGCGCTGCAGCTAAAGCCCCGGGTGCAGCCCGTGCAGGGCGGGGGGCTCCCCACAGACCCCCCTGCTCCGCTCAGCGGGAGCCTCCGCAAAGCTCCGCTTTAGGGCGCTTCGGGGGCGGGCGGCTGCGCCAGGATGCGGCGCAAAAGCACCTCCCAGCAGAGGACTGCCCGTGTCTTATCGATTTACTCTCCTTAGTCCACTATCTTTATCTAGTAATTAGCGTAATTAGCAGTATCGGCTGAAACCGAGCAGCTCGTGCGGCATGGTGCAAGGGTTCGCTCCGGGAAGGGTTAATTGGGGCTGTATTAGGGATGTAAAAGCGCTGTAAGACCGCGGTAGGGGCGGCGCTGAGCTGGGGGATCATCCCCCCCGAAACAAGGGGTCTACTCGTGGGGAACCGTCCTAAAGCCTTATCTGCGCCTCGGTCCGGCACTGAGACATCACAGCTACCCGGTCACCCTGCATCTGCTCTGCCTTCCTCCCCTGCAGGGTCAGGTAGGGACCCCCCCAGCAGGGTCAGGTAGGGGCCCCACAGCCCCCCTTCCAGGGTCCCGGCAGGCTCGCACACTCCCCTCCCAAGACCACCCCACCACCCGTGCCCCACACTGTCTAAGCAGGGGCACAACCTCTCTCCACAGGAGCCCTGGGAAGCAGAGGAGCTGACGGAGGCGGCTGCAGAAGCAGCACATTTGAATTTGCTAATGAGAACAGAGCCCTCCTAATCAGCCTATTTTTGGCCCAGGTATTTATATCGATCCCGCAGCAGACTGGGGAGAAGTCACAGATCTTAAATCCATCAGCATTTGCATAACGAGTGTGGCTGGAGCCGGTGGTAACGAGTTCATCGCAGCATCCACCTCAGACAGCTTCTCCCCAGCTAAGCGAGAGCCGACGGCAGCCGCTCAGTAGCCAGCACCCTGTAAATCTGAGGGATGGGTTCCTTCCCGGTTTTCAGCTCCAAAACCACTTGTGCACCCACCCAGCACAGCCCAGCCCACCTCCCTCCCTCCCAGGGCTTGGGCTTCTCACTGAGGGGCGATGCAGAAGCACTTGCCAGAGATGATGCAGGGAGGGTGGGCTCCAGCAGCGGGAAAGAGTGGCAGGGGAGACACAGCCCTTGCAGGAGGTGAACTGAAGGGAGATTGAAGGCCACACTCGCATCAAGTTCTGACACGACCCCTCTCACCACAGCACTGAGATGGGCAGCTGCATCGCACAATCATTATGGTTGGAAGACAGCTACAACCATCCAGTCCAAGCGTCACCCCACTCTGTCCCCCAAGGCCACATCAACTTTGAACCCCTCCAGAGACCTCCAAGACCACCCAGTTCAACCATTGCCCCAACCCTACCCTGCCCACCAAACCCTGTTCCCTAGGGCTACATCAACTTGTTCTTTGAACCCCTCCAGAGAGAGCAACTCCTCCCTCCCTGGGCAGCCTCGTCCGAGCCCTGACCCCTCCGTCAGGGAAGAGGTTTTCCCTCCCATCACTCTAACCCAAACACTGCTGCCAACCAAACCCACCCCAAGCTGTAGGGAACAGAGACCCCTCAGCAGAGCACTCTGGCACCTTCCAGAGATTACCTCTGCCCCAGTTCACACCAGATCATGGCAGAGCAGCAACAGACACAGGGCTCACTGGAAAAAGAGGATCTTCCCTTGCCAGGCACAGGGAAGGTGTGATGCCACCCCAACAGCACCCTGACACCAGGCTGCTGTGAATCCCATCACCATTCCAGCACAGCAGCGAGGAGCTGCAGGGGGAGGCTGACCTCAGTGGGATGATGATGGCTGTGAACTCCTACAGCCCAAACAGGAATGAAACAGTCAAGAGACCCAGAACTATAGGGCACAGCCTCAGAGCTACTCACCAGGAGAGCAGAGCAGACTTTCTACTCAGCACCTTGCAGCCAGCCCCTGCCCTTTTATCCCTCCTTCCTGCAGCCTGTCTTTCCCCTCGGGGCTGGGTTTGCTGCCAGCTGTGGGCAGTGAAGGCACTGACCCACCCTGCCCTTAACCCTCACAAGGGGCACACTCAGCTCACCTCCCAGAACCTTCAACCCCCTTCTCTATCCTGAGTCCAGGGTTGTTGATGCAGAGCTGCAGCGTCACTGCCCAGGTGTGGGCTGAGCTGCTGACACCCATGGGGTGGGTGGTGGCACCTCCTGCCCCTATGCCCTCTGCACCTCACACCTTCTCCCCATCACAGGTTGCACCTGGTGGGAAGGGCTGTTTTTGTCATCAGTTCAAACCCATTTGTGGGATCACACCCACAACCCCAGTGTTTCCCACTTAGGGAGCAGCCATCTCTTGGCTGGTGAGCACCCACAGAGCAGTACGGCATGGGGGCTCCATCTCTTGGCTGGTGAGCACCCACAGAGCAGTACGGCATGGGGGCTCCATCTCTTGGCTGGTGAGCACCCACAGAGCAGTACGGCATGGGGGCTCCATCTCTTGGCTGGTGAGCACCCAAAGAGCAGTACGGCATGGGGGCTCCGTCTCTTGGCTGGTGAGCACCCAAAGAGCAGTACGGCATGGGGGCTCCGTCTCTTGGCTGGTGAGCACCCAAAGAGCACAGAAAGACACGGGGGCTCTGTCTTTGGCTGTTGAGCACTCACAGAGCAGCAGAACACGGGGTCTCTGTCTCTTGGTTGTTCAGTACTCAAAGTACAGGAAAACATGGGGTGTCTCTCTCCTGGCTGATGAGCAGGCACTGTAAACTGTGAGACCAGGTCAGGAGTCAATCCCCTGCGCTCAGAACTCCTTCACCTCCAGTTTGCTTCGGACAGGGAAATGTTCCCAGGGAAACGTTTCACTAGCTAAAGGAAAGCTCGCGGCACTCTACGATGTCAGCAGACAGCCCCGAGAAAGGCGCTGCTCTGCCCAGAATTTCCAGCTGGGGGTCTGCCTCCCCTCCAGATGGAACCCAGCCGAGCCCAGCGCCTCGGGAACGTCTGGCTCTGCCTTCCGCTGTGTCCGCTCAGCCCAGCTCCGTTTGAAGGAGACAGGATGGGGCCCCACTCAAAGGCGAGATTTAGGAGTTTTCAAGAGGGCCACTCGTGGCCAGGAGCTCTGAGGACAGTCCCAGCCATCTGGAGCTGTTATTAGTTCGTTAGAGGCAGCAGCTCCATAATGATGGACGATCCCGTAATGAGAGCCCAGCTGGCTGCAGACGTTTTGAAGACTCAGGCTCTCTAAAACTCTACTGAGAAGCTGCAGGGAGAGACACGGAGGATGGAGTGGGATGGATCCCCACGGGGTACTGGCAGAGACATCAGCACTGGGAACTGGGAAGGTCTCTTGCTGGTACCTGGGGACAAGTCACAGAATCATAGAGCATTAGAGACTGGAAGGGACCTTGAAAAATCATCCAGTCCAACCCTCCGCCGCAGCAGGATCCCCTAGATCCAGTCGCACTGGAACGTATCCAGGAAGGTTTGAAATGTCTCCAGAGGAGGAGACTCCACAGCCCCCCTGGGCAGCCCCTGCCAGGGCTCTGGCACCCTCACTGGGAACAAGGTCCTTCTCACAACCTCTTCTGTTCCAACTCACATGGACTCCATGGATGTTCATCAATGTGTGAAGGGTGGGTGTCAGGAGGATGGAGCCAGGCTCTGCTCAGGGGCACCCAGTGACAGGACAAGGGGCAGTGGGTGTGAGCTGGAGCAGAGGAGGTTCCCCATCAGTGTGAGAAGGACCTTGTTCCCAGTGAGGGTGCCAGAGCCCTGGCAGGGGCTGCCCAGGGGGGCTGTAGAGTCTCCTTCTCTGGAGACATTTCAAACCCACCTGGCCCTGTTCCTGTGCGACTGGATCTGGGGGATCCTGCTGTGGCAGAGTGATTGGACTAGGTGATCTCTCGAGGTCCCTCCCCATGCCTGCTGCTCTGGGACCCCCTGAGCAGTGGCCCATCCCCATCCTGGGAGGCCAACAAGCGGTGTGGAGAAGAGCTGCTACGAATCCACGGGTCCCCAGCTGAGGTGGATCAATAACCCATCTGCGTCATGGTGAGAACAGCCACAAATTACTCAAAAATCCTGTGTCTTTGAACAAATCTTCGGGCAGATGGGCAAAGACAGAGCTGCTAAGAGCTGCCGCTGGAAGCCTTCCCCGCGCACTGCGGGCTTAATGGTTCTGTCGGCTGTCACTGGCGGATGAGGGATGGGCGAGGAATGGGCCAGCGGCCATAAAGCCTGACGGGAGCGAAGAAGAACTGAGGGAACTTCTTTAAATGGTGCCTCGTGCAGCGAATTTAACGCCCCAGTGTGTGAGCGACACCCATCGCCTGGGACTCACTGAACCCCAAAATGGGCAAAACTCATCACTTCATCACAGTCACTGAGGTTGGAGAAGACCCCCGGGATCATCGAGCCCAACCATCACCCCTCCTCTACATGTTTGCCCCCAAACCAGACCCTGCAACACCACACCTGAGCGACTGTTAAACACATTTTAACCTCAAAAGATCACCCAGCCCCATCCCCCTGCCACAGCAGGATCCCCTAGATCCTGTCACACAAGAACAGCCCAGGTGGGTTTGAAATGTCTCCAGAAGGAGGCTCCACAACGCCCCTGGGCAGCCCCTGCCAGGGCTCTGGCACCCTCACTGGGAACAAGGTCCTTCTCACACTGATGTGGAACCTCCTCTGCTCCAGCTCACACCCACTGCCCCTTGTCCTGTCACTGGGTGCCCCTGAGCAGAGCCTGGCTCCATCCTCCTGACACCCACCCTTCACATATTGATCAACACCAATGGGGTCACCCCTCAGGCTCCTGTTTCCCAGCTCCAGAGCCCCAGCTTCCTCAGCCTCTCCTCAGCAGGGAGATGCTCCTCTCCCTCCATCATCCCCGTGGCTCTGCACCACATCCAGCTGAACCAGAACCGAGGCCGTATATTCCAATTAAACATGAATTCACCCCCCCTAAAGGCTGCAGTCAATATCCCCTCTGTAAATACGGCTTTTGCTCAGATAGGGAAAATAAAGCCGCTCTCCTCCAGCCATAACTCTGGTGGTTAAACCTGTGGGGAGCGCAGCCTTGGAGGAGCTGCCACGCCGTAGTTACTCATCAAACCGACAGAATAAAGATCCTTTTTATCCATCTTACATTTCATCCAAAAAGCAGCGGGGCAATTTGCAGGCAGCAGCCACTCACTGGTCCCAGGGCATCGCGGATAATATTGGCCATAAATAAACGCCGGCATCTCCGGCTGCAGGTGAAGACGGAGCCTTCTGCTGGGGCTGCCTGTGATCCACCGGCCCTGTGCAGAGAGGGGTGTCGGTGGGAGTGTTCAGTGGTTCAGCTGTGACTCATGTGCCCCGGCCACACGGGTTGTACGGGGGACGTCTCAGAGTCACAGAGCATGAGGGATGGGAAGACACCTCGAGAGATCATCCAGCCCACCCCCTGACACAGCAGGATCCCCCAGATCCAGCCGACCCGCGGATTAACGGCCAGGACTGCAGACAATGACGACAACCATCAACACCCAGCGAGCAGCAGGGCTCCGGAGAGCTCTGCTCCACGCAACACCGTCAGCTCGACGCCGGCGCCGCGCCCGGCAAGACGGGGGGCTGATTTGCAGCGGAGGGGCTGACGCAGCCCCACGGCTCCGCCAGCAGGAGCAGCTCNACCCCCTGACACAGCAGGATCCCCTAGATCCAGCCGACCCGCGGATTAACGGCCGGGACTGCAGACAACGACGACAACCATCAACACCCAGCGAGCAGCAGGGCTCCGGAGAGCTCTGCTCCACGCAACACCGTCAGCTCGACGCCGGCGCCGCGCCCGGCAAGACGGGGGGCTGATTTGCAGCGGAGGGGCTGACGCAGCCCCACGGCTCCGCCAGCAGGAGCAGCTCCCCGCGCGGATACTGCCGGTATCGATCAGCGCCGCTGGTATCGATCAGCGCCGCCGGTATCGATCAGCGCCGCCGCCAGGGGCTGGGTGCGAAAGCAAAGGCACCCGGATTGTTGAGCCCGGCCTTCGCACGAGGCAATGAAGAAGCCAAGAAGAGCTATCGCTCCAACTAACAACCCACCCCGAGGTGGCTGCAGAGCTCCTGGCCCTGCACAGCTGCCTGGGAGTCGCCAGCGAGGCTGACAGGGACCGTCCTGCACTGTGGGGCGGGCAGCAAGAGCTGGGCTGATACCCCAGGGACCAGGAGGCTCGAGGGACTGAACGGTCAAGGCAGTGAGCCCTGCTGGCTCCAGCTCTAGACAGACCTCAACCCACACCAGACCCTTTCAAAGCTAAGTGGCTAATTTCTCACTATCGCTGTCTGGCTTTAAGGAAGAAGGATTTCCCTGGCCCAGCCCCATTTCATAAAATCACTCAGGTAGGAAAAGACATCGAGTCCAACCAGCAACCCTACTCTGCAAGGTCACCCCCAAACCAGATCCTCCCACACCACATCTCAGCGGCTTCTAAACTCATCCAGGGATGAGGACTCAGCCCCCACCCTGGGCAGCCCAGTCCGGTCCCTGACCACTGTCTCCAGAAAGAATCTCTTCCCGATGGCCAGTCCAACCCTCCCCTGGTGGAGCTTGAAGCCCTTCCCTCTGCTGCTGTCACTAACGACCTGTGAGCAGAGCCCAGCACCAGCATCTCTACAGTGTCCTTGCAGAGAGCTGCAGAGAACCATGAGGGCTCCCCTCAGCCTCCTCTTCCTCAAACTAAACAGCCCCAGATCTCCCCATCAGACTGCTTCTCCAGGCCCTTCCCTGCTTTGTTGCCCTCCTCTGCCCTCGCTGCAGCCCCTCAGTGTCTCCCTTGCACTGAGGTGCCCAGAACTGGACCCAGTCCTCAAGATGCAGCCTCCCCAGTGCTGAGTGCAGGGGGACAATCACGTCCCTGCTCCTGCTGGACACAGTTCCTGATCCAGGCCAGGATGCCACTGGCATTCTTGGCCACCTGGGCACCCTGCTGGCTCAGATTCAGCCTTCTGTCAGTTAGAACCCCCAGGCCCCTCTCTGCCAGACTGCTCCCCAGCCCCCCTGCCCCAGCCTGCAGCCGCATGGGACTGTTGTGGCCCCAGTGCATTTGCATCCCCTGTGTGGAGCCTTCCCAAGCCCCCATCGCTCGCTGAGCACCTTCCCTCCCGAGGCCAGCACTGAGGGCTGCCCTCTCACCCCAGCTCCACCGGCAGCAGCTGGAGCAGCCAGCTGGAGGCTCAAACGCCATCACCTCTGTGTGTGAGGCGGTGCCTGTGCTGTTGACAGACAAACTGCCCCCAGAGCGACACTGAAAACTCCGGCGCTCCCTGCGCCAACCAGAAGCAACCCACAGCCCCATCCCCAGCCCTCCCCTGCCTGTTCTCAGGGCTCCCTGCAAAGCTCGGGCTGTAAAACTCGACCCCGCAGTGCTTTTAAAGCGCAGCTCCAGTGCTGCTTTGCAGCAGTGAATTAGAGGTGCTGGAAGGAGAGGTTTATGTCCTCAGCTGCGTGGGTCCAGGATAAAACATCGCGCTACCTGAGGCTCCGGCGGCTCCCGGACACAGAGCTGACACTGGCCAAGAAACACACTGCCTGACACACAGTGAGTCACAGAGCATTAGGGGTTGGAAGGGACCTCGAAAGACCCTCCAGTCCAATCCCCCTACTCCTAGACTCCTGACTGCCCTGGATGTGGCCGCCTAAGGCACAGGAGTGGAAAGACGCTGGCAGGGCATTTGCTGAGCAGCCCCTTGGATTAGCCCATCCTGACCCCATCCCCTGCACCACTGCTCTGTGCTTCAGAAGGAAACCTTGCAGCATGAGCTCAGCAAGGTTTTTCTCCTAAACGCCAGGTCGAGCAAAGACTTCAGCTTCATCTTGGGTGAAATTAGTCAGCAGAACATGCTGGGCCACTTCTGAACCCCTGACAGGCAGAAGGCTGTTCCCAAGGGCAGGGAGCAATAGGATGAGGGGTCCTGGTTGGAAGCTGGAAAAGGGCAGAGTGAGGCTGGGCAGGAGGGAAAAGGTCTGGAATCTGAGGGTGGGGGATCCCTGGAACAGGCTGCCCAGAGAGAGGGTGGAGGCCCCATCACTGGAGCCATTCAAGGCCAAGATGGCTGGGGCTCTGGGCAACCTAGTCTGATGAATGATGGCCATAGAGGGGTTGGACTGGGTGCCCTTTGGAGGTCCCTTCCACCCCAACACATCCTGTGATTCTACTCTCCAAAGGATCCCAAAGTTTGCTGAGGTTTGGGAACAGCAGCCACTTGCCTTCGTTGCTGAAGCTCAGAGCCAGCATCACCCTTTTACAGCCCCAGATGCGACCCAGGGCTCTGCACATCCCCGACAGCCTCCGCAGCACCCGCGGAGCCGCCCACGACAGCGGCTAAGGCAGCAAAACTCAGCAGTACGAGCCTGAGCATCAGCCTCGCTGCTTCACTCTGCTCCTCGCCCTCCCCTTTACCACCCGACGCTGTTGTCAGGTCCCCGGGAGGACCGGCTCGTTACAGACGCGGGGTCTTGGGGGCTGCCGTGAATCCCGACCATCTCAAAGCGAGTCCTTCCCAGCTCATCTCCAGACTGGCGTCACCTCATCAATAATGGAGCCGCACGGCGACCTAAATAAACCATGAGGCCGCCTTCATTCAAACCCTCCCCGTCGCGGAGCCGGCTGGTCCGGTGCCCCGCGGGGCTGAGCGCTCGGCCAGCCAGCAGCAGGCTTCCCGGTGGAATTAAACCCCCTGCAGGTGGCCAACGGCAGACACCCGCGAGCAGCCAGCGCATCCCTGTCGCCGGGAGCAGGGTGGCTCACGGCGGCACCAGGCAGCTGGCGAAACCTGGGGCTGCCTGGCGTCAGACCTGGGGAGATGGGAAGGGCTCAAGAGGAGAGGGCGAGCAGGAGGGAGAGGACGAGGGGGACGAGCAGGAGGACGAGGACAACGACGAGGAGGAGGAAGAGGAAGGCAGAGCCAGCCCCACACTATCCGGAGGAGGGGAAGGACAATGAGGAGGAGGAGGATGAGGAGGAGGACAAGAAGGATGAGGAGGAAGAGGACGAGGAGGAATGCAGAGCTAGCCCCACACTATCTGGGAGGAAGGGGAGGACGACGAGGAGGGCAGAGCCAGCCCCACGCCACCCAGAGCCCCTGGGAACACGTGGCAGGCTCAAAGGCATCGGCCGCACGTGGGGAGCCAGCGTCACCCTCTCGCGAAGCCCTTCAGAGCCACAGACACGCGAGGTCCCCCCTGTCCCCAGCGCCTCGTGTGCAGGCGCTGGCCGAGGCGCTGCGGAGCCGCAAGGGGAAGGTGGCCAGTTCCCGAAATCAACACGAGAGGCTGATGGAGCCCTGCCTGTTCCCAACACCCACCCCAGCTCGGCAGGGTTCCACCCCTGGAACCCGGGGGGCAGAGGTCGTAGCAGCCCAGATGCCCACGAGCAGCTCTGCTCTATGGCTGCTTTGTCCTGCACCAGCATGAGAGGTGTTCAGGCGGGATGGGGCTCTGGGCAACCTGTTCTCATTAGAGACAGCCCTGCTTGTGGCGGGGGCTTGGAGTGGATGCCCTTTGAAGGCCTCTTCCAACCCAGCCCGTGCTGCGGTCCTGTGTGCACCCCAGGGCACAGAGCTCACGCTGCTGGCCCCCGAAAGCTCCTTCCCAGCCGCATCCCTGCGAATCTCCAGCTGAAAGGCGCTGAGAAAACAATCCCTCCTTCAAAGCCTCCTAACTTCAGAGAGCTAACAAGGAGCATGAGTGGTCAAGGAGAAGAAAGGAAGAGAAAATACGAGCTGAAAAGCTGAAGTCCCAGGGCAGCACCAGTGAAACCTGCTAACACACAGCCCATCTTCCACCAGCACTTCCAGGCCACTCGTGGTCTCAGGAGACCAGCTGGAGGCCTCCTGTCCTCCCACTCCCCGTGATGGTTACACAGTCCCAGAACATCCGGGATTGGAAGGGGCCTCAAAAGGTCATCCAGCCCCATCCCCCTGCCAGAGCAGGTCTTTGCAGGTAGGACACAACCGTGCCCAGGAAAGGCCAGATCGCAGAGTCTGGGATCCAGTGGTGCAAAATCAATGATTTAAATCATTTCTAATTGATAACAACCTAGGGAGGAGCTAACAACAACAACAGAAAGGAAGATCCTGTTGTGGAGACTGGGTTGTCTCAAGGCCAGGCTGGATGGGGCTCTGGGCACAGGTGTCACTGCCCATGATGCCAGTACGCTGCCAGCAGACACCAGTTTGGGTCTGGGCAGGGCTTGGTCCTGCTGCCTGGACCAGAGCATCCCCCCAGCACGCAGGGTGTGCAGCTCGGAGCAGCCCTGTGCTCACAGCAGCAACAGCCTCCATCTTCCCTCCCCTCCAGGCTGGAGCCCCAGGGGAGCAGAAGCAGCGGCTGGGGAGGATCCAGTTTGCTCTTGGATCCAGCTCTCAGCTCTGGTGCAGGGATGGGCAAAGTGAGAGGCAGGCGATGGTGCCTCCACGAGCAAAGAGCAACCCCTGCTGCCAGCCCCATCCCTGCACAGCAGAGCGGCCAGTGCTGCTGGCTCCTCACAGCAGCCTTCAGCCTGGGCGCCCAGGGCGGCTGCTGCTGGTCCACCCTGGCGGTGCCCGAGGCCAGGCTGGATGGGGCTGTGGGCACCCTGGTCCGGTGAGAGGAGGCGCTGGCCCTGGCAGGGGGCTGGCCCTGGGTGAGCTCTGAGCACCCTCCCAGCCCACAGCACTCCGTGGCTCCATGAGAAGGGGCTGCACAAGGACAGGAAGGCTGGGAGGCAACAGGAGAGAAGAAACCCTGGAACGAGCCCGTGACCCCTGGTGCCCGCTGGCTGGAGCGGGTCTGTGCTGCCGCCTCGATTCACGGAGCTGCAGTGCAGACCCTCCAGACACCCCCACCCCTTCAGCACATCCACTATTAATAGAATCTGAGGCCACACTTTGACTTTCAAACGTTTCAGACACAAATAACAGAAGATTTCCAATTAAAAGGGATAATCTCCTGTCAGGGAGAGAGCCGCGAGCTCGGTGAATAATTCAGAAGCTTTGGGGATATAAAGATTTATTATATTTCCCAACAAGCCAGAAGCTTTGATTAATGGGTAAAAATAGAAAACAGGGGGGGAATTAAGTTGTTAAAGATCTTCCCCCCCCCAAATAGTCACTTTTATACTGTTAATATCATTTGAAATGTTTTCACTGCGTGAAACAACCCGCCAGCCTCACTTCTCTTATTAAACCAGATTGATCTTAATTCATCGCTGAATAAAACCCCCAGAACCGATTCCCAAACTCAGGGCAGAAATTGCCCGGCCAGCAGGTCCTGTAATGACAAACATGGCTCACAGCACCACAGGACCCAGAGCATCAGGGGCTGGAAGGGACCTCGACAGAGCACCCAGCCCCATCTCCTGCCACAGCTGGATCCCCTGGATCCAGTCATTAGGGATGGGAAAGGACCTCAAGAGATCATCCAGTCCAGTCTCCCCACTGCCACAGCAGGATCACCCAGATCCAGTCACACAGGAACAGTCCAGGAGGGTTTGAAACGTCTCCAGAGAAGGAGACTCCGCAGCTCCGCTGGGCAGCCCCTGCCAGGGCTCTGGCACCCTCACCAAGAACAAGGTCCTTCTCACACTGATGTGGAACCTCCTCTGCTCCAGCTCACACCCGCTGCCCCTTGTCCTGTCACTGGGTGCCCCTGAGCAGAGCCTGGCTCCATCCTCCTCACACCCACCCTTCACATATTGATCAACACCCATGGGGTCACCCCTCAGGCTCCTTTTTCCCAGCTCCCTCAGCCTCTCCTCAGCAGGGAGATGCTCCCCTCCCTGCTGCTGGCACCTGTTTCCACCAGGGAAGCTGCCTGCCCTCCCTGCCTGCGAAGGTTTGGGGAACAGGAGCAGACACTCAGAGCCTCCTTTGTGCTCACAGGGCTTCCTACAGCCAGGCAGCAGCAGTGCACAGCCGGGCACATCCCTCATCCTCCATGTACCTGCTTGTTTCTCCATCTGTGACCTCAAGCAGCTGCTGAAAAACGAGGAGTAAACCTGGGTCCCTGTGGCCTCTCAGGGCAGCGGCAGAGCGGGATGCTGGTGCCACATCCTGGGATGGATGGAGGACCACACGCCGCTCCGCTCGCCGAGAACATTGCTCAGGAAAGCTGCTAACGCAGCCTGTTTTCTGCTCAAGTGAGCAAAATATCCTCCTAGGAGAAGTTTGTTAGCTGGAAAAGAGCAAATTTTTATGCACGAAGTGAGTCGCTGGAGCCTGGCTGAGCTGAAATTGCCTGACCTCCTGATCCCCTGCGAGCACACCGCAGCCCCGGGAAGCCTGCAAGGGCTGCACCCTCGCTGCGGGAGGACGGGGCACCTGGGGGCTCCTTGTCTTCTGGGGTAAAGGACCAGGACTTGGGGAAAGTAGAGGCAATGGACAGAGTCACAGGGCTGGAAGGGACCCCCAAAGGGCAGCCACTCCAACCCCCCGACACCCAACAGGGCCAGCACTTACCAGCCCAGGTTGCCCAGAGCCACAGCCAGCCTGACCTTGAGCAGCTCCAGGGATGGGGCCTCTATCCCCTCTCTGGGCAGCCTGTTCCAGGGATCCCCCACCTTCAGATTCAACAACTTCTTCCTCCTGTCCAGCCTCAATCTGCCCTTTTTCAGCTTCAAACCATCACCCCTTGTCCTGTTGTTCCCTGCCCTTGGGAACAGCCTTCCCCAGCCTTCTGATAGCCACCGTCAGGGGTTGGAAGACCACTAGAAGGTCCCCCTGGAGCCTTCTCCTCTCTGGGCTGAACAACGCCAGCTCTCTCAGCCTGTGCCCAGAGCAGAGGGGCTCCAGCCCTCCCAAAACCTGTTTGTGCCAAGGCTGGAGGAGGTGCCCTCTCTGCAGATACTGCCCACCCCAAACTGGCACCAGGGCTCAGAGAGTCATCACCAGATGCTGCTCATGCAGAACGTGGAGGATGCATTTAAAGCTCCCAAGAGGGAGCCAGGGCTTGATGGACGGACTTTGAGAAGTCATTAAGTGAAGGGATGGGAAGATGGAGCCGTCCTGCACCGAACCAGCCCTGGAGAGGTGAGGTCACCGAGCGAGCTGTCAGCGAGGAGATGGAGAGCCAGTGGGTTTGCAGATGGAGTAACTACAGCAGCCCACACGGAGCAGCTCTGGGAACCGGCCAGAGCTGGCTGGACGTGTCCCAAATGGCCAATCTCCTTCCTGCAGGGGAGGCAGCGCACTCGTGCGTCGCGTCCGGCTGTTAATCAGGTCGTGAGTGGGGGAGGATTCCTCTGCAGCCTTCACATTCGCTCGCACAAGGCCCCTCACAACAGGTGCCTCTGGTCTCCAGCAATGCTGGGAGAGGTCCCCTCTTCTCCACAGGGGATTTCCTTGCAGCAGTAGCTGCTGTGTGAGTGCTCCTGCCTCTGCTCCAGACCTTCCAGGGAACAGTTTTGCAGACTCCTCGAGCCTGGGATGGAGCCAGGCTCTGCTCAGGGGCACTCAGTGACAGGACAGGGGGCAGCAAGTGTGAGCTGGAGCAGAGGAGGTTCCACATCAGTGTGAGAAGGACCTTGTTCCCAGTGAGGGTGCCAGAGCCCTGGCAGGGGCTGCCCAGCGGAGCTGCGGAGTCTCCTTCTCCTAGACTGTTCCTGTGTGACTAGATCTAGGGGGTCCTGCAGTGGCAGGGGGATGGGACTGGATGATCTTTTGAGGTCACTTCCAATCCCTAACACTCTGTGATTCTGTGATTTAAAAGATAAATCAGAGCAAGTGTTCTCCATATAAAACCTCCCCTGCGGGTAAGCAGCGCTCTTACCTCTGGGATGATGGTCCATCGTGATCAGAACATTGCAGCACTCAGAAAAACCCTGGGCTTGTCCTCCTCTCACCAGCATCTCCCATCAGATGCACCAGGCTGAGCTCCAGTGGGATCCCACCAGCAGCACATCTGAGCGACTTCTAAACTCATCCAGGGATGGTGAATCAACAATCACCCTGGGCAGCCCAGTCCAGTCCCCGACCACTCTCTCCATGAAGAACTTCGTCATGCTGGCCAGTCCAACCCTCCCCTGTTGGCAAATGAAACAGCAAAGGGAAACTTGGATGTGATCTGCTGTCTCCTCTCGCCCTGTTCTGACTTGTTGAACCCCCCTTGGAGCAGCAGGCATCAGTCTCCTGTTTATTTTGCAGCCACCCAAGCACTCAGCACCACATTGCCAGCTCTGCCTTGGCTACTGGCCACGCCGATGCACCATGGCACCCTCCCGCGGGCTCTGCCCTTGGCTCGACACCACAGCTCGCTCCTCCCTTGCAGCAAGGCTCTGCTGGGCTCAGCCCCGACCTGCGCTAGCGCTGTCCTCTGGCGGGTCCAGGACGGCCGTCCCCCTCCTCAAGCCCCGGGGCAGCCAAGCAGCTCTCAGTGCTGGATCTCAGAGCTGGGCCCTCTCCAAAGCAGCATCTGCTGCCTTCAGGGCTTTGAGGCGTGTGCACCCGCACGCATGGGGCCGGCAGCCCGCGCCTGCCGGCAGAGCGGAGGGTGCGGAGCGGAGGGTGCGGAGCGAAGCGCCGCGCTGCCGCGATCCCACCCGGCGCCGAGAGCTGATCAGCGCCAGGGCTCCGCTCCCCCAGCAAAGCCCCTTCTGGGCTGCTCTTTGCGCACTGCTCAGCGCGTTACGGGGGCTTCCGTGGCACGGGGAGCTGGAGGGTGTTAGTCCTCCGCTTGGCACCAGGTCCAGCAGGATCTCAGCAAGACTTGCAGGGGGTGCGAGGCGGAGCTGCGACAACTCCCAGGGCCAACACCCTGCTGGAACAGAGGGAGGAGAACCTCTCTCCATCTGCTAACCACCCTGCTTCTGATCCACCCCAGGATGCTGCTGGCCTCTTGGCCACCAGGGCCCGTTGCTGGCTCCTGGCCACCCTGCTGGCCACCAGCACTTCCAGGCCCCTCTCTCCTCCGCTGCTCTCCAGCAGGTCAGCGCCCACCCTGTGCTGGTACCCACCCACAAGCTTTATTCCAAAGCGACTACGAAGCACCGTCCCTCTCCCGGCACCATCTCTCCTTCCAGCTGCAGCTCTCCAGCCTGACCCCGCAGCGAAGGCAGAGAACGGAGAGGTGGGAGCATTTCCTCTCCCTCCCAGGCTGGGTCCCCCGTGATGGATTTCCAGCGCAGCCCAATGCATCTGCTGGGAACCGAGGAGCCGGCGAGTTCTCTCCACACCGGCAATTTGCATAGAAATTTCCCCTCCAGAAGACTCCCGGCTTCGACTAAAAGCAGGGAAATAACTCAGAGAGCCTGACGCTCCAGCCCGGCAACAAAGCACCTGCCCTTCACGCAGCTCCGCGAGGAGCCAGCAAGGCGCCCACCCTCTCCCCAGGCTACGCGGGAGAACCCAGTGTGAGACACGGGACGACCCCCAAACACATCACGGAATGGGGAGGTGGGCTGGAGGCACCCAGCAGCTGCTGCGGAAACACCCGGAGAGAAGGGGGGTTGTAGGAGCGGGGTAGAGGATGAAAAACTCCCCGGTGAGAACAGTAATGTCGTTTTGGCTACTGGGCGGCACAGCGGGGCCAGGAGAGAGACAATTCCTATGGGATGAATTCCAACAGAACCACACAGCACTGAGGATTGGAAGGGACCTCGAGAGATCACCCAGCCTCATCCACCTGCCACAGCAAGATCCTCCAGATCCAGTCATTAGGGATGGGAAGGGACCTCAAGAGATCATCCAGTCCCATCCCTCGCCCACAGCAGGATCCCCCAGATCCAGTCGCACAGGAACAGCCCAGGAGGGTTTGAAACCTCTCCAGAGAAGGAGACTCCACAACCCAGGATACAGTTGGCCCTCTTGGCCACCAGTGCCCATTGCTGGCTCCTGGCCATCCTGCTGGCCACCAGGACTCTCCAGCGAATTAATCACAGAATCACAGAACATTGGGGATTGGAAGGCACCTCCAGACATCACCCAGCCCACTCCCCCTGCCACAGCAGGGTCTCCAGCAGTCACTCCTTTTTTTTTCCCCCTCCAAAACCCCACAATTATCTTTCCCTTTGGAACTTTGCAGCTGGACACAAATCAGCCTAAAGAGCAGAGTGGGCTCCTATCAGCCACAAGAAGGCAGTGGAAGGTGGGCACAGATTTGGGTCCCACAGACCCCACCACCACCACCCCTCTGTGGTCAGGAAGGGGAAGCAGATCTGCACCTCTCACCTTCTAGGGCAGTGACTGCCTTCAACATCATCCTACAAACATCACAGCCCAAGACTTGCAGCTCAGACCTCATCTGAACCCACAAGCTGTGGAAGTCACCAGAACTGACCCATCACCCACCTGGTTGCAGATGGAGAAGAGCCTGGAGAGATCCCAGCTGACTCCGGGAAGGTTTCTGGGAAGAGAAGTTTGGCTCCACAGAGCCCCCTGCAGCGGGGAACCAGTGGGGTCCAGATGTGGAAGGTCCTGCTGCGAGAGGCCAGTGTTACCAGCACCCCAATGTTCCTCTCTCTGCTCTGTACCCCTGTGCCACAGACAGGCTGACAAGGGGTTCGATACCATCCTGAAGAGAACCCCCTGGCAGCAGGGTGGGCTCTGCCTGGCAGCCTGCGGGGTCCACTGCCCAGGTGAATGGCTGCAGGGCAGGAGCCAAAATACTCTGGTGTGATGGGACAAGCAGTGATGGGATGGGGGAGGTATCAGCTTCAAACTGGAACAGAAATCCCTCCCTGGAACAGGCTGCCCAGGGAGGTCATGGCTGCTCCATCCCTGGCAGAGTCCAGGGGCAGGTTGGATGGGGCTGCGGGCTCCCTGCTCTGGGGAGAGGCATCGCCACCCACGGCAGGGGCTTGGCACTGGGTGAGCTCTGAGCTCCCTCCCAAGCCAACCTGAACCACAGTGTGAGGTCCTGGGCCACTGCCACATGAACCTGTTGCCACAGAAGACAAGTTCAGGAGGAGCACTTGACACGAGGGGTGTTCTGCCGTGCTCTTCCTTCGGGCAGGCTGCAGCCACCGCCCTGGCAAACCTTGGGCTTCCTGGTGGCTGCAGGGGCCAGAGGCAGCCACAAGAAACCCTCAGGTGGCAGGACTGGGTTTGGCCACCCCAGTCTCAGTCCCTGCTCCTGTGGGGCCACGTGAGGGAACAGCTGGTGCCTGCGTGGGTCGGCCGGGGCTCCCCACCCCTCCCGGCAGCAGCGCGACCCGGGCGCAGCTCTGCCGTAAATGTTTTCCCCGCGGCTCGCAGCAAGCCCACGGCTCGCCCCGCGCCCGCAGCTCCGGCCTCCCCTTCCGCGGTCGCCTCCCGGCACTTAGCAGCTGAACACGAAGTCTCAGTAAACTGTGAAGAGCAGAGCCCGGAATAGCTTGTGCCTGCTAGCGCTCGCTGCCAGCAGCTTCTGCAACACCCCGTCCTCCTCGAAACCACGAGGTCTTCCTCAGACGCAGACTTCCTTCAGCCTCCAGATCTGATTTGGAGGGAGCTGACTGCAGCCTCCCTGCAGGGAGCTGGAGAGAGGGAGAAGGTCCCCCCTGAGACTCCTCTTCTCCAGGCTCAACACCCCCAGTTCCCCCAGCCTCTCCCTCCAGTCCCTTCCCCAGTCCCTTCCCACCTGGGCACCCTGCTGTCACCTGCCAAAGAGGGTCTAAGGGCAGAGGTCAATCCCTCCCCACTGCTCCTGGTGGCAGATGCCCACAAGAGGCGAGCGAGACCCTCAAACCCGCCCAAAGGGGGCCGGGTGCCCTGCCGAGCCACAGCTGGAGTCACTATTGAGTCGCACTGGTCTCGGCCGAGTGGAGTTCGGCTGCCGGAGCCGCTGCACAACAACGATCCTCGCCCCTCACACGTCTCGAGGGGTGTCTGAAGGGTCCAGATAACCGGCGCTCGGGATTACATTTGGTTTCTCTATGAATATTGAATTCAGGGGAAACGGGAATTTCAGATCGCTCCACGGTGGGATAACGAGGTTTCACGGGCTCCAGCCTTGCTGACACCACCCACGAGCTAGTCTGCAATTCACAGAGCATCAGGGTAGGGAGGGACCTCGGAAGGTCATCCAGTCCAGTCCCCTGCCACAGCAGGATCCCCTAGACCCAGTCACTAGTGATTGGAAGGGACCTCGCGAGATCAGCCAGCCCCATCCCCCTGCTACAGCAGGATCCCCTGGATCAAGTCACACAGGAACATGGCCAAGGAGGGTTTGAAATGTCTCCAGAGAAGGAGACTCCACAACCCCCCCGGGCAGCCCCTGCCTGGGCTCTGGCACCCTCACTGGGAACAAGCTCCTTCTCACACTGATGTGGAACCTCCTCTGCTCCAGCTCACACCCACTGCCCCTTGTCCTGAGCAGAGCCTGGCTCCATCCTCCTGACACCCACCCTTCACACATTGATCAACATCCATGGGGTCACCCCTCAGGCTCCTTTTTCCCAGCTCCAGAGCCCCAGCTCCCTCAGCCTTTCCTAAGCAGGGAGATGCTCCCCTCCCTCCGTCACCCCTGTCACCCCTGTGGCTCTGCACTGGGCTCTCTCCAGCAGCTCTGGGTCCTTCTGGAGCTGAGGGGCCCAGAGCTGGACACAAAGTTCCAGCTGGGGTCTCACCAGGGCACAGTAGAGGGGAGGAGAACCTTTCCGGATCTGCTAACCCCCCCCCTTCTGGTTGCTGTAAACTAGGGCTGGAAGATGCTCACTGCCCACCCCAAGGAGCCCCTCCTGTGAGCAGCAGGAGAAGGCAGCTGTGAAATAAGATCAGATTAATTTCTCATTAATAAGACGGATGGGGAGTTCAAACACAGGAGCAACTGCAGTTGCCGAGGGGGTCAGCTGAGCTCCACTGGCTGCAGAACTGCCCATCAGCAGCCAGTGATGCCCCCAGGACCGGCGGTCCCTGCTGGCAGCAGCCCACGGAGCAGCCGGCCAGAGGGGAGGAGGCACCGGCTGAGAAGGCCACTGGAAGCCCCCGAGCCAGGGGAAACACAAAGGAAAAGAGGCTGCTGACGTTAATGGAGCATCAAGACCTGCAGGAGCCTCACCGCCAGGTGATAAAACGCTGCCCACAGCCACACGCGGCAGCGGCTGCAGTGGACAGGGCGGGCTCAGGAGTCCCCAGCAGCCCGGGCACGCAGGGCAGCTGCAGGGGCTCCGAGCCCCCCTCCGAGCCCCGCCGAGCGCGGAAGCACCTTCTCGCGGCCGCTGGCCAGCATCACGTCTCAATGACGGCCAGCTCGCTCCTCCGGCACGACGGCAGCGGGGAGCAGGTCGCTGCAGCGGGGCTGGAGCCTCGGCGGGCGCTTGCGTTTTACCGCTCCGCTGCCCGCTCCCATTTGTTTCAATGAACTGGTGACAGCGCAGGCACAGGGGGGGAACCGGGCGCAGAGATCAGCTCGGCTTCACCCGGCCGGTGCACTCAGACGAGGTCTGAGCTCTTCCCGGGCTGGAACGACCCCCAGTAAAACCCCGCGGTCTGGTCCCGCTCCCCGAGGGCAGCTGCAGCAGCGGGTTGGGCTCCTCGGGCAGAAGCCACCGAGCTCCTGCCCACCAGCCTGCCTGCAGCCTCCAGCGCATCTCCTGACCCTGCTGCAGCACCCAGCTGAACCAGTGATCTCCTCATCCCGCTCAGGAGTGACCGGCTCTGGCAGCCCAGGCTGAGACCTTCTATCAAACATCACGACCTCTACCCCTCACAAGCCCAGGCTGCTGCGGTGCTGCTGGGGCAGAGCCAGCCTGGGCCAGCCCTCAGCCTGGAGGGACTCGAGCCCAGGCAGACGTGCCCTAAGCAGGAGAGGGGCCTCTCTTTGCCTCTCTGCTTGGAGCAGGCGTGAGGGCAAGCTCCAGGGGAGAGAAAGGGAAGGCAAGAGGGGTCTGCTGGGTGTCACCAGCACGTAAAGACACCCAGGGAAACAACAGCCAGCACAGAGAGAACAGGAGGGGAAGACAATCTGGAGCTGTAACTTGTAAACTGAAATGAGGGTCGGGAAATGACCAGCCTGTTGGAACAATTAGTGATTCTTTTAACAATTAATTATTTAAGCGATAAAATGTGATGATAGATGGAAGTGTGTTATTTACACGTATTTACGCCTCTACAAACCACTCCTAACGATCTCTAACAGCCATCCTACACCTAGACAACGCACAGGAAGGGAATAAATACCCGCAGCTATTACCAAGCGAACGGATAGCACCCTCACACCAGCACCCCGGGATCAGCTGTGAAGGCAGCAGAGCCCTGCGTGTCCCAGGGACCTCTCCCTTGGCACCGTAACTTCACTTTCACAGATCAAACCTCTTTTTCGCTCGTTTGAGATAAAATTAAGGTAGAGGCAGCCGGAGCCGCAAACAGGAGGTGAGAAAAGCACAGGCTGGGTTTCTATAACAGCAGCGCAGCTCCTCCCCGAAATAGCCCGCAGCTCCTGCTCTGCAAACGTGCTGCTGACAAAGGACAGCAGAGCGGTTCCAGCCCCGTCCTGCAGCCGCCAGCCTGCCCTGCTGCCTCCACCCAGCACAGACACCAACCGCAGCGGCAGCAAACCCGCGGCGAGGGCACCGGGCACCCACAGCGCCTCCAGCACCTAAGCCCTCTGTTTTAGATCTTTACTTGAACCCCCTAGAAACTTGAGCTTTGGGATGGAAACCTCCCTCTGACCCATTCTGCTGACCCACCTCGCTGCCCGATGGAGACACCGCAAGGGCACAGCTCTGCCAGCACTCAGGATGCTGCTGGGCAGGGACTGGTCCGGGGTGGGCTCAGCACTGAGCACCCAGACGTGGGCACGTGGAGAGGGGGTCTGCTTGTCCACACGAAAACCCAGAGCTCAGCTTTCCCTGCCACCTCCACCGGTGCCCCAGGTCCATCGTGAAGCCCTCCAGGGCTGCCGGACTGCTGTACCAAAGGAAATGGCAGGATCACAGAGCATCCGGGATGGGAAGGGACCTCGAGAGATCACCCAGCCCCATCCTCCTGACACAGCAGGGTCCCCTGGATCCACTCACACAGGAACATGGCCAGGAGGGTTTGAAACATCTCCAGAGAAGGAGACTCCACAGCCCCCCAGGCAGCCCCTGCCAGGGCTCTGGCACCCTCGCCAAGAAGAAGGTCCTTCTCACACTGATGTGGAACCTCCTCTGTCCCAGCTCACACCCACTGCCCCTTGTCCTGTCATTAGAGGACACTGAGATGTGTTAATTAGGAAACCCCGCCAGCCTACACCTTCCCTGCTGCAGAGTGGGAAGCAGAGCGTCCTGGCCAAACTGGTCAGCGTGCCGCACACACTGTCCCCAGAGCCAGCCCTGGGGCTGCTCACGGGGTTCCAGCTGGATGCCCTGAGCTCCACTGCCGCAGCACTGGGATAATTTTAGCTCCGACTGGGTTATGTAAAGGGAGCTGGGATAACAAACTGCTTCTAGGGAGGAAACACACAAACACACTTTAGCCTTAATTAGGCAGCAAAAAGGAACAAACAGAAGCCAATTCAGGGAGAGGAAAGACTAGTAGGAGAGTCACCCAGGAGGCAGCCCAGCTGATGAGCTTCCCCGCTGTCAAACCCACCGAGTGCTGCTGCCTCTGTGATGGGAAGCACCAGGGGAACGTTCAGTTCAGCCCCATCACATGCCTGAGCTCAGGCAACCTAAAGAATCCCAGAACATGAGGGACTGGAAGGGACCTCGAAAGATCAGCCAGTCCCATACCCCTGATCAACGTCCATGGGGTCACCCCTCAGGCTCCTTGTTTCCCAGGTCCCTCAGACCCTCCTCAGCAGGGAGATGCTCCCCTCCCTCCATCACCCCTGTGGCTCTGCCCTGGGCTCTCTCCAGCAGCTCTGTGTCCTCCTGGAGCTGAGGGGCCCGGAGCTGGATACAAGATCCAAGCTGGGGTCTCAGAAGGTCAGAGTAGAGGGGCAGGAGAACCTCTCTCCATCTGCTAAGCACCCTGTTCTGATCCACCCCAGGATGCTGCTGGCCTTCTTGGCCATCAGGACCTCCAGGTCCCTTTCCCCTAGCAGCAGTCCCTTCCCTATTAGTCAAGGGGAATGATCACGGAGGAGAGACGTGGCCTTGGCCCTCTAGGCTGCAGAGCACTGAAGCACAGAGCAGAGCCAGGGCACTCGCCCACCCGTCACGAGTGCCCGCAGCCTCCAAGGCCCCCCAAGAAGAGGCAACTGGGGTCAGCCAGACAGAGGTGCCGACCCCTCCGGGATGGGGCTCGGACGTCTGGGTCCCAAAGCTGGGGCACAAGCGAAAGGGCTCCAGACCTGTTACTTACACTTCGTGTTCTCCGCGAGCACCAAAGGCTGCTCCAAACCGACGTCCCCGACGACGGGGTGCTCGGGGAATAAATCCAGAGGCGGCCCCGTGGAGGCTGCCAGCCGCCGCCGCGTTTATTGACGGCGCAGAGGAACAATCTGTTGACTGCTCCGAGCAGCCGCCGGGGAGGGCAGCTCCGGGCGACTGAAAGGCTCCGGGAGCTGCCACATCAGTCAAAGGTCTATTTGCCGCCTGCAGCAGGAGCATTTCGCATCGCGGCGACCTCCAGAAGGCCCCGATTTCTCACCGTGGCTGGAAGCCGCTGCTCAGCCTGTGGGGGGGCATCAGGGCCGCCTGCGGTTGGTTTAACCCCCAAAAAGTGCCAGGAGGTCCTGCAGGCAGAGAGACCTTCCCGGGGGGCAGAGACACAGCGCTGGCCACTGAAAGTCAGTCAAGGAGACAAGACAGCAGGTTATCACAGACCCATCAGCATCATTAATTAATATTAATTATCCCTCCGTCTTGCTCAGAAATCAGAGCAGTAACAGAACCAAACCAGAGAGCATCTGCCTGAAGGGAGGCTCAAGCCCTGGCCAGGGAGAAGGCTTCACCTGGTGCTCCCACCAAGCACAACAGGGCAGCTTTGAAAGACTAGTGAGCTGGAACAGAGGAGGTGCTGAGACCACGTCTGGGGTCTTGTGTCCAGTGCTGGGACCTTCAGCTCCAGAAGGACACAGAGCTGCTGCAGAGAGCCCAGCACAGAGCCACAGAGGTGATGGAGGGAGGGGAGCTTCTCCCTGCTGAGGAGAGGCTGAGGGAGCTGGGAAAAAAAGGAGCCTGAGGGGTGACCCCATGGGTGTTGATCAATGTGTGAAGGGTGGGTGTCAGGAGGATGGAGCCAGGCTCTGCTCAGGGGCACCCAGTGACAGGACAAGGGGCAGTGGGTGTGAGCTGGAGCAGAGGAGGTTCCACATCTGTGTGAGAAGGACCTTGTTCTTGGTGAGGGTGCCAGAGCCCTGGCAGGGGCTGCCCAGGAGGACTGTGGAGTCTCCTTCTCTGGAGACATTTCAAACCCTCCTTGGCCATGTTCCTGCGCGACTGGATCTAGGGGATCCTGCTGTGACGGGGGATTGGACTGGGTGACCTCTCGAGGTCCCTTCCACCTCTGACACTCCACGACCCTGTGATCCCTGCAGCTCCTCGCGTCTCTCTCTGCCACCACAAAAGCTCTGCTGCCCTGACCGCTCACGCTGCGGGTACTGTGGCTGCCGAGGGCCAGCCCGGGGGTGTCACTGGTTCGTTAGACTCTGTTTTTACAGAGGAGACTGGAGGTTCCTCGGCTGCATTCTGTCTCCTCTGTGCAGAAGAGGCTTCACAGGGGTCTGCGAGCAGCATTTCCTCCAGCCCACCGGTGCCACGTCCCCCCAAGCCCTTTCCCCCACCCCTTCCCTGACGGGGCGGGAGCAACAACTACCTGGGGACTGCTGCTGCGGCTCAGCCAGCGCCTCCAGAGCTGTTTCTCGCCTGCAGCTCCCATCCATGCTCAGGCTCAGCCGACTTGCTTTTCTCTTCCAGACGAATAAATCTTCTCTCACCTGAGAAGCACGAACCCTTCTCCTTCCTCCTCGGCCCATTTTTCACTTAAACAATCACCTCCAGCCATCCAGGCGGAGTTAATCTGCTTCAAGCGGGGCGGCCATGCTGCAAGCCCCCTGTGGCAGAGCAGCGCCAGCAGCAGCAGCACCCGATGGTTGAGCTGGCATCTGATGAGCTGTGCTAATGTGAATTACAGCACAGCTCTGCATCCCAGCACATCCCTGTCCCTGCACCCCAGAGCACCCGCATCCCCAGCTTGGCAGGGCGGCAGCTCCTGCCTCCTCCTGCTGCTGGGCGGGTTGACTCAATCTTCCAGCACCAGTCACGGAATCACTCAGGTAGGAAAAGACCCCTGGGGTCACCAAGTCCAACCACCAACCCTGCTGTACAAGGTTACCCCTAGACAAGACCACCCAGCACCACATCTCAGCGACTTTCAAACTCATCCAGGGATGGGGATGCAGCCCCCACTCAGAGCAGCCCATCTCTCCCTGACCACTGTCTCCAGGAAGAATCTCTTCCTGACGGCCAGTCTGACCCTCCCATGCTGGAGCTTGAAGCCCTTCCCTCTGCTTCTGTTGCAATGACCTGTGAGCAGAGCCCAGCACCAGCATCTCTACAGTGTCCTTGCAGAGAGCTGCAGAGAACAATGAGGGCTCCCCTCAGCCTCGTCCTCCTCAGACTAACCAGCCCCAGCTCTCTCCACCTCTCAGGTCAGATTTATCCAGTGGCTCCTCCAGGCTGAGGACAGTAGCCACCTCCCTTGCTGCAGGACTGCTCACAGATTTCACACAAAGGGCCCAGAGCCCCCAGCTCCCTCTGCACTGAGACTTCAGTCTGACAGAAGCAGCACTGCTCCCTGCAGACCACACGGCCGCTCCGGTCCTTTCCTGGGCAGCTGCTCCAGTCAGCAACACGCAGGCCCTTGACATCTACCACTGAGCAGCCACCAGGACATCCCCCAGCAGGCCTCCCCGCCAGCCTGGCCACAGACCAAACCCCACGCACTGTTTGGGTTGGAAGGGAGAGCTAAGCTCACACAGCCCAACTGCTCAGCCAGCGCTGCCAAGGATTCCTGGTGCAGCAGGAGCAGAGGCAGCCAGCCCAGCACAGCCCATCCATCTCCAGCCAGGGAGAGGACAGTTCCCCTGGAAGGGCCATCAGCACAGACCCCAGGCAGCACCAGCATCCCGTTTCCAGCTCTGTTACAACTTCACCTTGGCAGTTGTGCTCTATCTGCAGCCCCTGCTGACCCCTTCCCGCTGCCACTCGGGGCTGTTTGCCAGGAACAAGCACACAAACAGCTTCTGTCTGATGAAGGGCTGCAGGAGCTGGCGGTACCCAGACCCCACAGACCTGAAGCATCACGAAGCAGAGCACGAGCAATGAACTTCCAGTGCAGGCAGGTGATCCACAGCCACCAGGGCTGCTGGGAAAGGCAGAGACACAACCAGGGATGCTGCAGGCAGAACGGACCTGTGGAACATCACAGAGTCAGGTTACTGACTCTTCCTTCTCTAGAGCCACAGAGATGGAGTGGAGCTGTTGTGGCCTCTCAGCTCCAGAAGGACACAGAGCTGCTGGAGAGAGCCCAGCGCAGAGCCACAGGGATGATGGAGGGAGGGGAGCATCTCCCTGCTGAGGAGAGGCTGAGGGAGCTGGGGCTCTGCAGCTGGGAAAAAGGAGCCTGAGGGGTGACCCCATGGGTGTTGATCAATATGTGAAGGGTGGGTGTCAGGAGGGTGGAGCCAGGCTCTGCTCAGGGGCACCCAGTGACAGGACAAGGGGCAGTGGGTGTGAGCTGGAGCAGAGGAGGTTCCACATCAGCATGAGAAGGACCTTGTTCCCAGTGAGGGTGCCAGAGCCCTGGCAGGGGCTGCCTGGGGGGTGTGGGGTGTGTGGAGTCTCCTTCTCTGGAGACATTTCAAACCCACCTGGACTGTTCCTGTGGGACTGGATCTAGGAGATCTTGCTGTGGCAGGAGGATGGGACTGGATGATCTCTCGAGGTCCCTTCCACTCCCTAATGCTCTGTGATCCTGTGGTTCAGCTCCTTCTGCACAGCTGCAAGTGGAGCCCAGCCATCAGGGACAAGAGGCAGTTGTGGTACCCAGGAGCTCCCAAGTGATGGCCAAGCATCCCCTGGCACCCCACCTCAGGCCAAGAGATGCCCTGAGCAGGGTCCCCACTTTGCTGTCCAACACTAGAGCAGTGAACTTACAGCAGGGCTCAGGCTACCCCAGTGTTTGTTGTTCTTGCCATGACACAGAACAACAAACCCCGGGTGTTGTTTGGGTTTGGCTTTGGGTTGTTTCCTCTTTGGCAGCAATTTAGGGAGGAAATTGACACCAAGGGAAACCCTAAACACAAGAGCCAGCTCAGACCCCACAGCACCCTTTTCCTCTGCAGCTCTCCCAGGCTTGCAACTGGATCTAGGGGATCCTGCTGTGCAGGGGGTGGCACTGGATGGTCCTTCGAGGTCCTTTCCACTCCCCAGCACTCTGTGATCTCTCCACATGTTCCAGCCCTCAGGAGGGTGCTGAGGCCAAGCCGGCTGCAGCATCAGCTCTGGGCTGGAGTAGCAGCTGTGGGACGCAGCCCAGAGCCGACAGCCCGCTCCTGGCAGAGCCACCCGCCAGCCCCTGGCACTGCAGAGGACCCCCGAGTGCAGGCACGAGAAGCTGTGCAGTCAGCGCGGCCCCCACAGCCCGGCAGAGCAGCAGCAGAGGCTGCTGCAGGACCATGTGCAGGCAGACCTCAGCAGAGGGTTTGTGTCACGGGAGGCTGGGAGGAACCGCGGCAGCAGGACCTCGCGTGTCCCAGCTGTCCTTGGGCAAGCAGAGAGGCTGCTGGCCCAGCCTGGAGCAGCCACTTGTCCATCAGGTGCAGGAACACACCAGCACATCTACAGCAGAGAGAGATGTGTCTGGCCCACAGCTCTGAGAAGTCCCACGCTGCAGCCTCTCTCCAGCTGGCACCAGCCCATCACAAACTGTTAATCCATCATGGATCAAATCGTAGAGTCATGGAACGGTCTGGGAAGGGAGCTCAGAGCTCACCCAGCGCTAACGCCAGCAACACCTCTCACCAGAGCAGGGTGCCCACAGCCCCATCCACCCCGCCCTTGGATGCTGCCAGGGAACGAGCAGCCACAGCCTCCCGGGCAGCCTGTTCCGGGGCCTCAGCCCCCTCCCTGGCAAGAGCTTCCTCCTGATACTCACTCTAAACCGTCCCTCGTCCGGCTGAAAGCCATTTCCCCCCGGACTCTGCCAGGGATGGGTGCTCCCCACTGCAGCTGGGTGCCCGCTCCCGCATCATCCCCAGGCCAGCTCTGCAGACGCCCTGAGGCTGAGGCAGAGCCGGGGCAGGCGGAGGAAGCGCTCCATCTCCTGCACTGTTTAACTGGAGGCTGCTCCAAGTGCCCCAGTGCCCCGCACCCCGCGTTCCTGGGCAGGCGGGGTGCTCGGCAGCACCCGCCCACTCCCTGCTGCGAGCCTGGCAGATGTCCTCTGCTCATTATGTGCTGCTGGCAGGAACCAGCCAGGGAGAGGTTCCACCTCGCAGCCGCGTTTGTCTGATGCCTCCTCTCGTTTGGAAACCTGGCGCCAGCCAAGAGCGGCAAGGATTGATTTCGCAAAGCAGATGGAGATGGTCCTGCTGGTGCCTGGCTCTTACTCATCGCTCAGGATGTTTTCTGTGCTGCTCCTCTGCAGCAAATTCATGCAAAACACTCACGTTAGCAGCCCTCCTACACCACCGGGAGGGAAAGCCTGGCTTAACCCTTCGGAGCCACGAGGAGTTGGTGTGAGAGCCCATCTGAGCCCTCGCTCCCCCCGTTTGGTGGTGATGGGGTCAGAGGTGCACACCTGGTGCCCAGGGAACAGTCACAGAGCAGAGGAGACAGAGGTCCCTGCCGACCCTGCTCTGGCAGGGGGATTGGGCTGGATGATCTTCCAACCTCCCTTCCAACCCCTAAAGTTGTGGGATTCTGTGGCTTGATCGAGGAGATCCTGCCCTGGCAGTAGGGATTGAACTAGATGGTCTTTCAGGGTCCCTTCCAATCCCTGATGTTCCGGAATTCTGAACATTCTGCCAGGGCTCTGGCACCCTCACTGGGAACAAGGTCCTTCCTGCACTGATGTGGAACCTCCTCTGCTCCAGCTCACACCCGCTGCTGCCCCTTGTCCTGTCACTGGGTGCCTCTGAGCAGAGCCTGGCTCCATCCTCCTGGAAGTTCAACACTGGAGATGCCCTCCATCAGCATTTCCCTCTGCTCTGTCATTTCCAGCTCACCAGTTGTCCTCAAAACGCTTCAGCATCTGTTTGCAGCTCTCTTAGGGTCAATATTTACTGGTGAGGGGAAAAGCAGAGGCAAAAGCTATCGAGATGTCATTTCTCACCCCACCTCCATCAGAAGAACCAGCCCCTGTGGTCCTGCAGCTGTTGTCACTGATCAGGAGCAATGAGCAGGAGACTGGGAACAGTGGTCCAGCACAGATCCAGTATCACAGTGTCATTGAGGCTGGAAAAGCCCTCTGAGCTCAGCCAGCCCAGACCAGCACCCAGTGGCCACACCAGGGCACTCAGGGCCACAGCCAGGCTGCCCTTCAACACCCCCAGGGATGGGGACTCCCCCACTGCCCTGGGCAGCCCAGTCCAGCCTCTGGTCACCCTTTCCCTGAGGAAGGGCTTCCTGACATCCAACCTAACCCTCCACTGGCAGCTTCAGGCCCTGCCCTCTTGTCCTGGTGCTGGGTGCCTGGGAGAAAAGTCTGACCCCCACCTGACAGCAACTTTCCTTTAGGGAGCTGGAGAGAGGGAGAAGGTCCCCCCTACCCCCCTGAATCTCCTCCTCTCCAGGCTCAACACCCCCAGCTCCCTCAGCCTCTCCCTCAGCCTCTTTGCTCCTCTGGACCTGCTCCAGCCTTTCAATCTCTTTCTTGAAGAGAGTGGCCCAGCACTGCCCCCAGTACACGAGGGGAGCCCTCCCCAGTGCCCCCAGTACATGGGGAGAATGACATCCCCAGCCCTGCTGGCCACACCAGTGCTGATCCAAGCCAGGATGCCAGTGGCCTTCTGGGCCACCCACGCACCCTGCTGGCCCCTGTTCAGCCAGGTGACACCCAGCACTGCTGGGTCCCTCTCTGCCCGGCTGCTCTCCAGCACCTCATCCCCCCCGTCTGGAGCTGCAGAGGGTTCTTGTGGCCAACATGCAGTGCCCTGCCCTTGGCCCTGTTAAACCTCACCCCACTGACCCAGAAGGAATCACAGGTAAAGGGGGGCAGAGGAGCCTTGTCAGGCCGACGGGAAGTCACTACCCCATAAACCACCCAGACTGTTCACGGGGCAACCAAGTGCCCCTGGACAAAGCCACGCAGCCCCCAGCTGCACAGCCCAGGAGCCCCAGAAACACCAATTCCTACCAACAAACAGGTAAAGGAGGGAAAGGAAAAGGAGGGGGGGGTGCCTGCTGGGGTCCAAGGAGCATCAGAGCGCAGAATCCCTACAGGGCTCTGCAGTGCTCAAGGGACCCCAGGAGCGAGATCATCTAGCAGCACAAGCCTCACTGCCACAGAGCCCCGCCGCAGGCTGCAGGCACCTCGTACGAGCCAGGAACTGGGGTCAGCTCTGCTCTGAGCTGGGCTGGAGCAGAGCTGCAGCCCCAGTGCAGCCCAAACAGAGCCCAGCTCCACCAGCTGGAGCAGAGCCGCAGCCCCAGTGCAGCCCAAACAGAGCCCAGCTCCACCAGCTGGAGCAGAGCCGCAGCCCCAGTGCAGCCCAAACAGAGCCCAGCTCCCCCAGCTGGAGCAGAGCCGCAGCCCCAGTGCAGCCCATCAGCTCAGAGGCTGCGGCGACCCGCTGGGGCGGCTGGAGGAGAAGGAAGGGGCTGCTGCCAGGCTGGGGCAGCAAAGGCCGTCAGGGCCAGTGATTCCAGTTCAGATGGGTAATCAGGGGGAAAACGACTCTGCTCAGGGTGAGGGAAGGTCTGGCAATAAAAGGAGAAGGGGAAGCTACAGCGGGAAATCAATGCAGGCTACGAGGATGGCTTCCATGGTCAGGCTGGCAAGAAAGGGCAGGAGGTCCCCTTGGAAGACACAGCCCTCCAGAGCAGAGGAGGCAGCAACCCAAAACCCCATTAATGGGATTCATGGCTTCACATGGTGCAGCCAGGCTGTACGAGAGCATAGCCCTGGGCAAGCAGCACCAACAGGCAGGGCACAAGGTGGCAGTGCCAGGCATGAGCCACCTCACCATGGGGCAGAGAGTGGGGGCCAGCATCTCTGACCGCACACAGACTGCCTGTGACAGCACTCAACATCCTCCAGCACCTCCTGCCATCCCATCCCACCTGCCTCCAAGGGCACCCACAGCACAGGCTGGGCTGGAAGGGGCCGCAGCTCATCCAACCCACAGGCAAGGACTCCTGTCCCAGGACCAAGCTACCCAGAGCCCCAGCCTGCTTCTGCTCAAAGCACAGAGTGAAGAGCCAAGTTCTGCCCCAGTTCTCCAACCAGTCTCTGAGGGGTCTGCACACTGAGCTCAGCTCCCCCCAGCACAGCCTCCCAGGCCTCCAAAGAATGACCCCACCAATGCTCAGGGGCTTCAACACGCAGCCCAGAGCTGCACCCTGGAGCACCCAGCACAGCAGGTCCCCTCCTTCAGCAAAACCCCACAGGACTCATCCTTCAGCCAGCAGAGCTGCGCAGGGGGGGCCACCAGCTCCACAGAAACACCCCCATCTCCTCCAGCAAGGCTGCTGCATTCCAAGGGCAGGAAGAAAAGGCAGCACAGGCTCAGCACCCCCACAGAGGTGCTGGGGTGGCAGCAGCAGAGTGATGTCTCCCCTGCTCCTCTTAAATAATGTCCTTCACTTTCCTCCAGCTGGTCTTTCCCAGCCCCACTCAGTGCCCTCAGCTGAGGCACCCGGCTGCTCCCGGGCAGCTGGGCTGAAGCAGGACAGAGATCGTTGAGGCAGCTCCCAACATGGGTCCCCACCAAACCAAAGCCCAGGGAAACATCCCGAAGGGTTTTTGTCCTCGAGGAGCATCAGTGACACCGGTGCTGCCTGGCCCGATGGACTTCTGCCACTGGACCACTGAGATGCTCCCCTCCCTCCATCACCCCTGTGGCTCTGCGCTGGGCTCTCTCCAGCAGCTTTGTGTCCTCCTGGAACTGAGGGGCCCACAGCTGGACCCCAGATTCCAGCTGGGGTCTCCCCAGGGCAGAGGAGAGGGGCAGGAGAAGCAAAGCCCTGTGCAGAGCTGCCCCACAGGTGTTACTTCTCAGTGTGAGTCAGTGATGGTCGCTCTGCCGGCCACCCTGGTTGACAACGATTTGCTGGTGGGAAAATCAACCCCATGAGGTTTTCCTAGAAGAAAATCACAGGTGGAGGGAGTTTAGAAATAACTTTCACTCGAGCTCCCTCTAACCTTCAAATTGTAAATATTAACCCCAGCATCTCTGTAGAGAGAGGGACCCTGAGCTGCTAACGCCAGAGGGACAGAAGGGCAACAGCATCCTCAGGTGGATCAGAAGGGGGTGGCTAGCAGAGCGGGAGAGGTTTCCTCCCCCTCCACTCTGCCCTAGGGAAAGCACAGCTGGAATATTGTGTCCAGTTGTGGGACCCTCAGCTCCAGAAGGACACAGAGCTGGTGGAGAGAGCCCAGTGCAGAGCCACAGGGGTGATAGAGGGAGGGGAGCATCTCCCTGCTGAGGAGAGGCTGAGGGAGCTGGGGCTCTGGAGCTGGGAAAAAGGAGCCTGAGGGGTGACCCCATGGATGTTGGTCAATATGTGAAGGGTGGGTGTGAGGAGGATGGAGCCAGGCTCTGCTCAGGGGCACCCAGTGACAGGACAAGGGGCAGCAGGTGTGAGCTGGGACAGAGGAGTTTCCCCATTAGTGTGAGAAGGACCTTGTTCCCAGGGAGGGTGCCAGAGCCCTGGCAGGGGCTGCGGAGGGGGGTTGTGGAGTCTCCTTCTCTGGAGACATTTCAAACCCTCCTGGCCATGTTCCTGTGCAGCTGGATCCAGGGGATCCTGCTGTGATGGGGGGACTGGGCTGGGTGATCTTTGGAGGTCCCTTCCCATCCCTACTGCCCTGTGACCCCGTGAGCTCATTAGCAACTTCCACAACTAAGGGAGCGGACACAGCCCTGTGATTTCAAGACTTTTCCACACAAATTTGATTTATTTTTATCCCCTGTGAACTTCCAGAGGTCCCTACAAGTTATCAAAGTGTTTAATTCTTGGGGAACTGATAAATTACTCCACGGACTTTCGTCAGGACTCGGGCAAACACAAAATCAATGTGAAGAATGGTTTCTATTTCCTGCACCTACATCTCTACTGGAAAGTTCTTCCCTCCCAAACTCACAGAAACCAGGACTGCCCGAGGGCTGCAACACTGGGGGGAGACCAGAGAGCAGCTCACACCCGCTGCCCCTTGTCCCGTCACTGGGTGCCCCTGAGCAGAGCCTGGCTCCGTCCTGCCTCCGGTGAAGTCGATGCCATTTGTCCCACGGGATGTCCGAGGGCTGTTCCAAGGAAACAAAGCCTCCTGCGTCCCGCTGTGAATCCCAGGCGCCTTCCCCTCCTCCCGCCCGCAGCCCTGTGCCCGGGGTTCGCACCGTCTGTGGCTGCAGCCCCGCAGGGAGCCGGGCGGGTGCTTCCCCCAGCGCAGCTCCCTGCGAGAAACACGAATCTCATTACCTGCCGCCGTGTTTCACCGCAGTGGCATTTGTCTCCGCTGCCGACTGCCCCGGCACCATTGTAATTAAACCTTAAAAAGCTTTTAATTAAAAAAATAAATCACAGTCGCGGGGTCCATCCCGACCGGATCGTCTGCCGGGAGGGGGGCGTTTTTCCTCCGGCGACGGCAGTGACCTGGGAGGCAACACAGGAGGTGCGAACGGCCTCAGGATTGATGGTGCCGCAGGGCTGCATCGCTGCTCCCCGCACCCCCGGAGCTGCCTGCATCGCTGCCGGGCATCCCCGCATCACCCCTTCCCCAGGGTCTCCCGTGAACAGGCGCCTGCGGCAGCAGTTCAGCTCCGCTCCCCGGAACGGGATGATCTTTCAGGTCCCTTCCAGTCCCTGATGGTGAATCTGCCTGACGCCTGCCTGAGCTCGGAGCAGCCCCAGCCTGCCCTTCTCCCCTGCAATGAAACCTCCTGTCGTAGCTCTGAGGGGTCACTGCTGCAGAGCTGGGGGTCCAGGTTTGAGAGGTCTTTACCCCACTCTGCAGGGCCATTGTTGTTACCCCCTGGGCCATGTCCTGGTGTGTTCTGGGCTGCTCAGCCCAGCACTGGGCCCCTCAGTTCCAGGACACAGAGCTGCTGGAGAGAGCCCAGCGCAGAGCCCCTGCCCAGGTCTCTCACAGGACCCCACTCTTCAACCCCTCAGTCCCGGGGTGGGGTGACCTGCATGTCCATAACACACTGGTCCCTCCGGGTTAACCCATCCTACCCCATGAGCTTCCCAGGCCTGGAAATCTCGTCTGGTTAGAGCACAAGGGAGAAGCAGAACTGCACAAAGCCCAGAGGCTGGGAGACTTCAAGGAGAAGGCGAATCTCCCCGTAAAGCCGACGATAAACCCAAACTACCTGGCAGTGGAGCACCGAGCACGGGGCTGCTGCTGCTCTGCAGCTCAGCTCCCTGGAGGTCCTGAGAGCCCTGACCCAAGGTCCTGCTGTAAAACCCTTCCTGGGGCTGCTCACCCTTCCCAGGTGGCAGAGCCAGGAGCCTGCAGCCAGCAGCAGCCCATCTTCTCCCAAAGCAGCAGGGTTAGGGCTGATGATGGAGGGAGGGGAGCATCTCCCTGCTGGGGAAAGGCTGAGGGAGCTGGGGCTCTGGAGCTGGGAAAAAGGAGCCTGAGGGGTGACCCCAGGAATGTTGACCAATATGGGAAGGAGGGGTGTGAGGAGGATGGAGCCAGGCTCTGCTCAGGGGCACCCAGTGACAGGACAAGGGGCAGTGGGTGTGAGCTGGAGCAGAGGAGGTTCCACATCAGTGTGAGAAGGACCTTGTTCCCAGTGAGGGTGCCAGAGCCCTGGCAGGGGCTGCCCAGGGGGTTGTGCAGTCTCCTTCTCTGGACACAATTTCAACCCTCCTGGGCTGTTCCTGTGTGACTGGATCTGGGGGATCCTGCTGTGGCCAGGGGATGGGACTGGATGCCCTTTGGGGGTCTCTTCCAATCCCTGATGCTCTGAGGTTCTGTGACTGGCCCTCGCCGGTGGGCTGGGCACCTCTCCCAACACCAAGGCAGGTGGCACAGAGCCTGGGTGCCTCCACCAGTGCCTCTGCTTTCCGCACAGGGCCGGTCGAGAGGGTTTCCCTTCCCTTTAGTTAGTGAAGAGCCTTCCCTGAGCAGCGCCCTCCCTGACCTCCTTTGGGTTTCTGTGCCCATCTCCGCCTGCTTCGCCATCGCTCCCCCGGCGCAGGGAGAGGCTGGTGTCTCTCACAGCGGCACACTGAACCCCCCTTCAGGACCAGGGAAGGGGCTGCCGGAGCCGAGCTGGGTGAGGCAGCGGGACCAGGCATCCGAGGGAAGGAGCCCCATGACACCATTCACGGCCCAGGTGTCCCCAGGCCGTCACCCTCCGGCGCTGCAGCGCAGGCTGCTCGGATGAGACACTCCCCACGAGAGTGCGCATCGTGCCCGGAGCCAGGGCAGAGGCCCCCGGCAGGACGAGGCAGCGCTGCTGGAACAGGAAAACCAGCCAGACACGAGATTGCCTGCGGTAGCCGAGGGGCTCTGGGCTTTCACAGGCTTTGTGAGCAGGAGAACACAGACAAAACCTGTGTTTTCTGTCCGTCTGGGACCTGAGGGGCAGAGAGGCTGTGTCAGACCATCGGCTTTAATTAAGTTGGCCAGGCGCAGCTCTGGAGCCTCCAGACCCTTCCCAGGAAGGAGCAGAAAGGCAGGTGGAGAGCAGCTATACAGGCACAGAGTCACTGAGCACTAGGGATGGGGAGGGACCTGCAAAGATCAGCCAGTCCAGTCCCCCTGACACAGCAGGATCCCCTAGATCCAGTCACACAGGAACAGTCCAGGCGTGTTTGAAACGTCTCCAGAGAAGGAGACTCCACGACCCCCCTGGGCAGCCCCTGCCAGGGGGGCTGCCAAGGGACCCCAGTGCCATCGGGCAGCACTGCCATCTCTGCGGAGAGAGAGCCCTGGCCCTCATGCCTGAGGAGAGAGGTGAGAGCTTCGATCAGAGCGGAGTAATAAATCGATTGGAAGCTATTAGCGAAGCAGCCCTCATCCGTCTTTATTTACTCGCAGGGGGACCAGGCAGCTTCCTCCTGCGGAAGTGGTGACGGGTGCTTGCGGCTCTCGGGCAGGAGTGAGGAGGGGGCAGTGTGGTGGCTGCACAGAGCTGGGTGCAGGGAGCCGCCTCACAACGGGCTCTGCCACTTGTTCCCCTTCTGAAGACTTCTCCCCGTTCCAGTGTCTCCTGCGGGATGCGCGGACCCTGCCAACACGTTCGGGAGCCGAGTTGTCCGTCAGCCATCAGCTCTGCCGTCAGCCTTCTCCCCACACAGAGCACTAGGGCCTGGAAGGGACCTCTAGAGATCACCCAGCCCAGATCCCCAGCAGCAGCAGGATCCCCTAGATCCATCACAGCCTTTGTCTGCCACCAGCTATTTTTAACGTTTGCAGATGGCTCTTTCCCTTTTGCAGAGCCCTCCCTGCAAAGCAGCAGCTCTACCTCAGAGGAACCTGTGTGGGTAGGATCAGAACGGGAGTGGTTGGCAGATGGAGAGAGGCTCTCCTCCCCTTCTGCTCTGCCCTGCTGAGACCACAGCTGGAACCTTGTGACCAGCTCTGGGCCCCTCAGCTCCAGAAGGACCCAGAGCTGGTGGAGAGAGCCCAGCACAGAGCCACAGGGATGACGGAGGGAGGGGAGCATCTCCCTGCTGAGGAGAGGCTGAGGGAGCTGGAGCTCTGGAGCTGGGAAAAAGGAGCCTGAGGGGTGACCCCGTGGATGTTGATCAATGTGTGAAGGGTGGGTGTGAGGAGGATGGAGCCAGGCTCTGCTCAGGGGCACCCAGTGACAGGACAAGGGGCAGTAGGTGTGAGCTGGAGCAGAGGAGGTTCCACATCAGTGTGAGAAGGACCTTGTTCCCAGTGAGGGTGCCAGAGCCCTGGCAGGGGCTGCCCAGGGGGTTGTGGAGTCTCCTTCTCTGGAGACATTTCAAACCCTGGGCTGTTCCTGTGTGACTGGATCTGGGGGATCCTGCCGTGTCAGGGGGGTGGGACTGGATGATCTTTTGAGGTCCTTTCCAAATCCCTAAAGGCTGGATCCAAGGAATCCTGCTGAGGCAGGAGGATGGGACTGGCTGCTCTTCGGAAATCCCTTCCCTTCCCTGATGCTCTGTGACTCACCCATAAGGTCAAGCTAAACCACAGGCTGCCCAGAGCAGTGCTGCGGTCCCCGTCCCTGGATGGGGCACGGAGGCAGAGACCTAGGGCTGTGGGAGAGGCCTGAACGCTGACCTGGCAGGGCTGGGTCCAGGGCTGGACTAGATGGCCCTCGCGGTCTCTTCCAAGCCCAGAGCCCCGGGACCCGGTGCTGCACGACTCGCTGCGCTGCGGCTGAGCGGCGGTTTCGCCTCCCTCCCCCCTCTCGCCTCCCTTCGCTGCCTCGTATTTGTGTTTCTGAGAAAACGCGAACGAGACCAATTTATGGAGCAAACACGGAGCTGCAGACACACAGCGAATGAACAAGGATTTAAACCTCCGCCCGCCTGCCTGCGGAGCCGTCGGAGCGGCGCTGGCTGCTTCGTGTCTGTCTGGCTGCTACCCGAGTGAACCCCTCGCTCGGCTCCTGGAAACAGCCGGCTCGGCGCAGGAAGGGGCTGTGAACAGAGCAGCTGGAAGCGCTTCGTGGCCCCCGATTGTTTTTCCAGCGCCCCGGGCGCAGGCGGTGACCCCAACCCGGCGCTGCCCTTCGGGCCCGTGACAAATGTCTGCTCCTCCCCCTCCCTTCGCAGCTCAGCGCCCACCTCACCGCCGCTGGGACATCCCGGAGCAGCATCTGAGACCCCCGAGGTCAGCAAGCCCAACCAGCAACCCTGCTCCGCAAGTTCACCCCCAAACCACATCCCCCAGCACCACATCTGAGCGACGATTAAACTCATTCAGGGATCGGGACTCAACTCCCACCCCGGGCAGCCCAGCCCAGTCCCTGGCCACTCTCTCCAGGAAGAATCTCTTCCTGACGGCCAGTCTGGCCCTCCCCTGGTGCAGCCTGAAGCCCTTCCCTCTGCTCCTGTCACCAATGACCTGTGAGCAGAGCCCAGCACCAGCATCTCTGCAGGGTCCTTGCAGAAAGCTGTAGGGAGCAATGAGGGCTCCTCTTCCTCAGACTAACCAGCCCCAGCTCTCTCCATCTCTCCCCATCACACTGATTCTCCAGGCCCTTTTCCAGCTCCTCTGCCCTTGCTCCAGCCCCTGGATGTCTCCCTTGGACCGAGATGCCCCAAACTGGCCCCAGTTCTCAAGGTGCAGCCTCCCCAGTGCTGAGAGCAGGGGGACAATCCCCTCCCTGCTGGACAAGCTCTCTCCCCGGGGTGCCCGACATTCAAGTCTCTCCATCGTCATCCAGCTTCTCACGTCGATGTTTCGGGAGCCTTTTCCTTCCTTTACACAAACCAAGGAAGATGTGGAGGAGCAGTGCCACCCCAGCCCGTCCTGGCAGGGCTGCTTCACGCTGATTTCTCTCCCCCAGAACAAGTTGCCCGGGACCACGAGAGCAGGTCTCGCCGGGCACGAGCCCGAGGTGCCGGGGAGGGGGCAGCTCAGACTCCATTTACTCTGAATCAACTCACTCGCTTGTCGCCGCAAATGGAGCCGTAATGGAGCTGTTTATATTTGGCCAACATTAAAAATAGATCTCGCAAAACGCCGGCTCAGCTCCCGCCGGAGCCGCCTTCCATTGCGGGGGCTGCGAGCGAAGGCTGCGCCGCTGCTGCTGGCCACCTCCCACTCGCCTCGGAGTGAGAGGAGGAGCCGCGGTGCACCCGGGCAGGAGTCATCCACAGGTGGCTGCAGGGCTTGTCCCCTGTGGGAGCCCTCTGCTCAGCGGCACCTAGTGACGCTGGGTGTGAGCTGGAGCAGAGGAGGTTCCACACCAGTGTGAGAAGGACCTTCTTCCCAGTGAGGGAGCCAGAGCCCCGGCAGGGGCTGCCCAGGGGGGTTGTGGAGTCTCCTTCTCTGGAGACGTTTCATACCCGCCTGGCCATGTTCCTGTGGGACTGGATCTAGGGGATCCTGCTGTGGCAGGGGGCTGGGTGATCTCTCGAGGTCCCTTCCCACCCCTGATGCTCTGGGATTCTGTGCTACATCAGACAAGAGCCTTGGGAGGTTCATCTCATGGAAGGAGTGAGCTGCCAGCCTCCCGCCACCCTTGCGGAGTCTCCATTAGTGAACCCTGCGATACCCAAGGGGCTGTCCCTGACTCAGGACCAGACCCCAGCCCCGTTTACACCCCCCTGCAGCTCTGCCCCAGCCAGCATCACACCCTAGGGGTCATGGCAGTTGCCCAGCTCAGGAGGACAAGAGCTTGGGAGAAGGAGATGCTGCAGAGCAGCCAGCACTGCGACTCGTTCACCCTAAAAGCAGCAGCTGCACGAATTCCAGCTGCTCACATAAGGCTCTGTGGGTTTTTACCTGGCTGGAAGCAAGAGGCTGCTGCTGGATAATGAACCAGTTCTGGAGAACAAATCCAGGCCAACGAGCTGCGGGCAGCCCATTCGTGCCGGGTAGCAAAGGGGCAGTTCAGTGCCTGTCTGGATATGGATGGAAAGGCCAGGCTCTCGCCAGGGAGCAGCTCTGCCTGGGCACAGGGCAGGGGCTTCTCCAGAGGGCAGGCGGGGGTGCAGGGCTCTGGTCACACAGGAACATGGCCAAGTGGATCTGAAACGTCTCCAGAGAAGGAGACTCCACAACCCCCCTGGGCAGCCCCTGCCAGGGCTCTGGCACCCTCCCTGGGAAGAAGGTCCTTCTCACACTGATGCGGAACCTCATTTGTCACACTCGCTGCATCCCCCTGTGCTCCAGGCTCAGCCCCATTCTGAAGGATTCCGCATTAGCCCCAAATCCCACTCCTGCCTGTCGGACAGAGGCACCGCTCCTGAGCCCAGCAGGGCCACAGAGCAAACCGAGGGCTTGTTCTAGCCGGACACCCCTCCAGCCCCCTGCAGTTCTCTATGGACAGGAACTGCACAAACTCTCCCTTTGTGCTGGGAGCATCAACAGGCTGCTGGAGCAGCAGGTCCAGCACCCCCCACTCTCCCCATATGGGTTATTTTCTGTGCTGAGTCATGAACAAGGCAGGAGAGCCCCTCCTGCACAGACCCACAGCCCTCACTCCCTTCTAGAATCACTGAATCATTCAGGTTGGAAAAGACCGCCAGGATCATCAAGTCCAACCATCAACCCCACTCTACAAAGTCACCCCCAAATCAGATCACCCAGCACCACATCTCAGCCACTTTTAAACTCATCCAGGGATGGGGACTCAGGGTCCACCCTGGGCAGCCCAGTCCAGGGCCTGACCACTCTCTGTGGGAAGAAGTTGGAGTAGATGGGGACAGCTGCCACTTGTCCTGTCACTGGGTGCTACTGGGTGCTCCTGAGCAGAGCCTGGCTCCACCCTCCTCACACCCACCCTTCACATATTGATCAACACCCATGGGGTCACCCCTCAGGCTCCTTCTTTTGCAGCTCCAGAGCCCCAGCTCCCTCAGCCTCTCCTCAGCAGGGAGATGCTCCCCTCCCTTCATCATCCCTGTGGCTCTGTGGTGGCGTCTTTCCAGAAGCTCAGTGTCCTTCTGGAGCTGAGGGGCCCAGAGCTGGTCTCAGATGCGGTCTCAGCAGGGCAGAGCAGAGGGGGAGGAGAACCTCTTTACATCTACGCTCCACACCCTCCATCATCTTTGTGTTATCACTGCGGGATCAGCCGGAGATGTCGGCTGCATCCTGGACGGGCAGACACTGGTTCCTGCTCTTCAAGGGATGTCTTCTTCCCCCGAAAAATGTCAGCTCAGAGCTGCTCACGGAAACGAGCTCTAACAGCTCCGTGGAATCTCCCGTTCGAGCTGCTACCAGCCACAGAGATCTTCCCGCAAAGGAGATAATGAGCAGCGGATTCGCTGAATTACCAGATAAAGCCCTTATCTGTCCCTTCACCGACACTTCAGAGGGGCTGAAATGACAACTCGCAGCTCTCAAAGCCCCGGCAAATTGCCGGCGATTAGCGGCGACAGCAGCACCTTATCCTAACGCGATGATCGCCTCCATCTGAAACCCCGACAGCCGCCGGGGGCCGGTCCCGGACCCCCCTTTGCAGAGCAGCTGCTCTCGGCTCTGGGGGAACGCGCCCAGGTACCAGCGGGACGAGGGGGCACCTCGGTCACATCCCGTGGAGCAGCTCCTCGGGCTGGCCCCGCTCCGCCGGAGCTGCCGGGTCTCTCCTGACGAGCAGCGGTTTGTCCTCCAGAGATGGACCCAGTCCAAAGGGGCAGGGGACTCTCACAGAACGTTAGGGACTGGAAGGGACCTCGAAAGACGATCCAGCCCAATCCCCCCTGCACCAAGCAGGGCCATCACAGAACCCCAGAAGGTTAGGGATGGGAAGGGACCTGGGAAGATCCCCCTGCCACAGCAGGATCACCCAGATCCAGTCACACAGGAACTGGCCAGGAGGGTTTGAAATGTCTCCAGAGAAGGAGACTCCACAACCCCCCTCTGCAGCCCCTGCCAGGGCCCTGTCACCCTCACTGGGAACAAGGTCCTTCTCACACTGATGTGGAACCTCCTCTGCTCCAGCTCACACCCGCTGCCCCTTGTCCTGTCACTGGGTGCCCCTGAGCAGAACCTGGCTCCATCCTCCTGACACCCCTCCTTCCCATATTGATCAACATCCATGGTGTCACCCCTCAGGCTCCTTTTTGCCAGCCCAAGAGCCCCAGCTCCCTCAGCCTCTCCTCCCACCATCGTCCCTGTGGCTCTGCACTGGGCTCTCTCCAGCAGCTCCGTGTCCTTCTGGAACCGAGGGGCCCAGCACTGGACTCCTGAACTGGAATCAAGGCCGTGGGTGCTGAGCACCTTCTGGAGCCCTTCTCTGACAGCAGAGGCGTGAAGGAAGAGCTGGTCTGGAGAGCAGGCCCCCCCCTTCCATGCAAACGGGGGCAGCATCGCTGGGAAGCTGCGGCAGGCTCTCACCTCACAGGTCTGGCAGCTCCCCACAAGAGGGTTTTTGCAGAGCACTGCCCGGGCACTCCCCAGCCCTGACGCCACCATGGCACGGCCTGGGGGTTTCTGCAGCTCGGCACTGCCTCAGACCCGGAGCCGAGCAGCTCCACAGGCCGCCAGGGCGCTGCCAGGGCAGGAGGGATCCTGGTGCCAGTGAACCGGCCGTCCAGCTCCAGCCAGCGGCTCCACGGAGCTAGTGAGGTCCTACAGACACAACCACGGCTTCAGCCAAACCCAACCCAGCACTGGGCAACAGGGCACTCGACAGCCTTTGCCAGCCCCGCCGTTGCCATGGGAACGGGACAGGGATGCTGCCAGAAGCTAGAGAGAGCAATTGGCCCTATGTGGTCCAAAGAGCAGTTGGATGCTTCACCCAGTGAAGTAAAACCCGTACTGGTGTGGCCAGTAAGGGTGCTGCTGAGGAGTGGTGGTGCTGTCTGCATCTGGAGGTCTCACAGTAAGGTTAGAGGGGTCTACTGGGGCAACAAAGAGCCCCAGTGGCCCAGCAGCCCACTCTGCAGCATTGCCCTGCTCCATCAGCACTTGGAGAAAGCATCTTCTCGGGGAGCTGCTCCAGCTCCACCGAGGTGCCCTGCAGCACCAACCTCAGCAGGAATCGGCCTTCAGACATCAAGGAGCAGATCCAGCTCCTCTGTGTCCTTCTGGAGTTGAGGGGTCTGAATAAGCAGCAGGTCCAGAGCTTGGCAGTCCCCCCTTTAGAGCCCCCGGAGACCCTCCAGCCGCACAGCCCCAGCACATTAGCAGTCAGAGGTTGATTAACCACAGTCTTGGCCCAGAGCTGCCTGATTTCAGGGTGACTGGCCCCATCTCAGCTGCCCCACTGCTCCCTCCTGCCTCCCTGACCCCCATCGTTGTTCACCCGGGCTCAGCACTCCAAGGCTCCGGCGCCCTGCAGCAGTGACCCCTCACGTCCACGCAGCTCCAAGGGCCTGGAGAGGCTCCAAACCCATGGGAGGGGACATCGGGACCCAGCCCTGGTTGTGGGGATGGTGATCTTCAGCCTTTGTTACGTGAGAGCCTAACAGGGGTCTCGTTAGGGTGGGAGGAGCAGGAAGACGTTAAAGGACCGACATCCTGTGGTGAATACAAAGCAGAATCCTAATGGGGAGCTGCGGCGCTGGGCTAAGCCACTGGGACCACCACAGACACCTCACACGGCCACTGGGAACAGGGTCTGCACAAACCAGCCCTCCCAGCAGCCCCCACTGGGCTGAAACCTGATTGCAGGGGTTAAACTACAGACAAAGAGCTCCTTTCCCTGCCAGACAGACATCGTGGGGTGCGACCCCCCCCCAACAGCCCAGCACGGAGGAGAGCTGGGGGACCTGCAGGTCCCCTTGGTAGAGGTCAGTTGGCAGGAGCCCCCGAGGTCATTCTGACCTCCTGACTCACAGGACCCCTCCCCGCGGAGCACCCCAGGGCTGCTGGCTCCTCCGGAGACACCCGCTAGGCAGAAGGCGCTAAATCCCCTCATAATCTCTGTTTACACACCGCGCTAATGCGAAAGGCAAACGAGCTCCATTCCAGACGAGCTGGGGATCAGCTGCACCACCTCCTCCTGCCCTGACGCCTCCTGCGCGGGAGCTGCAGCTCTTGGGGAGCAGGAGCCAAAGGGCAGCGTCTGCTCAGGGGGTGCTCAGAGCCACCCCTCAAGAGCCCTGGCATCCGGGCGAGAGCAACCCCAGGGACCAGGACAGGGTGGGGATGACCTGTTGGAGAAAAGGACCTGGGGGCCCTGGTGGCCAGCAGGATGGCACTTGGGTAGCCCAAAGGCACAGACTGCCCCCCCCAAAGCTGTGCTGGCTGTTGGCACCGTCGCGAGGGAGCCTATTCTTAGGGACCTATTTATAGCCGCCTATTCATTCCCTGCTGCTGTGCACAGAGTCCCCCAAGAACCAGCTCTCCGGCAGGGTCAGCGCTGCCCGGGATGGGGTCACCTTGAGGGGAAGCTCATCCCCACGTTCCCCAGGGGCGAGGCAGCAGCCAGAGCCCCCTGTGCTGGCTGCACCCCACAGAACAGCCCGTGCTCTTCCCCTCGTTGTCTTCGTGGCTCCATCCTGCTGCTCTTGCTCGCGGGACTGCAAGGGGCTGTTCAATCCCTGGTCATTCCCCCACTGCAAACCTCCAGGAACACTCCTGCAGCCTCATGCCATAGTGTGTCTGCCCGACCCTATGGGGAGCCGTGGCGTCACCCTGGGTGCTCCAGGACCTCAGCAGCCACACACACGGTCCCTTGGGCGAGGCAGCTCCTTCCGTACCCCTCCGCACCCACCACCGCCCTGCTTGTGGCTGGGTTTCTCCATGGAACCACAGACTGTGTTGGGTGGGAAGGGACCTCCACAAGCACCCAGTCCAACCACTCTGCACCCAGCAGGGCCAGCACTCCCCAGACCCGGTTGCCCAGAGCCCCAGCCAGCCTGACTTTGGATGGCTCCAGGGATGGGGCCTGCACCCCTTCTCTGGGCAGCCTGTTCCAGGGATCCCCCAACTCAGGTTCCAGACCTTTTCCCACCTGCCCAGCCTCCCTCTGCCCTTTCCCAGCTTCACACCAGGACCCCTCATCCTGTCATTCCCCAGCCCTCTGACAGCCCCTCTCAGGGGCTAGAAGGTCCCTAGAAGGTCCCCTCTGCTCATTTTGGCAGAAGGCTAATCCCCAAGGACCCGGAGCAGCCGCAGCCTGGCTGCCTTTTGCTAAAGCAGGGCAGACCCCCACATTTCCACCCTGGTCTAACATTAACCCCATCCCTCCTGTGTCCTTCAGGCTGACCTGCACCGACTCCACAGCCCGGCGGCTGCTGCTCTGGTTCTGCTCTCGGGACCCTGCTCCAGCAGGGGGACTGCACTGGGGGATCTTCCAAGGTCCCTTCCGATCCCTAACGCTCCGGGGTCATGCGATGACCTCAAAAGCCCCGTTTCCGAAGGAGCAGCTGTGAACCTGCTGAGATGGAGCTGGACTGGGACAGGGCACTGCAGATGCTCTGGAAACGGCCCAGCCTGGGAGAACAAGGCGATGCCTGGGGGAAAGGTGAAGGCACCCCAAGAGGCCATTAGCCCCCGTGGCCTTGCTCACGGAGCAGCAAACCCTGTCGGCGGCAGCGCCTGGGACCCCGCAGCAGGCAAAGCCCCGTGAGGTGCAGGACTTGGCCGGCTCCTGGAACAAACGAGCAGCTGGTCGGCCTTTCGGTGGTCCAGACAAAGCTGGAAGCCCCAAACACCCCGGCGGCCAGCACGGGCCATCGCTCGCAGAGAGCGGCGCTGAAGGTCACCCAGTGCTTCGCTGCGGCACAACAGGGACCGCATCGCTCTGCGGGGAGCTCCGGCCCGTCGGCTCCCTCAGCTCCTCACGCAGCCTTGCTACGGCCACAGAGAGCCGCTCCGCCACCTCCGCTGCCCTGGCCACCCACCCCAGGGCCACCTTACCTCCCCGATCTGAGGGGGTCTCGCAGGTGGGATTTCAACTCTCCCACCAGTTCCAAGGGGAGCAGTCGCCACGGTGGGGCTAACGGGGTTCTTCAGAGCTTCAGAAAGCTCTGGAAACGCAGCGACAGCGGCAGCCAGAAACAGCAGCTGTGACAGGTCCAGCTCCCAGCCACAGCAGGATCCCCTAGATCCAGTCATTAGGGATGGGAAGGGACATCAAGGCTCCCCACAGACCGGCAGGAGCTGACTCGGGCTTTTCAAGGAGCAGAGATGCTCCTGCCTCTGTCTCTCGTTTCAGGCTGGGAGAACATTCGACCAGCCCCTGCAGCAAGAGCAGCAGCACTGACCCCCTCACAGTTTGAGGGCTGCTGTGAAGGGACCCACCTTCCCAGGGAGGAGGTTGAGTCACCATCCTTGGGTGAGGCTAAAGATCATTTGGATGAGGTGCTGGGGATCTGATTTGGGGGTGACGTTGGAGAGTGGGTCTTGTAGACCTCGGGGGTAGGTGGTTGGACTCCACGATCCCAGGGGGCTTTTCCAACCAGAGCAGTTCTGTGATCCAGCCCAAGGAGGCTGGCTGGTACCTCCCACCTTCCCACACTGTGGAGGGTCTTCTTACTGCCCCTTACAGCCAGCCTGGGGAAGAAGCACCTCTGCATCAACATCCCTGCATACGAGAGGCCAACAAGCTCCTCCTCTGCCAAGCCAGAGCAGCACCAGCACTGATGTGAAGAGCTAAGTGCTGTCCTCGCAGAGCAGCAGCACCCTTGGCCACCAGCCCCAGCACCCTCCCTGTGTTTCTGCAGCCAAAGGCAGCACCACAGCTGTCAGGAGTCTGCACGGGGGAGGCGCTGCCTTGATTACCAAAGTCACCTTAATTTCTCGCTCTCCCAGCAGCGACTCTGGCTCTGGGATATTTCAGGATGGCCATGAATATGGATGCAGCGGCAGCCCTCAGACTCATCCGTAGCCGTTCGCAGGATTGCCGCTGCCGAGGAAGCTAGAGACACCTTCATCCACACACTTCCTCACCAAAGACAGCTGCTGCTTCATCTCCCCCTGCTCTCCTGTGGCTCTTGCAAGAGAAACACACAAAGGCAGGCACCATCCAGGCTGGCTGTAGGGGCACTGGGAAGACCCTCATGGTGTGAGAAGGTAGGAGCTACCAGCCAGCTTCCTTGGGCTGGATCATAGAATCACTCAGGTTGGAAAAGACCTCTGGGATCATCCAGTCCAACCACCAACCCCACTCTGCAAGGTCACCCCCAAACCAGACCCCCAGCACCACATCTCAGCGACTTTTAAACTCATCCAGGGATGGGGACTCAACCCCCACCCTGGGCAGCCCAGCCCAGTCCCTGACCACTCTCTCCAGGAAGAATCTCTTCCTGATGGCCAATCTGACCTTCCCCTGGTGCAGCCTGAAGCCCTTCCCTCTGCTCCTGTCACCAATGACCTGTGAGCAGAGCCCAGCACCAGCATCTCTGCAGGGTCCTTACAGAGAGCTGCAGAGAGCTATGAGGTCTCCCCTCAGCCTCCTCTTCCTCCAACTAACCAGCCCCAGCTCTCTCAAACTCTCCCCATCACATTGATTCTCCAGGCCCTTCCCAGCTTCGTTGCCCTCCTCTGCCCTCACTCCAGCCTCCCTGATGTCTCCCTTGGACTGAGGTCCAAGGAGCTGGGCCCAGTCCTCAAGGTGCAGCCTCCCCAGTGCTGAGTACTGGTGAGCACGAGCCCCTGATGGTTGCATTGAACTGGGTTTTTGACAACACTCGCTGGAACAGCTCTCTAAGGGGCTGGAGGAGGTTGAATGGTGGTTGGAGATGAGGGGAGCCTCGGAAGAGCAGCTCAGATCTGAGCCTCAGCCCTCCTGGGTGTCAGTGAAGCCGTCACAAAGAAGCTGCAGCGCTGACAGGAGCCGTCAGAGGAAGCCCAGCTCGGCTGCTGACACCCTCAATCACTCACCAAGTTGCCGTGTGAGCTGGCGAAGTCGCCTTCCCTTGGCTTTCACACTGCTCCCTATAAAACATTATCCCTTCCCAGGATCTATGGAGACAGACACGCGGCCTTGAACAAGCAGCATTAAATCAGCAGCGCGGGCTCCCGACGCCCTCATTTCCATGTCTATTGGTTGGGTTTCCATTTGCTGCAGGAAGAGCTTTGTCTCCAGCAAAACAACCCCGGGTCCTCATCCGGGTTTAATTCCTGAAGTGCTGCGGTTGCCATGCCCCTGCTCAGGGCACAGTGGCCCTGGGGACTGGACCTAGAGCTGCCGGGGCGACCTGCCCAGGGGCAGAGCAGCCAGCAGCATCGTGAGATCGCTCTGGGTGCTCAAACACCGGCGGGAGCATCCGAGATGCCGCAGGGCTTTGCAGAGGCTGGCAGCGGTGCCTTGGCTCACGACAGCCCAGCACGGACGGGGAGGATCACGCTCCCCTTGCACAACCAGAGCAGAGGACAACAGCTCAGTCCCTTCAAATCACAGGCAGGAGTCGCCCCGTTAACACACCCCAAGCTCGTATCTACCCACCACCACAAGCAGGCTGAGACCCCCGGTCCGGGTGACGCTGGAAGAGAGCTCGGCAGAGGGGCCCTCTGTGAGGAGGTTTGGGCCAGACTTTCTCCTCCTGCCAGCAGGACAGAGGGCTGCTCCCCTCTCCAGCCCACAGCCTTCGCTTGGTCCAGCTGCCCCGAGCTGAGCTCCGACGGCTGCACAGCCCAGCCCACCCCACAGAGTCTCTACTCCCCGACCCTCCAGAGGTTCCGCAGAACCACAGCCATCTGCTTTCTCCCCCTAGAAGCTCTCACCTCACACTTCATTAGAAGAATCATAAGAGGAGGTCACACCACTGCTGCTCTGAGCACCAGCAGATGCTCCAGCATTTAATCAACAACAAGCACAAGCAATAAAGCCACTGGCCAGGTCCCAGTCCCAACGGTGCAGCCCTGTTACCAGTTCAGAAGCTCAGTCTCAGTTTTACATCCACCCACCCCTAGTGGGTCATGTGGAGATGACTTGAAGAGCCTGCTCACCCCTGAGGGCAGCCTCATCCTCCCCAGGCTTCTCCTCCAGAAAGGCAGGAGCTCTGGAGCTGCCAGCTGTGCAAGCAGCAGGTGGATCTTGCTGCACCCTGCCCATCACTAACAGCAGCTGCTCAGTCCAGCCCAGAGGGACTGACTTGCTGGGAAACCACATTCAACCACAGGGTCTACAAGGAGGGTGGAGTGAGGTGGGTGTCAGCCTCTTCTCCCCAGTCACCAGTGAAGGAACAAGAGGCAACAGCCTCAAGATGTGCCAAAAGAGGATTAGGCTGGACATCAGGAGCAATCTCTGCCCTGACAGAGTGGTCAGGGGAGGGAACAGGCTGCCCAGGGATGGGGGGAGTCTCCATCCTCAGAGGGGTTCCAAAGAGCAAGTTGATGTAGCCCCGGGGAACAGGGTTTGGTGGGCAGGGTGGGGTCATGGTTGACCTGGATGATCTTGGAGGTCTCTTCCCCCCAAAATGATTCTGTGACCTAACCAGGCACAAACCAGTCACGAGACAAACTGCTGCAACCAACCCTCCTCCATCCCCAAAAGTCAGAGCTCTAAGCGTTTCCAGCTCTGCAGCTCAGCCCAAACCCCACTGGCTGCACCTGCCTTGAGAAGGGGGGACACAGCTGCTCTGGGAGCTCTGCTGCAGCCCCTACCGGTCTGTAAATAACACCTTGGGGCAAGGAGGTCGCACGAGTGGTAGCCCCCACACTGCCGCCCTCCCCAGCCTCCTCCAGCCCCAGTCCCTCAACGACCCCGATCCAGTTACGCGCCAGCAGCCTCCCCGCAGCTCCGAGCGCCGCCCTCCAGCCCAGCCCCGGCGGAGGAGGAGAAGCCAGCCAGAGTCTCTCGGCATCGCAGCGGGCTGCAGCCTCGTGTGTCCCCGGCAGCTGCCGGGCTGGCGAGGAGGCAAAGGCGGCGACTCAGCGCAGGGCTCGCCAGACAGGGGCTCGTTTTTAACGAGGCTGAAGCTCTGGGGTGGTTTCAGACGCCTGTGCGGGATGGCTGATACGTGAACGCGGCGCGGAGGGAAGGAGGCTTCGGAGCAGCGGAGCCTTCCTCGCTGCGAGCCCGCTCCCTAGAGACGCGTCCGCTCCCCACGTCCGTCAGTCACCACGTTCGGCTCAGGAGCCATCAGTCACAATCGCAGGCTCTGTGCTTGCAGAGGCAGGAACGTCTCAGATACTCATAGCATCCAGCGACGCTTCAGAGGCAGGGACATGCCCGGGGAAAAGGCTCTGGCCAGGCTGCTCTGGCACCCGGTGGGCACCCATGGGCCACCTCATGCCCCTTTCACCCACCTGACCGGAGCTCCCTCATGCTGACCATCGCTGAAGGAGCAAACAGGCTTCAGCTCTCAGCCAAAACTTAATCCAGAGTGACTGGAGGCCACTCCAGGTCATACTCATTCCTCTGCACCACATCGCCCCAGCTCTGGGCAGCCCTCCCCTATTTGTAGGTGAGAGCCAGCCCACACCCCTCTCAAAGACCACCCCTCTCCTCTCCTAGCAGTCTGCCCCTCATCCCCTCCAAACCCAGCCCAGCTGGAGCAGGGGGCTCAACCCCAGGAGCTCCCAGGCCTGCAGCAGCTCTGGTTGTGGCAGAGTGGCTGTGTCTGAGGGCTGAGCGCCAGCACAGATGATGGGTGGGTGAAGCCAGGGCACAGACGAGCTAGGGCTGTGGCTGAGGAGCAAACCCCTGCTCAGAGCCTGAAGCACACGCTGGAGGGGCTCACCCACCCTCCGGAGGGTCCCCACGGTGACGTCTCCTCGCAGCACAGGGCACCACTGAGCTCTGCCGGGTGCTCCGGCTGAATCTGGCTCCCAAGCGGCACGTCGCCCCGGAGGCAGGGAGCAGCCTGGGATGGGCGAGGGAGGAGAGGGGAGCAAAGGGGAGCCCTTGCAGCTCCACCTGCACACGAGGAACTCGCACGTGGCTTTCGGGAGGAGCAGGGCCCAGGGATAATGAGGGTTTAAGTAGGTTCTGTGGTTTATTACAGATTTATCTTTATTCATAAAATGCTCCATTAGTAATGAAAAATCAAATTAAGATTCACTGGGGAATAAAATTAAGATGCAACTACTTCAGTGCCAACAAGGAGCTTCAGCAGGATGGGAGGCAGCTGCCTCAAGTTGCGCCAGGGGAGGCTCAGGTTGGCGCTGAGGACCGATTCCTGCCCCACAAGGCTGGCCCAGGTCTGGCCCAGGCTGCCCAGGGCAGTGGGGAAGTCCTTGTCCTAGGAGGGGCTGCAGAGCTGTGGAGATGTGGGGTGAAGGACAGGGGTCAGTGGGCACCTGGTAGTCCTGAGGGGCAGTTAGGAGCTTATAGGGCTTCTCCAACCCAACGACCCTGTGCTTGGGCTCAGTCTCCCCACTGTGACACAGCGCTCTGATGCTGACTTCACATGAACCTCATCGTCGAATGGAAATACTCTAATTCCCACCTTAGTCAAACAGAATGCTGACCCTGGCCATCGCAGCGCTGGTGCTGGAGCTCCTGGGGCTGCTGGCGGACTTTGCTGTGTGTCCCAACTGAGCCTGATTGGAACAGACAGGGCTTGGGGGCTCCTTTCTCCTGCCGGGCAGCCCAGGGCAGTGAGGAGGGGGCAACACAGCCAGACAGCTTCTTCAGACCCTCCTCCTTTGGCACAGAAACACACGATGAACCCAGCAGAGACCCCACGGCCTGTGTTTGTCCCCCAGTGCCACATCCCAGAGCTGCTGGAGAGAGCCCAGGGCAGAGCCACAGGGATGAGAGAGGGAGGGGAGCATCTCCCTGCTGAGAAAAGGCTGAGGGAGCTGGGAAAAAGGAGCCTGAGGGGTGACCCCCTGGATGTTGATCAATATGTGAAGGGAGGGTGTCCGGAGGATGGAGCCAGGCTCTGCTCAGGGGCACCCAGTGACAGGACAAGGGGCAGCGGGTGTGAGCTGGAGCAGAGGAGGTTCCACATCAGTGTGAGAAGGACCTTCTTCTTGGTGAGGGTGGCAGAGCCCTGGCAGGGGCTGCTCAGGGGGGTTGTGGAGTCTCCTTCTCTGGAGACGTTTCAAACCCACCTGGGCTGTTCCTGTGCGACTGGATCTAGGGGATCCTGCTGTGGCAGAGGGGTTGGACTGGGTGATCTTCTGAGGTCCCTTCCCATCGCTATTGTTCGGTGATCCTGTGACACCCTCTAACAAGAGCAGCTCTGCTCTGTTTCCAGCCTTTCCCTGAGGAAATCATCTGGGGCTCCCCCGCCTGCTCAGCCTCACCCCTCCCTCAGGGTTCATTCTCTCCCCACCCTGCCCAGCTTTCCAACCATTTCATCACTATGAAGAGGAGACAGTCCTCCCCGGGCAGCGAGGCCGGGGCTGTTCTGCAGAGGCAGCAACAGGAAAATAAATGTGTCTGGCTGTAGGGGAAGGAAAAGGCGAGGAGTCAGCACCCCTGGGCTCGACAGAAACCCGCTGAGCTCTTCATCTGCCTCGCGCAGCTTCCCCGTCTGCACAGTGGGAACAGTGGCCTCACCGGGGCATCCGGGGTCCTCGTTAATTAACACTGCTGCAACCTGAGGGCTTTTGAATCTCAGGTCACGTTCGGTTACTGAACATGGAACTGAAACACAAGAGGAGCAGCGGTCAGGCAGCTGCAGGACATGGGGCTAGTATGGACTCTGGACCCCTTAAGTCATGCCAGCCCCACACTGGGCTCTCCAAGCCCCCAAGAGCAGCTCCCGGGAGGCTCAGGAGCTGCCTGTTGGGGCACAAAACATCCACGAAGGACTGCAGAGCCCTCCTTGGGGGCAGTTCAGGGCTCTGTGCTGCCACCCTGCCCTGAGCGGACTCAGGGCCCCAGCAGCACCGGGGCTGCCTCCCCTCCTTATTAACGTGGGCAGGCGCTGGCTGGGAACCGCCGGGAATAATCCCGCTCCTCTGCATCGCTGCCCACGTCGGTGGGGGAGCGTGGAGACGGGAGTTACGCTCCTCAGAGCATCCCACTCATTCTTGCAGGGTTAAGCCCTGCCCAGGGGGAAGGCTCTGAGCAGATGCAGGGTAAATACGGCCAGGATTAGCCTCCAAATGCTTCTCGGCTCTGAAAACTAGCAGCAGCCCCCACCAGGCACCCCCAGCTCAGCCTGACTAAGGCTCTGGGTTCAACAGGCTCCTTCTCGCAGGAAATGACTCCCAGCAATGAGGTTTTGCCCCAACGAGAGCAGCGCGTTCGAAGTCGCAGCAGACAGAGCCGGTCCCTCTGAAGCACAAGATCACGTCGAGGCAGCAGAGGTAACGGTCCGGGTTCCAACAGAGCCCAGTGTGGGGTCCTGCGCCGGGGCCACAACAGTCCCCTGCAGCTGCAGCCCGGGGCAGCGGGGCTGGGGAGCAGTCTGGCGCAGAGGGACCTGGGGGTCCTGGTGGCCAGCAGGGTGGCTGGGAGCCAAGAGGGCCAACAGCATCCTGGGGTGGATCAGAACCGGAGTGGTTAGCAGATGGAGAGAGGTTCTTCTCACCCCTTCTCCCCCTCTGCTCTGCCCTAGTGAGACCACATCTGGAGTGTTGTGTCCAGTTGTGGGCCCCTCAGTTCAAGAGGGATGTGGAGCTGCTGCAGAGAGTTCAGCGTAGGGCAACGAGGATGATGAAGGAGGTGGAGCACCTCCCTTGTGAGGAGAGGCTGAGGGAGCTGGGTCTCTTTAGCTTGGAGAAGAGGAGATGAGGGGTGACCTCATTAATGTCTATAAATATGTGAAGGGTGGGTGTCAGGAGGATGGAGCCAGGCTCTTCTCAGTGTCATCTAGTGATAGGACCAGGGGTAATGGTTGTAACCTGGAACATAGGAGGTTCCGCATAAATATCAGAAGGACCTTCTTCCCAGTGAGGGTGCCAGAGCCCTGGAAGGGGCTGCCCAGGGGGATTGTGGAGTCTCCTTCTCTGGAGGTGTTTAAGACCCCCCTGGATGTGTTCCTGTGCGACTTGGTCTAGGTGACCCTGCTGTGGCTTGGTGCTGCCTCTGCCACCAGCAGTCCAGCACTTGGGAAGAGAAGAAACCTCATCTCAAAGGGCTGCAGAGAACTTCCACATTTTAATAAACCCAAGAAATAGGGCAGCCAACTCCCACAGACCCTCCTTTCTCAGCAATCTCATCAGCCCAAGCTCCTCAGCTATTTTTGTCACCGGCATGCAGAAGGAACAGCGGAGGTGCCAAGTGGATGGGCAGGGTGGGCAATTTGTACAAACAGAGTCGAGTGCTCCAGCCAAGAGCAGAGAGCAGCAAACTCCTCTCCTTTCTGCTGTCCCCACCACATGGCAGAGGCCTCTGCATCTCCCCTAACGAAGGGGAGATGGGGGAAGAGAGGGATGGAGCTGGCAATGGGGAAGAGAGGGATGGAGCTGTCAGTGCAGCTGCTCTGCTGAGCTGGGTAGTGCAGGGGGAGAGATAAAGTCAAGATGAAGCCCAGCCCTGCATCCAGATGAGAGATCTCCTTTGTTTATCCTGGAGGAAGATCAGGGCAGAAGGGAACAACTGAGAGTTGGCTGATGTTTGTGTTCTCTGTTTGGCTGATGGAAGAGGTGACAGAAGTATCTGTGTGATGGTCAAAGTGGGAGCCCTGGCAGCAGCTCCTGACTGGCAGCAGCTTCGGAGGTGCCTCCAAATGATGAAATATGAGCACATTACTGCTCCATGGGCTGCTGGACTGCATTTCCCTTCCTATCTGAGGAGCGTCGGCCCTGTGCCGCCTCCATTTGTCCACCTCCTCCACAGGCTGGGACCTCTCCAGAGCCCTGGGCTAATGGTGGTGCTTCGCCTGCAACACAAGACAATGTCTGGGTCTGAGCCCTAAACGCTGCATCTGCACCTTCCTCCCTCGCCCTGACATCACCAACCCTCGGAGGAGAGCAGCTCCAGTGCTCAGAGGGTTGGAGCAGCTCCCCTCTGGGGACAGGCTGAGCAAGGTTGTTCAGCCTGGAGAACAGGAGGCTCCCAGGGGACCTTCCAGCAGCTTCCTTCCCAGTCTCTGAAGGAAGGGGGCTGCAAGAAAGCTGGGGGAGGGCTTCTGACAAGGGTCGTAGCCAGAGGTGAAAGGGAAAGGGTTCCAGATGTGAAGAGGAGAGACTGAGGTTGGACATGAGGAACCAGTTCTTTGCTGTGAGGTTGGGGAGATGCTGGAACAGCTGTGGCTGCCCCATCCCTGGCAGTGCTGAAGGGCAGGTTGGCTGGGGCCCTGAGGAACCTGCTCTGGTGAAGAGGTCTCTGCCTGTGCAGTGGGATGGGACTGGGTGACCTTGAAGGTCCCTTCCAACCCCGGCCAGGCTGCGATTCTATGGGTGACACTTTGTGCTCCATTTGGAAGAGCAACTGCCTCTGCACAACAATGGGCACCACCAAAACCAGGAGTGCCTGAGAATCCAGCACTGGTCTAAGTGCTGACACTGAAACAGCACCAGAGCAGTGACAGAAGAGGCCAGCGTGCCTGCGGAGGGTTTCTGCCCGACGTGCAGCAACACCCGGGGCTGCTCAGCGCCTCTGCGAAGAGCCCGGGAGCGGCCGGCAGAGGTGGTGTTTTCTTCTCCATCAAAGCAGACAGCAGAGGCTGCAGAAGGACCCGACCCACCGCTCTTTGAAGTCAGAAGAAAGCCACCGCTGACTCCAGCAGAGCTGGATGGAGCTTGGAGAGCACAGATCTCTATTTCTGTGAGTCCCCTAAACTCCATCTGCTTCCCGGTCCCGGGGGAGATGCCAGCTCTGTTTTCATTACTCAGGCTCCTCTCTGCTGGAGCTGGTGCCCAGCTTGCAGCAGGCTCGAGGGCTGACGGGCTGGGCTCAGCTGCCTCGCAGAGCCCTCGGTTCCTGCGGCAGGGCTGGCACCTAGTGCTTCATTAACCACCACGGACGTGAGATTCCACCAGAAGCAGCTCTCCTTGCCCCGGGCACGGGTGACAGCACGACGCAGAGCTCTCACAGGCTGCTGCCATGTGTGTGCTATCTCCCCCACGTGTGCTGGACGTGCCGGTCCCAGACGTTCACCGCTCCCACCCTGAGCGCAGGCTGAGCTCCGCGGGGTGTCGCTGGGCACATCCTAAAGAAAGCTGCTCCGTGCAGGACCCTTGGTTCCCAATGGGTGCCCATGGCCATGCCCTCCCCACCCCTAACCCACACCGAGGGAGCCCCTGGGCTGGCTGTGATGGGGCAGCCCCAACTGCCTGCCAGGCACTGTGTCCATCTTGAGCAATTCTGTCCTAGCCAACAGAGTCTCTTCGTTGCTCCTGTGGGGGCATCAAGGTGATTCGTTTACACAGCTTCTCAGATACTCTGCTTTTCTCCTGTGAGCATCACACAGAATCACCCAGGTTGGAAAAGACCCCTGGGATCATCCAGTCCAACCACCAACCCCACTCTGCAAGGTCACCCCTAAAACAGACCCCCCAACACCATATCTAAGGGACTTTCAAACTCAGCCAGGGATGGGGACTCAACCCCCACCCTGGGCAGCCCAGTCCAGTCCCTGACCACTCTCTCCAGGAAGAATCTCTTCCTGATGGCCAGTCTGACCCTCCCCTGGTGGAGCCTGAAACCCTTCCCTCTGCTTCTGTCACCAATGACCTGTGAGCAGAGCCCAGCACCAGCATCTCCACAGCGTCCTTGCAGATGGCTGTAGAGAGCGATGAGGTCTCCCCTCAGCCTCCTCTTCCTCCAACTAACCAGCCCCAGATACCTCCATCTGTCCTCATCAGATCGATTCTCCAGGCCCTTCCCCAGCTTCGCTGCCCCCCTCTGCCCTCACTCCAGCCCCTGGACAACCTCCTTGTGTTGGGACAGGCTGGGAGAACTGAAAGGCCCTTTCAATAGCACCAGGCTCCTTCAGCCTCACTGCAGTCTGGAGATGCCCATGGTCTTCAGGTGCAGAAGCATTTGATTGAGCACAGCGCTGTGAAGAGGCAGAGCAGCATGAAGGGCTCCTTCCTGGAGCTGCAGCAGCTTGAAAGAAGCCTGGCAGTGCCTCCTCAGCCGAGTGTAAGCAGTGACATGTTTGTTGTCTCCTCATAAAGCTTCATAGATTCACAATTACTGCGTCAATTCATCATCGTTATCGCCGTCATCAATCTTTGCCAGCACAAACTGCTGCCAACAATCGCGGCGAGGTTTGGCTTTTGGGGTTTTGTGGTGGTCTGGTGTGGAGCTTCACACACAAGCCTCTGCTTGCAGCAACCAGCGCAGAGCCACAGGGATGAGGGAGGGAGGGGAGCATCTCCCTGCTGAGGAGAGGCTGAGGGAGCTGGGGCTCTGGAGCTGGGAAAAAGGAGCCTGAGGGGTGACCCCATGAATGTTGATCAGTATGGGAAGGGTGGGTGTGAGGAGGATGGAGCCAGGCTCTGCTCAGGGGCACCCAGTGACAGGACAAGGGGCAGTGGGTGTGAGCTGGAGCAGAGGAGGTTCCACATCAGTGTGAGAGGGACCTTGTTCCCAGTGAGGGTGGCAGAGCCCTGGCAGGGGCTGCCCAGGGGTTGTGGAGTCTCCTTCTCTGGAGACATTTCAAACCCTCCTGGACTGTTCCTGTGTGACTGGATCCAGGGGATCTTGCTGTGGCAGGGGACGGGACCGGATGATTGTTCGAGGTCCCCTCCAATCCCTAATGTCCTGTGATTCTCTGATTCTGTGATTAAATGTGGGGTTTGCACCCCACAGGATGCCAGCAGCCTCTGGACCCAGCCCGGGCTCTCAAGGAGAAGGCAGAGACCTGGGGTTTGTGCTCGGCGGAAGGACCGAGATATTTCTGCCCGACAGAGCAGAAAGTGCAGCTGCTTGTGCTTCCATTTATCAGAGGGGCCCAGTTTAACGTCCAGTGGAAGGCACAAGAGAGTGTCTCTGCAGTGATGAAGGAAAATAAGCCTAGTCCTAAGGCAAATAGAAAATATTGATCTATCTTCAGGGACCGCAGCTGAAAATCTTCTGTAAAATGGATCTTCCCCTACCTCTGCTCATCAGCATCCTCCGTCTTTTACCAGCTAATTCTCAGCAGTGGAAGGTTTAACCTTGAACACCGAGAAGGAAAAACCTCCACGGCACACGTGCAGTCACAGCAGCCCTACGAAGCATCCAGGTCCTGCCCAGGGGCAGCCAGGGCTCTTCCCATTCCTGCTGCAGGAAGTCACGTTTCGAGCTTCACTCCTCGGTTAGACCTCAGGAGGACAGGAATGAGGGGGGAAACTATCTGTTAGGTGAAACCAGCATCTTCATACGCCTGAATCCCTGGGCTCCAGCCTCCTGGGGACTCCACCAGAGCTTTGTCCCTGTCCTTTAGCACCACTCAGTCACCAAGAGTGGCCCATCAAGTCCTACATAAAGCACCCAGAGGCCTGAGGAAGAGCCAGAGAGCAGGATACTCCCCTGTGGGTGTTTCTTGTCCCCAGTTTGTAGGGTCACAGGACACTGGAAGCTTCTTACATCCTTTCTGTGTGTGAGGGATGGAGGCTGGACCAGCTCTCACCCCACAGGCTGCCCTCACTGGAGCAGCTGGAAGCAGAATAGTGGCTCCAGAGGGGAGGAGACATGAAAGGTGAACTCTCCCAGGGCTGGGGAGGGCATCTGGGAAACACTGCCTGTCATGGCAAGATGATGCCAAAGGCTTCAACTCACCCACAAGGAAGCCAAGACTGAAATTGGAGGAAAAGGTGAGAATGAGGATGGAAGGGCTGTGCTGGCAGCAGCAGCTCCCTACTGAGCACCCAAGGAGGGGCTCAGGCTCTTCTCACCAGTGCCCAGGGATAGGAGCTGAGGAAATCAGAGAATCATAGGATTGGAAGGTACTTGGAAGAGATCATCCACTCCAATCCCTCTGCCACAGCAGGAACCCCTCTTCCAGGACAGGTCCCTTCCAGAAAACTCCTCCTCTAGCATCAACATTTCTTCCCACTTCACTTCCACATAGCTAATAAAACAGTGATGGAACAGCTCTGTGAGGTTTGCTCACTCATAGAATCATGATAGACTCATCCTGGCTGGAAAGGACCTCCAGGGTCATCAAGCCCAGCCCTAACCCCCAGACCATGGCCCCAAGGGCTCCAGCTACTGGGTTTTCAAACCCCTCCAGGGATGGGGACTCCACCACCTCCCTGGGCAGCCTGGTCCAGAGCCCAACCACTCTCTCAGCAAACAGCTTCTTCCTGAGATCCAATCTAACCCTCCCCTGATGCAACTGGAGGCCATTTCCCCTCGTCCTATCATCAGTGATTTGGGAGAAGAGCCCAGCACCAGCCTGGCTCCAACCTCCTTTGAGGGGGCTGTGGAGAGCTGGAGAGGGGGCTCCTCTCAGCCTCCTCTCCTCCAGACTCAATCACCCCAGTTCCCTCAGCCACCCTCCACAGGGACTATTCCCCAGCCCCTCTCCCCAGCCTTGTTGCCTTTCTTTGGCCCCACTCCAGCACCTCAAGGTCCTTCTGATCCTGTGGCACCCAGAACTGGCCCCAGCAGGTCAGGTCTCATGAGTGCATAGTAGAGCGTCACCATCACCTCCCTGCTCCTGGTGATTCCCCCATTCCTGATCCTGGCCAGGATGCCAGTGGCCTTCTTGGCCACCTGCTGGCTCCTGTTCAGCCGGCTGGCACCCAGCACCCCCAGGTCCTTTTCTGCCCGGCAGCTCTGCAGCCCCTCTTTCCCCTGCTCTGCTGAAGCCTGGTGACCGCCGGCGACGAGGAAATCAGCCCCTACATGCACGTGGCCAAGGGCTGGTTCCTCGGTGGCTCCGTGCGAAAGGCCCTGTTGGGGTGACTCTGCGCAGTCTCCTCTCTGCAGGGCAGGGACCTCAGCTCCCCTCAGCTCCCCTCAGCCTCTGCCCTACCACAGGCAGCCGCTCGCTCTCGCCTCTGGTTTCTCTTTTGCATTTTCTCCCCGGCTCCGTCCCTAATTCTCCCTTAATTCCCCCCATAAATCAAGGCTGAAGAACCGGTGGAAAACGGCCTCCATGGCACAAAGTCGGGTTCGTGCCGGCTCTCGCAGCTCCCAGTTCTAATTTGTTAAACTGGGAGGAAAGAAGCGCCGCTCACAATCCATACGAAAGCTTTTACCCCATGAAGGTCTCGTTGCGGAGGCGGGGCAGGCTCGGCGCTCCGGAGCGCTCCGGTCGGGGAGCGGGGCGGGCTGCTGGAGGCTGGCGTCCTCAGACCTGAACGAGAATCCTTGGTGCCGGGCTGAGCGCAGGAACCATCTCAGGGAGCGGCTCGTCCTCCTCGCCTGGGTTGTTCCTCTGGTTGCTCTGTGCAGCGCCACAAACAAACAGCACGGAGGCAGCTGCTGCACCCGGCGCTGAGCTCTTCAGATGGGATCGTGTGGCCATCCAGCGGGACCTGGACAGGCTGCAGAGCTGGGCGGGGAGACCTGGAATGAACCACAACCAGGGCAGTGCAGAGGCTGGCATCTGGGCAAGAACAACCTCAGGGACCAGTATGCAGTGGGGACTGATCTGCTGGGGAGCAGTGCAAGAGAAAGGGGCCTGGGGCTGCTGGTGGCCAGCAGGATGGCCAGGAGCCAGCAATGGGCCCTGGTGGCTGAGAAGGCCAACAGCATCCTGGGGTAGAGCAGAAGGGGGGTGGTTAGTAGATGGAGAGAGGTTCTCCTCCCCCTCTGCTCTGCCCTGCTGAGATCACATCTGGAGCCTCGTGTCCACCTCTGGGCACTCCAGCTCCAGAAGGACCCAGAGCTGCTGGAGAGAGTCCAGCACAGAGCCACAGGGCTGAGGGAAGGAGGGGAGCTTCTCCCTGCTGAGGAGAGGCTGAGGGAGCTGGGAAAAAGGAGCCTGAGGGGTGACCCCATGGATGTTGACCAATATGGGAAGGGTGGGTGTCAGGAGGATGGAGCCAGGCTCTGCTCAGGGGCACCCAGTGACAGGACAAGGGGCAGCGGGTGTCAGCTGGAGCAGAGGAGGTTCCACATCAGTGTGAGAAGGACCTTGTTCCCAGGGAGGGTGCCAGAGCCCTGGCAGGGGCTGCCCAGGGGGGTTGTGGATTCTCCTTCTCTGGAGACATTTCAAACCCTCCTGGACTGTTCCTGTGGGACTGGATCTGGGGGATCCTGCTGCGGCAGGGGGGTGGGGCTGGGTGATCTCTCGAGGTCCCCTCCCATCCCTGGTGCCCTGTGATTCTCTGAATGAGCAGACAGCAATTACGCCTTCATCCGTACAGAGTCTGGAAACGACTCCTTAACCTTTCACTCCTGATGGAGCGTCTCCGCACAGAGCACTTCTCCTCCATCAGTATTCTCCGCACGGCTCGGCGCATGTGAGCACTCAGAAGGGGTTCAGAGACATCTGCCTGTGTTCTACACATTTTTCACGTTAAAGAAAGATGAGGAACCCTGACCCAGAGAAGCCGGTCCATTATGATGAATCTCCATGATCCTGCAGTCACTGCCAGAAACACCCCACGTGTCCCAGCTCCATTCAGGCGCAGACGCTGCTTCTGAGACACCCCAAAAGTTGAAGCAGTTTCAATCAGCAGCCGCCGCCAGCAGGAGCCTGGTGTCCTAAGGAGCAATGGTGCCACCAAGTGCCTGTCTCCTGCAGATCCACAGAACCACAGAGCACTGGGGATTGGAAAGGACCTCGGAAGATCACCCAGTCCCATCCCCCTGCCACAGCAGGATCCTCCAGATCCAGTCACACAGGAACAGTCCAGGAGGGTTTGAAATGTCTCCACAGAAGGAGACTCCACAACCCCCCTGGGCAGCCCCTGCCAGGGCTCTGGCACCCTCCCCGGGAACAAGGTCCCTCTCACACTGATGTGGAACCTCCTCTGCTCCAGCTCACACCCACTGCCCCTTGTCCTGTCACTGGGTGCCCCTGAGCAGAGCCTGGCTCCATCCTCCTGACACCCTCCCTTCACATATTGATCAACACTCATGGAGTCACCCCTTGGGCTCCTTTTCCCAGCCCAAGAGCCCCAGCTCCCCCAGCCTTTCCTCAGCAGGGATTAATCTGCCAGTGTGAAGAAAGCAAAAAGAGAATGTTCCCTGCAAGCTCCCTGGATCCCGCTTTGCAAAGCCCTGCTCTGCTTTGCTGCCAGCGGCATGGAGAGCCACTGGAATGGCTGAAAGTGCCCCAGGAACAGCCAAATGCTCATCCGAGCTCTGGTTGCTCAGGAAATGCAGCAGCAGCTGCAAAATACAAGCAGAACCACTGAGAGCTGTGTCAGGCTGACACAGGAGATGAAATTCTGAGCCTTCCCACATCAGGCAGCTCATCACAGGTGCCCTTTTCATCTCACCCCTTCTCAAACAACTGCTGCCTTCTGCAGCCTCCTCCAGCCACTAACCCCTGCACTTCCAGTCCTTCTCCACAACCACAACCTGGGAACAGCCTCGGTGGGTGCTGCTTTGCCCAGGGATGTTCCTGCTTGTGCAGGGCAGTGGACAGGGGATCACAGAATCACAGAACAGGAGGGATTGGAAGGGACCTCGAGAGATCACCCAGTCCCATCCCCTGACACAGCAGGATCCCCCAGAGCCAGTCACACAGTGGGTTTGAAACGTCTCCAGAGAAGGAGACTCCACAGCCCCCCTGGGCAGCCCGTTCCGATGAGCACACACACATGTGGACATCACTGATCTGGGTTTGTCTGGGGCCAAGCGTGTGTCCCACAAGGGACCCGGTACCCTGTGCCCTCTGCAGCCCCCTCGTTTAACACTTTGCTGGTTTATGATTTGTTGATCCTCCTTTGCTTTTGTGTAACCTAGAGACAGGGAGTTCCCAGCTGATGAGGTGAAGCTCTGCTGTGAGGGGAGGACAACTGTCGTTACCTGTGAGCAGAGATTGATGGGGAACTCAAAAACACATGAACTGCTGCTGCTGTAGCAATTAAGCCTCCCTGTTCCTGTACCATCCACAAACCATCTCCGTGTCTAAGGAATTCACTCACTTCCTTTGATTTTGTATTTGTAATGATGGAGACATTAAAGCTGGCATCATGCAGCTCAACCCCCACTGCTTGTGGGGTTTGGGGTGGGTTTTGCTGTCCGGGAAGGTCTCCCCTGCCCTGGGGCTGCTAGCTGGGTGGGTGCTGGGTGGCCCCAGTAGCTGCAGGTCCCTCAGACTCCCGCCTGGCCTCACACCCAGCTCTAACCACCGCCCCACTACCTGCTACATGCGAGGGGTGATCTGAACACAAAACACTGGTTCAACCTACTAATGGCTGGTGTCGCTGAGGAGGGTGTGGAATCACCCAGGGAGCACCCAGAGCACTGGGGGTGGGTGCTGAAGGCTCAGCTCCTGCAGCTGAGCTGTGCCTCCTGCCGTGGGAACTGGAGGACAGCAGAGAGCACTGCTGCTCCCAGCAGAAGTCATGGAGATGCTGAGTAGTGGGTACTCACCAGTGGAAGGAGGATAGTTAGAAGAGCAACCACCACCGACCTCCTGTCCAAGCAGAGCTGATGGTTTAGGAGTTGACGAGCAGTTCAGCACCACACACTGCCAGCTGGGCCACACTACAAATACAAATGTGTGCCACCTTAGAAGGTGCCAGAAGGACAACAGAGTCAGTCTGAGTATTGGGCAGACCAAGGGCTGCACTCCCACAGCAGCTTCATCCAGTGTTTAGAGTTACCCCAAGGTCTGGCTGCAGAGAAGCCAGGAGGAGCTGCCCGGGCAGCTTCAGCAAAGCTCCTTGCACTGCGAAGGGAACTGACCACAGCTGGCATCTTGTGTCCAGCCCTGGGCCCCTCAGCTCCAGAAGGACACAGGGCTGATGGAGAGAGCCCAGCACAGAGCCACAGGGATGATGGAGGGAGGGGAGCATCTCCCTGATGAGGAGAGGCTGAGGGAGCTGGGGCTCTGGAGCTGGGAAAAAGGAGTCTGAGGGGTGACCCCATGAATGTTGATCAGTATGGGAAGGGTGGGTGTGAGGAGGATGGAGCCAGGCTCTGCTCAGGGGCACCCAGTGACAGGACAAGGGGCAGCGGGTGTGAGCTGGAGCAGAGGAGGTTCCACACCAGTGTGAGAAGGACCTTCTTCCCAGTGAGAGTGCCAGAGCCCTGGCAGGGGCTGCCCAGGGGATTGTGGAGTCTCCTTCTCTGGAGACATTTCAAACCCTCCTGGACTGTTTCTGTGCGACAGGGGATCCTGCTGTGGCAGGGGATGGGGCTGGATGATCTTTCGAGGTCCCTTCCAGTCCCTAACGTCCTGTGATTCTGTGAGGCACCACAGCCACACGGTCCCAGCCACAGACTGGGTGGTCCCAGCAGCAGACACTGCCTGGCGTTGCCTCCCCATACCCCATGGTTGGCTCAGCTTCCCCTACTGCAGTAGCGACCTGTGAACATCATGATCACGTCACCCCGCTGACCGGGCAGCGCAAGAGAAGCTTCCAGAACACACTGCCCGTAACTTATTTATCCTGAGCGGGACTAAATTGGTCCGAACCGTCCCAGCAGTGCTGCGGATGAGGAGGGATCTGTGGGCATTACACCCTCATCCCAGCAGCCAGACTCATTTTCCGAGTGGCTGCACAGAGGTGTCAGGACGCAGCATCCATCCGCGTTACTGTCAGGCTGCGCAGCGGTGGGCTACTGCTGCCCCCGCCAAACCCCTGCGACAAGGACGGGCGTAAATCTCCATCAGGCAGGAACTGAGGAGCCCGCAGCGGGGCCGTGAGGTCAGGACAGCGAGCAGAGTCACGGAATCACTCAGGCAGGGAAAGACCCCCAGGGTCATCGAGTCCAACCAGCAACCCCGCTCTGCAAGGTCACCCCCAAACCAGACCACCAGCACCACATCTAAGGGACTTTTAAGCTCATCCAGGGATGGGGACTCAGCCCCCACCCTGGGCAGCCCAGTCCAGTCCCTGACCACTCTCTCCAGGAAGAATTTCTTCTTGATGGCCAGTCTGACCCTCCCTTGGTGGAGCTTGAAGCCCTTCCCTCTGGTCCTGTCACTAATGACCTGTGAGAAGAGCCCAGCACCAGCATCTCTGCAGGGTCCTTGCAGACAGTTGTAGGGAGTGATGAGGTCTCCCCTCAGCCTCCCCTTTCTCAAGCTAAACAGCTCCAACTCTCTCCATCTCAGTTTGATTCTCCAGGCCCTTCCCCAGCTTCGTTGCCCTCCTCTGCCCTCACTCCAGCCCCTCGATGTCTCCCTTGGACTGAGGTGCCCAGAACTGGACCCAGTCCTCAAGGTGCAGCCTCCCCAGCGCTGAGTGCAGGGGTTCAGTCACCTCCCTGCTCCTGGTGGACACACAAACTCCAAACAGACAAACTCTGCAGCCTCTCAGCCATGAACAGCAATGATCAGCAAACCCACAGCCACCCAACAACCTCCTCCCTGTCCCTCGGCCTGGTCCTCGTGGATCTCAGCCTGGGCAGGTCATGTCCGCGTCTAGCTCTGAACATCCCATTGTGCCCGGACCTTCTCCACTGTCTCACTGATACTGGCTGGGCCCCAGCAGCAATCGAGATACTTCAAGCTGCCGAAGAACTGTCAGGTGTTTGGTTCCCCAGCTCTGCCATCCCCGCATCTCAGCACATTTCTGCTGACCCTTAACAACAAGGCCATGGGCTGGAGAGAAACGTAGAGCCAGGGGACAGAACCTCCTCCAGAACACTGCTCAGCCCTCTCCAGGTAACTCCAGAAAGAGACACCAAACTCTTCCAGCTCCTCAGAAACAAGCAGCTCTCAGCAGCTGTGGTGAGAGAGCAGCTTTTTCAACCCCATCGATTGGCCTCTCCAGCAGGATCAGCAAGTTACTGCTCACTTCAGAGGCAGGAGAAAAAGTGCTCTGGATGGGTGTCACGGCTGCTCCTCAAGATGCCCATCCAAACACCGTCCCCGGCCAGCACCTGCTCTGAAATGCATTACACAGCTCCCCGCTGCAAAAGGACTGTCTTCTCTGCATTGCAAGCAGCAAGACCTCCTGTAACACAAGTCTGCCCCAGAGACCTCGGTGCAGCAGCTCACTGGCAGGTCCAGCCTCCCCTCTGCTTCTCCCCACTGCAGAAGAACTACTGTTCTTCTAAAAACACCTGGAACCTGCTGCTGCACTGGGATGGGGATCCATTACTGGAGCAGGACGCAGAGCTGAGAGGTTCACAGAGGATGGACAGAAAGCAAAGAGCCACTCGGGCTGAGCTGGACTGACAGACATCACCCAGCAGTTGGCTCGGGGTAGGGCTGCCAAGCCCTCCATGCAAAGAGGTTTTTACATCACCCTATACCTGAGCTAACTCCACTGGCTGCTTCTCCCAGTTCTCCCAGTCTGGGGAGGCTGAAGGCACAGGAGTCTTAGGCTCCCTTGCTGCCCCATGGCCATATTTCGAACACCAGGGGCTCTGAGGGCTGCACCACCATGTGTAGATGAGACCCAGTGTCCCTGCGGAGTGGGTAACCCAGCTGCTGCCACAGCAGCCTGGGACAGCAGCTCTCTGTGGGGCGCTGGGCTGGCCCACTGTTCCCTGCAGACCCGAGCACAAAGGAACCCTCAACGCCTGGATGCATCAGCTCTTGGCAGCACACCCACCCGCGTGTTGTCACTCCAGCTGCCTTTCCACGGGAACATCCTCATCTCCACTGACACTGGGGTGACACAAGCATCCAGAGTACACACAGCAGCTCCTTCTGTTTGCAGGCTGTTCCTCTCCACACACCACCAGCGCCAAAAGGTGCAGGGGACAGGCAGAACTGAGACAGAAGAATCCAACAGTCCTCTTGAATCCCGTAACTTCCAGCCTGCAGTAATGTTCTGTTACCAGTATCCACCAACACTCCCACCTTTCATTCTGAGTCCTCCAACCAGGCTTAGCTCCAGCACACGTTACTGCTCCTTATTCCCCCCGACTGCCCCCGTTATTTCCCTATAGCTCGAACACCCGGTGATTTTCACAGACTCATTCCAGTTGGAAAGACCCCTGGGGTCATCAAGTCCAACCACCAACCCTACTCTGCAAGGTCAGATCTCCCAGCACATCTCAGTGACTTTTAAACTCATCCAGGGATGGGGACTCAGCCTCCACCCTGGGCAGCCCATCCAGGGCCTGACCACTCTCTCCAGGAAGAATTTCTTCCTGATGGCCAGTCTGACCCTCAAGCTCAGTCAGATTTTGAAGCTCTTCCCTCTGCTTCTGTTGCTAATGACCTGTGAGCAGAGCCCAGCACCAGCATCTCTGCAGGGTCCTTGCAGAGAGCGACAAGGTCTCCCCTCATTCTCCTCTTCCTCAGACTAACCAGCCCCAGCCCCCCAAATCTCTCTCCATCAGATTGATTCTCCAGGCCCTTCCCCTGCTTCACTGCCCTCCTCTGTCCTCACTCCAGCCCCTGGATGTCTCCCTTAGACTGAGGTGCCCAGAACTAGCCCCAGTCCTTCAGGTGCAGCCTCCCCAGTGCTGAGTGCAGGGGGACAATGTCCTCCCTCCTCCTGCTGGACACACAGTTTCTGATCCAAGACAGGATGCCACTGGCCTTCTTGGCCATCTGGGCACCCTGCTGGCTCAAATTCAGCTGCCCCTCCAGGCCCTTCCCCTGCTTCACTGCCCTCCTCTGTCCTCACTCCAGCCCCTGGATGTCTCCCTTAGACTGAGGTGCCCAGAACTAGCCCCAGTCCTTCAGGTGCAGCCTCCCCAGTGCTGAGTGCAGGGGGACAATGACCTCCCTCCTCCTGCTGGACACACAGTTTCTGATCCAAGACAGGATGCCACTGGCCTTCTTGGCCATCTGGGCACCCTGCTGGCTCAAATTCAGCTGCCCCATTAGAACCCCCAGGTCCCTCTCTGCCAGACTGCTCCCCAGCCCCCCTGCCCCAAGCTGCAGGGGACTGTTGTGACCAAAATGCAGGACCCCACACTTGGCTCTAGTGAAACCCAGACAATTTTCAGCAGACTTCTAATTCTTCCTGAAAAGCCGATCAGTTTAAGTGGGTGGTAGGTCTGGAACCCCCCAAACACGCATCCTCCCGTTGGACAGGGCAGGCAGTACTCCGCTCTGCCCGGGGAAAAGGTCAACATCTCTCCAAACAAAACCACCCCACATTAAGAGTTTCAGTCAACACTCCTTCCACAGCAAATCCCCACGAGCAGAGCACCCCGAGGGGCTGTCACAGCACTGCTGCTAGGACACGTCTCCTGCAGGAGCCAGAGAACTGCGGAAGGACTCGTTAATCTGGTTTATTCTGAAGTCCTGAGTGCAGTCTGTATGGCCCTTGGGTCTTTTGACCCTGCCGGAATCAGCAGGGCAAACACCCCAAGCCCCTTCAATATCTCAGAAAAGCTGCAACAAGAGAAACCAGCCATTTCCTCCAGCCACGGCCACGGGTCTTCTGGGTTCTCCGCCTCCCAGCCCGTTCCAGGGCTGGCACATGCAGGTGTTGCCCTCTCAAGGGCTGACAGCACGATCCAAACACCCGAACACTCCCTTTTCAGAGTTTCTCCTCCTGTCATCCCTCCCCAGTTCTCTGCAGGAAGAAAGACTCCATTGTTGAGCGAGGCTGATGCCACCCTTGGTGCGCCCCACACTCGCAACGCGGGCGACGAGTGACTCGTGACGAGTGGAGGACCCGCAGCCGCACCTTGCTGAAGCAGCGGCTCCCGCCTCTGCCGCGACACGCTCGCAGCTTTCTTCTCCCCTGGAAAACCCACAGCTTGCAATTAAAATGTGGGTGAGGCCGGACAAACCCAAAAGCTGTTGTGGAATGATCCTGAAGCTTTAACTGAGGCTGCAGAGAGCGGAGCAGCTGCGGCAGGGTGGGAACACAACTCTGACATTTAGCAGCGTGTCAGGGAACAGAGCTGTCGTGCTCTCGGCTGTGACTAACCCACTTGTGTCTGACGTCCGTCCTCCCCGGCTGGAGAGACTGAGACAGTTCCTCCACAAACCCAAAGATGCAGAGGGACGAGCAGCCCCATCTCAACCCTCCCTAAACCCAAGAGACACAGAGGAACGAGCAATTCCACCCAAACCCGAGAGATGCAGAGGGACAAGCAATCCCATCTAAACCCTTCCTAAACCAAACAGACACAGAGGGAAGAGCAATCCCATCTAAACCACCCCTAAACCCAAGAGATGGAGAAGGATGGGACAAGCAATCCCATCTGAACCCTTCCTAAACCAGACAGATAAACCCTCAGATACTGAGGGTTGACAATCCCATCTAAACCCTCTCTAATCCCAAGAGACACAGAGGGACCCACCTGAACCCCCCCTAAACCCAAGAGACGCAGAGGGATGAGCAATGGAAGATGAGTGCTTTAGGGAGATGGTGATAGCCCATGGGCTGCACAAAGAGCCATCCCTGGAGGGCCAGTGTGTTGCAGAGAGGGGCCAGGGGCCATCCCCAACACAGAGACTATGTGGGTTAGAGACCACAGCACGTTCGGGCAGCCACCTCCTAAACCACCAGCAGAGAAGAAAACAAACACCCCAGCCAATGCAAAGTGGAGATGGACTTGGTTTTCAGTACAGGAACAGGACCGTGAATATGTGTCTCCCATTGCCCACTGGAGGTCTGCGGGGACACACTGGCTGCCTTCGATAGCTCCTTCTGTTGAGAAAGAAATGGAGAGAGCACCTCAGCCAGGCTGATTCTGGAACCACTGGGAACAAGCCCTGAAGCTGAATGTCAAGGGCTGGCTCAGGGCAGGACAGAGCAAAGAACTGCTCGTGGCCAAGGAAACCCTGAAGTTCACAGAGAGACCAACCCAGCTGGAAATAGGAGGCACTTCCCAGCTTCCGCACGGACCAACCCGGGCAGAGCTGAGTGCCCAGAACTGCCCAGGGGAGGTCTCTGCAAACTGAAATGCAGGGATGCATTTCCATCTGCACACAACACACCAGCTGGTGGATGGTGGTGGTCACCAGCAGCTAGAGACAAGCCATCATGTGCCCAGGTGGCCATGCTGGTGTCAGCACTGGGGTAGCCAGCGGGACCAGGGCAGGGATCATCCTCCTGTAGTGGGCACTGGGGAGGCCCCACCTCAAATCCTGAAGGACAAGAAGGACATGGAAGGGCTGGAGTGTGTCCAGAGAAGGACGACAAAGGCAAATGACAGAAGGCTTCGATGCAGGATAAAGCGCACGCTGGAAAAAGGGACTGGGACACGCTGGTGGTGCTGGTGCACAAAGCAAGACGTAACCCCTGGCTTGGCCCTGAGCAACACACCGAGCCGCTTTCAAATCCACACCAGTGCAATCCAGGAGAAACCTCTCGTGGCCCCCTGACCAGGTCACAAAGCAGCTGGTCCCAAGATCTCCTCCAATGCTACCGACATTGTCGAGGAGAGCTTCATGTGGGAGGGTTCACCGAGTGCCAGGAGGCTGCCTGCAGTTCCCTTCAGCTCAAGCTCTCTCCTTAGAAGCCAGAGAGCAATTACTGGATCACAGCATGGCACACACAATGGAACAGACGTTCTTCAGTCAGGAGGTGATTCAGCTATCAAAAGGCTTCTTTTGTTTCTATTTTGGGAAGAAAATCACCGCTTTCAGCTGTCTAACACTGACGTTCCCAAGGTAGATTCATCATGACTATCAGCTGCAGCAAAGGGCTCTGCACTTCTCCTTTTCTCCTCTCATTCTTTGCTCTCCAAACGTGTGGAATGCCTGGCAGCAGCACTGGCACAGAAGCAGGACAGGAGATGGTGACTGCCCAGGGCACATGTTGTAGCTGTAAACAGAGTGTAAAGCTCATGCCATCATCCCTGTCCATAACACATCGGCATGGCAGCCAAACCACAGCTGGGGACGCAGAAACTCCTTGTGCTGCTCCTTCCTGGAAGAGCTGTCCTGGATCAGCTGGGCCAGGCTGGCAGCGCTGCAGAGCGTCACAGGGGATCCTGCAGGGGCTGTGGCAGCCAGGGACTTGAGGTGCTGCCTGGAAGAGCGACAGAGCAGGAGAGCAGGAAGGTGAGAGGACAGCTGAACCACAGGGCTGGGGTCACTGGGCTGGATGTGAAGACTGGCTCTTACACTGTCCTCAGCAGGGTGGATGCAGGGACTCCTTGGTGCAGAGTCTAAACAACAACAGCACAGAGAGAGTGGGAGCAACATTGCTGGTGGCCACAGGACAGGTCTGAGAGCAGCACCCACCTACAAGGGGTCCAGAGACAACAAGGGCAGCAAACCCCCTGAGCCAAAGTCCCACAGAATCACAGAACATTAGGGATTGGAAGGGACCACAAAAAATCATCCAGTGCAATGCCCCTGCCACAGCAGGATCCCCTAGATCCAGTCACACAGGAACACAGCCAGGTGGGTTTGAAATGTCTCCAGAGAAGGAGACTCCACAGCCCCCCTGGGCAGCCCCTTCCAGGGCTCTGCCAACCTCACTCTGGGGCTCAAGACTGAAGGCCAGGACCTGTCTACGCACCCTACTACAAAATGCAGCCTAACAAAGTGACAGGTAACGGGCCCAAGAGCAGGGCTAACCTGCTCCCCTCCCCACTTCCAGACCACGGACTTTCCCTCCAGTTTGGGCACGTGACAGAAATCCTGTGGGAAAAGAATCTGCTGCTTTTCTCACATCCGAACAATCAGATGTTTTTATGTCAATTAGCGGCCGATATTTATCTGTCAGTGAGAGCCAGCTCCGTGCGGCAGCCGTATGCACCTCGTCTGGCGACAAACACCATCTCCCTGGCTCCGCCATGGGCCCTGCAAACACGGCCGCCCTCCGCACGCGCCTTGTCTTCACAGCCAGAGCAGCGAGGGGCCACTGCAGACCCACCGGCAGAGTTCAGGGCTCAGTTTAATCATAAACAGATAATGGAAAATGCGATGAGAACCAACTGCTGACGAGCTGGCAGCAGCCCTCCCCGCAGCATATGTCAGGGGGCACGGAGCAGCTGGCGGGGCAAGATGCTATTTCGAGCCAGTGTGTGGAAACAGCGCCGTCAGGGGCCTTTCGAAGGCGGCCAGGCAGCTCCTAAAGATCCTGCACAGAGCCGCCACAGACACTCTGTGCTCGAGTTCTGAGAATCACACCAGAGCTGCACCCACCCCATCCCACTGCTTGTGCAATGGGCACGGGGTGCTTCCCCAGCAACCCAAAGCCAGCGGCCACCAAGTCCCAGGTGGGGGCACGTGAGAGCGGCTGTGTTTCAGGAAAGTCCCCCACAAGCGCTGTACACAGGTTCCCACTCCGCAGAACTCCCGGCGGACCGCAGGCTCCTCCGAACTTGGGCCCCAGGCTCGAGAAGGCTGGCTCCCTCACTTTGATTAACCCGTCCTGTGCCTCCAGTTGGCAAGAGCAGGAACGAAACCCTCGGTGAAACCAAAAGTGCTTCACACAAACATTTTCTCACTGCTTTACTGACGAGAGCAGGCTTTCGGAGGCGGTCTCCAATCACCGACGTTAGCAAACGAGCAGCTGCACGCGGCTATTTCAGGAGACTAATTGAATTAAAAGCTGTTTTACTGCAGACTGCAAACGCGGAATATCCTCACAACGCTTCACCTCCGAATTCTCTCTCCTGTTTCACACGCTCGTTAATTTACCCGAGTTCACAGCACATTAAGGGCTCCAGCCCACTCCAGAAGCAAACGCTCGTGCACAGGCACGGAAAACCCCAACGGTTCCTATTTGTACAGCACCACCGTGGGAAGAATTCAGGCTGACGGGACCTCAGACTCCTTAGGTGGCTGAATCTGAGCCAGCAGGGTGCCCACGTGGCCAAGAAGGCCACTAGCATCCTGGCTTGGATCAGCAATAGTGTGGCCAGCAGGGCTGGGGACATCATTCTCCCCCTATATTGGACACTGAGCAGACCTCCCCTCAAGTACTTCAGGAAAGAGACTGAGGACCTGCAGTGGGTCCAGAGGAGCAACAAGGCTGGGGAAGGGACTGGAGGGAAAGACTGATGAAGAGAGGCTGAGGGAGCTGGGGGTGTTTAGCCTGGAGAAAAGGAGTCTTGGGGGGGACCTTCTCCCTCTCTCCAACTCCCTTAAGGGAGGCTGCAGTTGGGTGGGGGTCACACTCTTCTTCCAGGCACTCAGGGCACCCACCCTTCACATATTGATCAACATTCATGGGACCACCTGTCAGGCTCCTTTCTTCCCAACTCAAGAAACCCAGCCCTTTCAAAGGAATCAGGGAGAGGCATCATGCCCAAGAGGAGCCTCACTGATCTCAGGCAAGTGTCCTGCTTGCACCTGCTGCTGCAAGACCCACAGGTATCTTCAGGTGAACTTAGAATCGTAAAGTTGCGTAGGCTGGAAAAGACCTTTAAAATCAGTGAGTCCAACCCAAGTGTCCCTGACTGTGAGGAACGGCCAGGGATGGCCATTCAGCTGCCTCCTTGGGCAGCCTGTGCCAAGGGCTGAGGGCCCTTCCCAGGGAGAAGTTTCTCCTCAGGGTCCACCTCGCCTTCCTCTGGGGCATCCTGAGGCCATTTCCTCTGGTCCTGCCCCTTGTTCCTTCTGAGAGGAGACTACCCCCGACCCTCCACCCTCCTGTCGGGTATCTGCAGCCACCAACATAGCCTCCCCTCAGGTTCTCCACACCCTTCACCGACCTTGCCGCCCTGCTCTGGTCCCGCTCCAGCCCCTCGACGTCCTTCTCGCGCTGCGGCGCCCAAAGCTGCCCCCAGGCTCGAGGCGCGGCCTGCCCGGAGCACAGGAGGAGGAGGCCGGCCCCAGGGCTCCCGGCGCCCCCTCCCCGCCCATGGCTCACAGCGCTCGGACCGCGTGGGGAGGAGGAGATGTTCATTTTACGTTCGAGACACGACAAATACGGTTCCCCCAGGGGTTTGCTTCGTTCAGACCCCCCAGCACCGAGCCGCTACCCCTTCAGCATCCCGCGCCCCCGCCCTCCCAGTGCTCGGGCAAGGGACAGGCTGCGCCCTCCCGCCACGACGCCCCGCAGCGCCAGGGTGGAGGGTGCCGGGCCGGGCCGTTCCTATCCCTCCCCTGGGCCTGCCCCTCGCCCCGGCAGCAGCACAGCCGCAGGCGCGGGGCACCGTCCCCATAAACCCCATAAACCAAATAAACGGGGCTCGGGAGCAGCGTGGCTCTGCACCGGACGCGCCCCTCCGCGTAAAACGGTAACAGGGAGCGCAGGGGCTGTCGCTGCCGCCCGGGAGCCCCACCGGGAGCCCCCGTGCCGGTGCCGCCCGGCCCCAGCCCGGCCCCGAGGGGTGAGCGGGCGGATGACGTCAGCGGCGCGGGCCGCCCGGCAATGGGCGCCATTTTGAAACCCCGAAACCTCCCGCGGCGGCGGCAGCGGCGGCTCCGTGCGGCGGCGGTGGCAGCGACCCGCTCCCGGCCGGCGCCTCCCCACCACCCCGCGAGTCCCCCGCCTCACCGGCACCGGGCGACATGGCAGGTGAGGTCCTCGCGGCGCTGCGGGAGGACCGGCCCCGCCTCGGCTCGGCCTGAGCGAGCGGCGGGAGGCGCCGGGCCGCGCCGCGCGGGGAGGGAGGCTGAGTGGGGGAGCGGAGCCGCGGCGGTGGGCCCTGCGCTGGGCCGTGTGGTGGGGGAGTGGGATCTGGTGGGGCTGGGCTGGGCTGGGCTGGGCCGGGCCAGGCCAGGCCAGGCCGAGCCGGGGGCTGAGGGGTCAGTATGGGGCCGCCTCCCCCTCACGGCTCCTCTCAGTGCTCACCCTTCCCTCCGCAGGGGTGGCAGGAGGTGGCGGCAGCAACGACCTGCAGTGGTGCTTTTCCCAGGTGAAAGGGGCCATCGACGAGGACGTGGCCGAAGGTAAGTTAAGGGTCGGAACGGGAGGGCCCCGGGGCTGCAGCCACAGGCCCTGCCGGAGCCACCGGCCCTCTCTCGGTTCCTTTCCCTCCGCCTCTCCCAGCTCAGTGTCCCGCCAGGCTGGGCAGGGCCGAACTGCAGCATCTCCCCAGCCGTGCCCCAGGCTCGGAGGATGGATGGGGGGTGTGTTGCAATGACTAAGCTGCTGCCTGGGCTTTCAGGGCCATGGGCTGCGCTGCTTTCTTGAGGGGGGAGAACATAATAGAGCAGGCAGGGTGGCTTCCTCCTGTTCTTTAATTCTAATCGCTAGGGAGAAAAGGTAATGACAGTGATAAAACAGAGGGGGGAAAGAACACAAATGGAGTCTGTCAGGCTTGTCAAGTTCCACCGTGACGCAAAGGGAGCAACAGCGAGAGTGTGCAGGTCTGTCATTTGTGCTGGATTTAAAAAGTGCAGTTTAAAGGCTTCCTGCAGCTGCAAGTAGATTTTATTCCTCCTTGTTAGCATGTGGAAGCTATAAATAGGGAGAGTCAAGTAGGGAAAATGGGCACACCTTTCAGAGAGCCATGGAATCACTGAGGATAGAAAAGACCCTCAAGATCATCAAATCCAGCCTCAAGATCACCAAGTCCAGCCATTAGCCCAGCTGTCCCAAGCCCACCTGACATTTCTCTAAAGTTTTTGGAGCTCAGCGTGCTTGGGAGAGAGTTGAAAATGAGGAGTGTTTTAACTGGAAAGAGCATTTCTCTGTGCTCTGTAGGAACAATGTGAACTTTTGCTCAACTTTGATGCGAAGGTGTGGTTTTCTCCCTCAGTTTTGTGTCAGAGCTGCTGAGCCCAGCGGTGCTGTTGGGAGAAGAGGGTGTGAAGAGTGTGTGTGCCCTTGGATTTGCCCTGCATCAACCAAAATAGCTGTATTTACTGTATTAAATCGCTTCTCCTGCCAGTGTGTGCTCCATGCGGGGTTTAAATGTTGGGTTTTTTTGACTGAACTCAGTAAATATTTTTCCTTACTGTCAGGGAGTTGTGCTGATGGTGTTTTGGTTTTCATGCCCCTTGTTTGGCATTCCACTGAAAATAATAGCTATGGGCTGTCGAAAACACAGCCCAGCACTCAGACTCACTTGTTGTTTGCTTCCTTTGTTGTTTAACTTGTTCTGAGGTTCCCAGGATTCCCATGACAATGAACTTTATAAGAGTCTCCCACATGGTCCTTTTTTGTTGGAAATCTACAGGATTTGTGTAGAGCTGGGAAGCTGCTTGGTTTGGAAACACACAGTGAGGATGACAGAGCCCCAGAAGGGGCTGCCCAGGGGGGTTGTGGGGTCTTCTTCTCTGCAGACATTTCGAACCTGCCTGGCCATGTTCCTGTGTGACTGGATTTAGAGGATCCTGGTATGCTGGGAGGATTGGACTAGTGATCTTTTGAGGTCCCTTTCAATCCCTAATGTTCTGTGATTCTGTAGCCTGAACTCCAGTTGGTTATTTCATTGCATAATGGGACAGTTTGAGGAGGAGCGGATGCTGCTGGTGCAGCACATCACTGAGGCAGAGCTCTTGGGTTGGAAAGGGACTCTCTTCAGTACCCAGGAGTAGTGAGAGGCAACAGTGAGGGTGACGTTGAACACTTCTACCCAGGGTTTCCCCAGTTGTACCCTGCAGTGTGGCTTTTCCTGAAATGACAAGGCTGTATGTGGTGCTGCTACCAAAGAGGGATTTCACTTTCTTTGTGGTTTGTTTAGCACATACTTGTACTTTTGCAGTGCTGGTACTGGAGTTCCCTTTTCCCCCAGGATGATGAGAGCTACTTCCAGATTTTGTCGCTCATTGTCTTTATTTTGGTTTGAGGGCTTTTCCCACTGTTAGAATTTGCCTTGAAATTGGAATTATGGAAAATAGACCCTTTGTTTGTCAGTAATCCCCTGAACTTGACTGAGCAGCACAAAGTGAGGTTGCGGTTGTAGGGCTGGATTTCTGGCCCCAGTTAGGCAAATAAAGCCACTGAGAATCTCAGGTGAATCTTTGTGGTGGGGAAGTCTTGTGATTTCTATATAAGTTTTTATTGCCACCTTGTTGTGTGAAGAACAAACTCTGTAGAGGAAGTATGGGAACATCAGGAAAAAGTAGCTGTCCAACAGAGTCAGTTCAGCTGGTGGTGCTGCCAAAAGTTTAATCCAATTTGAGGAGGAGGATCAGAGGATGAAGCAGGTGTTGAATGGAAGAGTTGATGTTGGAGGTGGCCACAAGCTAGACTTTTTATAAAGTCATGTAGAATACTGTTGTGATTTTGTTGTTTTTGTGTGGAGCTGTGTGGACTGGTTGCCTGTGAACCTTATTACTCTTGGATTGCCTTTGTGAGCTGGAAGTACCTCTCTAAACACAGGCTACATTTTGTGTTCTTTCTTCTTCTCTTTCAGTGTTTAATTTGTTTTGCATATTCAAAAAAGAAGACTGAAGTGTAACCTCATTAATATTGATAAATATGTGAAGGGTGGGTGTCAGGAGGATAGAGCCAGGCTCTGCTCAGGGGCACCCAGTGATAGGACAAGGGGCAGTGGGTGTGAGCTGGGACAGAGGAGGTTCCCCATCAACGTGAAAAGGACCTTCTTGCCAGTGAGGGTGCCAGAGCCCTGGCCAGAGCCAGGGGGGTTGTGGAGCCTCCTTCTCTGAGATGTTTCAAACCCTCCTGGGCCATGTTCCTATGTGACTGGATCTAGGGGATCCTGCTGTGGCAGGGGGGTGGGACTGGATGGTGGATGGTTGTGGAGTTTCCTTCTGCGGAGACGTTTCAGACCCACCCAGCCAACTGTTTTTCTGTTACATTCTCTAGGCTGTAATTGGCACTGACAGAGCTGATAGAGCTGATAGGCTGAAGGACACCTTGTTACCTCAGTTCAGCACAGCTTTACCTGGCATTCAAAGCCTTTTAGGAGTCTGTCAGAATGCACAGCACAGGCAGAGGAGATGCCATGGAGTCATAGAAGCAGATTTGACTGTAATTCTGTAGTAGTTCTTGACTCTATATACAGTTGGCTTAGAAACACTCTTAGTGTCTTCATGGATCAGAGGCTTAAAAATGCTATCACATGGTGTTTAGTAACTGGGCACTTCTCACTGGTTTTGAATAAAAACCCTCCAGAAGAGGTGCAGATCTGTGACATGGCAGAACTGGCAGCAGTGGGTGCTGTCTTTAAGGGGTTTTGTTCTACAAGAACTGGCAAATAGACTACTAATCATCCCACTTTGGAAGCTAAATGTTTTGTTTCCTTCCATGGTCAGTAATTAGTTACCCCTGAAGATGTCAGCACAGGTCTTGTGGTTGAGAAGTGCAACCGTAGGGGACTTTTGGAAGTTTCTCACTGTCTCCTCATAGTGAAGAAACCCAGATTTACAAGTGAATCTTTCAAGAAAAGCTCCAGCTGATCTTCAGGCTTCATAGAAGTGCTGAAGTCAAAGGATGTGTTCTCAGTTGTTTGTGGAGGAGAGAATCTCCCCTGGTAGGGAACAAACTTGCAGTGAGTTCACATCTGTAATGTTTTCCACAGCATCACTTTTTGGTTCTTTGCGCCATATGCGCAGAAATGGAACTGCAGGGACAGGAGAAGCAGTACGAATGGAAGTACAGAACCATTCAGTGTTCTGAGAGCTGTGAAAACCTTATTTGTCATCTTTGTGAAGGAAACCAGGAGTTGTGGGGCCTAACTGGAGTCATAAGTGGTTCCCAAGTGCCTGAGTTCACTGCTAACCCACAGCTTCTGTCTGTAACATCTCTTTCCTGACTCAAGTATGTAAAAGAAAGGACCCTCTTGTCAGGAAGCTGCCAGGGTGCAGGTTTGTGGGCAATAAGGCAGACAAAAACCCTCACTACCTGTGAAAATTGGTGACTGGAGAGGAAATAAGGAATGCACTAAAAGACTGAGCAGCCAGTTGGCCACCAGAGGAGACGTGTGTGTGGGTATAGCTAGGTGATAGCTGGATGAAATGGTGAAGCTGCAGGACCATGTGATTCCATTGCAAAGAAAATGTAAGTAGTGGGGGGGCAGGCACTGAGAGTCTGCAGACTCTGCGGTGACTGTTAAATCAGTGGGACAAGTGCTTGGTTTGGGGGAGTTTGCTGGGCAGCCTGATCCTGGAGGCACTTTGACTCCTCCTCTTGCTGCTTTTCTCCCAATTTGCCACAGCACTGCACAGAATGGCCTGTGCACTCGCTCCACCGAGGAGCCAAGTGGCCGGGCTCCAGCCGGCTCTGGGACACGCGGGAGCTGGCAGCCTTGCTGACAGAAATGCTCTGCTGTGCTGCTGGCCATGGCCTGCGCTCCCTGCAACCAACCTCTGCCACTCCTCGGGCTGTCTCGCACTGGCCAAGCCACTGCCTGCCCTGCTGGGTGCCCTGGACATGCCCTTGGGTGACCTTAAGTCTGCCCAATGATTTAAATTAGTCTAAAAAGCAGGGTTATTCTGGACTAAGTTAAACTCTCCCAGGTACTATGGGCTAGTTCAAGCCAGTGAGGGAGTATTAGGGCCTGAAAAATGGTCAGATCTGATGGAGACAGCAAAGGCCCAGAAATGAGAGAGAAGGGAGAGGCTGAAACTGGAGCTCGGTGAAACCCACAGGAACTGAAGTGCTGATGGCGCTCACCTGCCCCAGCATGTAGCGACTGAGGGTAGGGTCTGGTTGGAAGCCAAGTGTCTGCCTTGTCTGTACCTTGTTGTGCTCAGGTATGATGTTTCTCTCTGTTTCTGTTTAGCAGGTGTTGGCCTCTGCACGTCTTCCTTCTTGGATAACCTGTTCCCTCTGACACCTCTCTGTCACTGAGCTGACTTGCTCTATTTAGATTTTTTTATTAGACTCTCTTTGATTCTTTAGGTAGTCACTCTGCAGGGATGGTTCCTTGCTGTTCTCTGTCATGGAAACCCTGACTGGTGGGTGTTGGAAGGGGCCTCTGAAGATCATCTAGTCTAGACCCCTGCTAGAGCAGGATCCCCTAGAGAAGATCCTGCAGGAGCACATCATGTCTTGCAGTCAGCACCGCATCACCAGAGGAGCCTGTTTCTGATTTGCAAGGGCCTTTAGGAGCACATAACCAGCACTTGACCTCTGATACACACTGCTTCATTGCCATCATCTGTAGGAGACCAAATGGTGTGTCATGGCTTTGGCCAGCTGTAAAACAGAACTCTTCAGGGTTACAAGGTGTGTTGGAGGGAAAGGTGTGCCTCCTGTAAGCTCAAAGACAGCTGTAGCACTGTGCCCTCTGGCTTCCCATGGCAGCCTCCCTCATGGTTACTGCCTGACACCTGGCTCAGCTGCAGCCCCAGTCCTTTGCTCACAGAGCAAGAGGCTCTTCAGAGCTTCCTAGGCCTTGACATGGGTCATTCTGTGCGCCTCCAGGACAGGTGATGGGAAAAGGTGCCACGTGTTAGAAACCCCTGCAGGAGCAAGCACCAGCTTTGCTGATGTGCATTTGGTTACCAGTCTGTGCTGGATGAACTATGTGCTGGCCCTTAGCTGGGTGGGGGATTTGAATCTAAAACACCCTAGAAGTCAGAGCAGCCCCTTTGTGGGTGATGTTTGAAAACAGTGTTTGATTCCCTGGTTCGTTAAATGTCAGCAGTGAGCCTTGGCCCAGAGTCTCAGCATGGCTTAGAGGAAGGAGAGAGAAGCTGCTGCTGTGTCTCATTAGTGTTAGTCCTAAGCGTGAGCTGCGAGTTCATTAATCTGTGGGGTGAGCGCTGAAGTAATGATGGTTTTTCCAGGTTGTGGATTTTAAGTGGATCAGCAGCCTGCAGCCAGCCTGGAGAGGAAAAGTTCACTGCGGCTAAGTTTAGGCGTCTCATGTAGATGTTGTGGATCTCTTTGCATTCTCCATTACCTAAAGAGACAGCCCAGCTGTTGCTATCGGTGTCAGGTCAGAAGTGCCTGGCATGAACCCTTTGTGGGGTTTAAATTGTTGGCAGGTGGAAGCTTGCTGTCGTCTCAGAATCTAACAAATGTTGATCTCTGTCCTTCTGTCCCCCTTCTCCCCTGAGGTAACTCTGGAGGTCCCAGAGCAGAGTTCTGTCAGGGCTGTGGTGATGGAGGGAAGGTAACAGCAGCGATTTAAAAAGCCTTAGCACACGCACGCTGAACTTTGAAGCACTTCTCAGAGCTTACGGGGTGGTCTGCTGGCTCACTGCGAGTGGTGTCTAATGCGTTGATACAGCGATGTGATTTGTAGCCTTCCAGTACGTTGGCAGGATGTTTGCTACCCAGAGAAGTGCTTAGTACCTTTAAATCTGCAAATTCTACAGAATCAGAACTTAGTTGCTGACGGTCACAGAATCACAGATGTTAGGGATTGGAAGGGACCTCGAAAGATCATCCAGTCCCATCCCCTTGCCACAGCAGGATCCCCTAGGTCCAGTTGCACAGGAACATATCCAGGTGGATTTGAAACATCTCCAAAGACAAGAGACGCCACAACCTCCCTTGGCAGCCCCTTCCAGGGCTCTGTCACCCTCACTGGCAAGAAGGTGCTTCTCACATTGACATGGAACCTCCTGTCCTTTGCTCATGGGGACAGAAGAGGAGGGAACGCTGGACAAACCTCCCTGTCTGGAAAATCACAATCCCCAGGAAAAGAGAGTGGAAACGTTAGGGTGCTGCACGTGAGCAAGTACCCTGTCAGCTTCTTCTTTCCTCACTCCCTTGTACTTCTCTTAGTGAGTTATTTTCCTTCTTTTTTACTTCTTACTTTTTTCTTAGTTAGTTATTTTACTTCTTTTTTACTTTTACTTCCTTGTACTTCTCTTAGTGAGTTAGTGTGCAGAGAAGACTGAAGACTCTGCTGGGAAGTCAAACTGCTGCTTGCACACCTCAGAAGAAGATGAGATACAGTAAAGAAGCTTTGAAAGTTCCAGGCTTAACAGGGTGATTAAGGACCTGCCAAGACTTGTGTGGTTTTGCTAAAACTGCTAAGCTGACTTGTCCTTCTGCCTGCATCCTGTTCCCCTGGTGCAGTCTGCTGAGCAGAACACGGGGGCTGCTTCACACTGAGTTTGGGAGTTTAGCCCTGGTCTCATAAGTTCTCATTTTACCTGCTTGGTGACAGTGGAGGCCAGAGGAGACGCTGGAGCTGTTTTGGGGTTGATGCACCTCAGCTGAAGGTGCCTGTGGGGAAAGCTGGCTGTAGTTCATGCTGTTGTTACACACAAAGTACAGTGCTGCTGAAAAAAGTGGATTCATCACATTCCAAAGCTTTTAATCTTGGAAAATGCTTTAAGGCAGTCTCTGTGTTTATCCTGGTGTGCCCCCTCCCCGTCCAGGTTTGCATGGAGCACAATGGCTGATGTGAAGTTCCAGGCTGCCTTTTCCAGCTGGTGGTTGCTTAGGGCAGAGCCATTCTCCACTGGCATTGTTGTGTTATCTGCTTCTTCTCCCTGTGCTCTGTGTGAACCCGCAGAGTGTGGGCAGTGCCTAGGGTTGAACATAGGGATGAACTTGTAGGCTAGGGTTGATGGTTGGACTCGGTGATCCCAAGGGTCTTTTCCAACCTGAATGATTCTGTGATTCTGTGAACATGTCTCCACAGATCTTAAAGGAAGCCAAGGCTGGGTTTGGCTGGGTAGCAACAAGTAATGTCATCGAAGCCCTGTATGGACTCACTCCACTGATCACTTACTCTTGGTTTTGGTTCCTTTTTCCACTATTCAGCACTTCCATTCACCTGGGGTTTAGGGTACTTACTGTGCCATCATGGGATGCAGGGGGGAGTTTGTTCTAGCACTGTTGTCAGTCCTGGAGTAGAATTTACTCGAGATAACGTCTCGGTCAGGTTCACTAGTTTACCTAGTGAAATAGTTTGCCTAGGAAACTCCACATAAATGTGAGAAGGAACTTTTTCACAGTGAGTGTGATAGAGTACTGGAATGAGTTGCTCAGGGGGTTGTGGAGTCTCCTCTGGAGACGTTTGAAACCCATGTGGCCATGTTGCTGCGTGACTGGATCTAGGGGATCCTGCTCTGGCAGGGGGATTGGACTGGATGATCTTTCGCGGTCCCTTCCCATCCCTAATGTTCTGTGATTACCACACATGGGTATTTGTTACACAGACTGACTAGTTTGGGGTCAAGAGTCTGAAGTGGATTCACTGAGAAGTCAGTGAGCTAGAAACTGCTCCACCTGTAGCCATCGGAACTGAGGAGTCCCCTTCTGTACAAAAGGAACAGGAGTACACAGAGAGCTGTGTCCAGACGCAGGCCAGGAATGTGAGTGTGGAGGCTGGGGCAGAGCTGCACGGAGGTGTGCCTGTGTTTTAAAAACAGTCATTTCCATCAGAGAATCGTGATCTTTATGCAGGAGGGAAAAAGTACTTCAAGGACATCTGTTAATACATCTGAAATACGGAGGATACATTGGGAGACCTGATTATAGGCTCCTAATCACCTCCCTTCTGAGACAGGGGGTTATTGAGGGGAACTGCACAGATAGCACAGCGCAATCAATAGAGGGAAGCGGTTTCCATCTCATCTCCACCTGCAAACTCTGAAAACAACTGACGTCAGCTGCCTGCGAGCTCAGAGTTTCTGTGCCTACGTCAGGATGGAGCTGCGTGGCCGCGGGCGGCAGTGGGCATCAGTGTTTGCTGACAATCTTACGCCCGGTGCTTTGTTGGTTTTGTACCATATGCCCAGACCCTGTGACAGAGGTTTACAGCCCTTATCTCAGGGCCCCGTGGTTGGGGATCATTCAGAGGCAATTAGGTCTTTATTGCCACCTCCAGGGATTAATTGTGGTGAATAAATACTGGTGGTTCTCAAGGTTCAGTCCCAAGGGCACTGCAGTCGGTTGGCACTGGAGGTCCTGCACTCTTCCTCCGTGCTCTCCTGTTCCTTCAGCCACACTGCCCTTCCTGTCGGGCTGGTGTGTGCACAACACGCATCTGCGCTAGGCTGGCTCCGGAAGCTCGGCGGGAACAGTTTCCCTTCCTTGTTTCCCTTTGGGCAGGCCCAGCTTCCCTTTGGTTGGGGTTTTCTTTCCTCATGTTTTGGAAGGCCCAGGTCAGATTCCCAAACTAACCCCAGGAGCGCTCAGCTCTCTTGGAGCAGCGTGAGCTGCGGGGGTGCTCCAAAGTCAACTGCGGATGGGCCTTTTCCGATGTGATTGTCACCTTTGGGAGCTTAGCCTGGGAGACGTGAACGGGTTTGGCCTGAAAATAAAACATTGCTGGGCTTTGAAACATGGGTTTGGTTTCTGGGCACTGCCAATGTGAATTGAAGTTGTTGCATTAATACAGATTGTAATTTTGTGTTGGAGGCTTAAAACACATTGATTTGCCTCCCACCTCACAGTGCTCTTCTCTTTGTGTTCTCTTCACAGCTGATATTATTTCAACAGTTGAATTTAATTACTCTGGTGATCTTCTTGCAACAGGAGACAAAGGTGGCCGAGTGGTTATATTTCAAAGGGAACAAGAGGTCAGTGACTCTCAAAACAAACGTGCTGTTACTGTGCTGTTCTTGTGTTGCACGGGCTCACATCAGCTGCCTGTGCCGTGAGGGTTCAAGGGCTGGACAGTTGTCTCAGAAGGTGTCTTAAATACCTGCCCTGTGCTGAGCTTGATGGGTTGGTTTGATGGTGGTTTCGCTCACCCGTCACTAAAATCCTGGAAGTCCAAACGAGTTCTTACACAGGTACCGAGTCCTTTGTATGCAGACCCTGGGTGCTCAGGGTCCCTCTGGAGAGTGGTCTCTGAACTCCCACTTGGCCAGGTGGATCTGAGAGCAGCTGTGTTGCTTTCAAGGAGAGGATAGGAAAGGACACGACTTAAGCTGGCAGTGCAGCAGGATAAGATGGTTCCAAAGTTGAAGGTTTAAGCATCTAATGTGGTCAGGGATCCTGTTATTCCAAACCTGGGGGAGCAGCTACTGAAGAAACACTTGAACATTTTCAGATGAAGTGGGAATTGCTGAAGTTCAGCTCAGTGCAGGAGGACTCTGTGATGATGCTGTAGGTACTGTGGCTGTCCCTCCAAGCATAAACTTTGTTGAGTGTTTTTGGCTCCACAGAAACTGTGGAGCGGAAAAGCACGTGACATGCTGCTAAACAGTGTCCTGCCTTGTGTCTGAAGCAGCGCTGGGATTGCCTTTAAAATCAATATTCCCCCTGGCAATGCTCAGCCTCAGCCCCTCCCAGAGAGCACAATTCTCCTTGCCTCTGAAGAGCTAGTACAGCCCAAGCTGTCTGCTGGGCCAGCAGGACTAAAATTGATGATGGAATTTTAATTCACTTGTTTGTGCTGGCATAGAGCAGCCTTCGGGTGCTCTGGGCTTTGCTCAGCAGCATCCTGCTCCTTTTGTTGTGTGGCTCAGGTGAGGCCTGCATCACAAACAGCCCTCCGGATGAAATACTTCTCAGAGGTGACTGAGCGGTTTTGCTGGGAGGATGTTGAGAGGCAATGAAATGCCAATCCTATTGGTGGGAAAGCTGCTGAAATATCACCCTGCTCCACCCAGACAGCTCATTCATCATTTAGCCTGTTCTGCAGCCTTAACTAAGGCACATGGGCACCAAGGTCAGGAGTGTCTCCGGCCCGGGATCTCTGCCTTTCCTCATGGCTGCAGTGGGACTACTGCTGGGAAAGGCAGAGCTGTGAGTGCCCGTTGCTCTGGAAGTCCAGTCCCAAACCCCCAGTCAAGACTGTTCCCACAGGAATGTTCCCCTCTCTTCCTGTGCAGACACGGGACTGGCAGAGCTGGGCATAGGGGTCACTTGTCATGTGCGAACCACAGGACTTCTGGAGAGGAGGGAAAGTCCTGGTGTAGTCCTGGAGCCACACCAGTGCCGGGCACCAGTCAGACACCGTGGGGCTCAGACTAGGTTAATGACCAGTGTCCTACAGGATGGTTAAACAGTGTGGGCTCAGACTGGGTTAGTGACCCATGTCCTACACCAGGGTGGTTAAACAGTGTGGGGCTCAGACTGGGGTAATGACAGCCTGGGGTTGTTACCGAGGTTCCCCTGTGCTGTCACTGGGGAGGGCAGGCTGAAGTGTGCCTTGTGCCCTGAACGCGTGGGACAGTGTTTCAGTTCCAGGCAGCTGATGGCTCCAGCAGCATCACAGGGAACTGAAGTGCATCCCCACCTGCTGCAGGGAGCTGATTTCTGATGGCTGGTGTCCGGCTGGTTGGTTTGTACAATTCCTCACAACCCACATCACTTCAAACCCTGCTCTGTTCCCTTGCAGAATAAAAGCCGCCCTCACTCTAGGGGAGAGTACAATGTTTACAGCACCTTCCAGAGTCACGAGCCTGAGTTTGACTACTTGAAAAGTCTAGAAATTGAGGAGAAAATCAATAAGATCCGGTGGTTACCCCAGCAGAATGCTGCTCACTTCCTGCTCTCCACTAATGGTAAGGACAATCTGTCACACAGACAGCTTGTGCCCGTGTGAGCAGCCTCTCGCCTCGGCTCCGTTCGGGACAGGGTTTGATTCTGGAGCAGTTTGGGGTGGGGTTGGTACCTTCTCTAACCATCTGCAGAGTGCGTTTGGGTTGTAATTTTGATGGCTGTAGTGGCATCCTGGAGTGACTGTCAGGGTCAATAACCCTGGGTGTCCTTGAGGCAGTTAGTGTGAGGAATCTTTGCAAGGCTGGGTTTGTTCCACTGACATTAAAACAGTTCAGATGGTCTGGCAAGGCCTGCTGGAGTAGTGAGTGAAGGGTCACTGTCATGGGCCCTTGCTGGCCAGGCAAAATGTATGTGTTATTCAAACTGACCCTTATGCTGGAGTTCAAATGGGCTCCACATGGGGTTTCTGTGCCATTTACTACTGTTTTCATATATTTCCCATCCACACCCTCCCAGTGCCTGAGCCTGGTGTGGGTTTGGGCTGTTCCCCTGTATCAGTTACACTAAACAGAGTGGTTGGTGGTGGAGAACTAGAGGTGTAGGCAGTGTTAAGGTTCTGTTTGAGCCCTTCAGCAGGATCCCTTCTGAACTGGAGGTGTAGGCAGTATTGAGGTGCTGTTTGAGCCCTCCAGCAGGGTCCCTTCTGAACTGCAGGTGTAGGCAGTGTTGAGGTGCTGTTGGAGCACTCAGCGGGGTCCCCTCTGCTGCAGCAAGTGTGAACCCAGACACATGACTAATCCCCACCCTGCTGACCCTGTTGCGTAGTGATGTCCTTTTGCATTTAACTCATTCTCAAGCCTGTGTCACTTCTTGGTTTCAGATAAAACTATTAAATTATGGAAAATAAGTGAAAGGGATAAAAGAGCCGAAGGTTATAATTTAAAAGACGAAGATGGAAGACTTCGGGATCCTTTCAGAATCACAGCACTAAGGGTATGTTCCTGCCTGTCACTTGAAATGGCTTTTTGTGTGTCCTTCTCTGCCTTTGGGTCTCCAGAGGTGCCCCTGACCTGTGCAGGTGAAAAGCAGCATCGGGGTCCCTGTAGGACTCGAGGCTCCTCGTTATCTCTGTAACAATTAAACGAACAAGTGTGGAGGGCCCTGGCTGGGGCTGCCCTCCTCTCTGCTCTCCACATTGACCTCTCGCACAGCCATGCAGTCGGGATCATTTCAAGCAGGAGCTCAGGAAATGAAAAGGGGGCTTGGGGCTTTGCCTGTTTCTTTATGACATTACCACAAACAGGAGCACAACTGAGGCTCTAACCTCTTTCAGAGCCAGTGCCCCTCCCTCCTGGTGCCACAGGGACCAGGCAGTAGTGGGTTCATTCTTTTAGAGAGAGGTTGCCTTGCTTTTGCTTGAATTGCTCGTTGAACTGGAGCTGCAGATTATCTGAGCCCAGAGCTTAGCCCTGCTGGGAAAGGAGATCCCTTTCCTCTAGACAGTGGCTTTGGACTGAGTGTGTGGGAGCCAGGACCCAGCTGAGTGGCTGGGAGTAGGTACAGAGGGCACTTGGGATTCTGCCCTTCTGTAGGGGTTCATCCACCCACCTGGGAACGTGGAGAGCTCAGAGCATGGCCTGTGGCTCTGCGAGGTGCTGGCTGTCACTGGACAACTAGGAGTCACCTGGCTGAATGGGAGAGACACACAGCAAGAGCCTCTCCTTAAGCTGCAGATCTCGCAGACTTCATTCTTTTCTGGGAGAAGCCGACGGAGCTGCAGTGCCAACCTGAGCAGGCCCCACTGCCTGCAGTGGGCGATGGACCAAACCAGGCTGAGCACCTAGTGCGGGAAGGACAAAGCCTGGCCTAGAGTTACCTGCCTGTGTTAAGGGGTCAGAGTTTGGAGGGCCACAGCTCACGAACCTTGGGCTTTAGGGGCTCTGCCTGCAGGTTGTGTTAGAGAAACAGGATCCCCGTCTCTAATAGGGGAGCAGCAGCACTGGAAAGCTGCTCCCTGTGCCCGGGGTGTTTCCCAGCACCACTCCTGATAACTCAGAGCATCATGTTTTTGATTTCCCTATCAGGCAGGGGCCGCCGCTGGGGTGCATTAGTCGCCTGATAAAAGGTATTGGATTAATTGTAATGATTACAGCTTGGTGTAAACAGACTGCGGGATGCAGACAGGGCCAATCACCCAGCTCATGGCATCATTAGTTCCAGAAAAGATTATCTGGGGCGCTGCCATAACTTTCTCCTTGGCAGGTGATGGTCACTGACTGCTTGCCTTCGTGTTTCAGGTGCCAATACTGAAGCCCATGGACCTGATGGTGGAAGCCAGCCCCAGGAGGATATTTGCAAACGCACACACCTACCACATCAACTCTATCTCTGTCAACAGCGATCACGAGACCTATCTGTCTGCAGATGACCTACGGATCAACCTCTGGCACCTAGAAATCACAGACAGAAGTTTTAGTATCCTTGGGCTGTTCTCTGAGTACCAGGACGGGGTGATCTTTCAAGGTCCCTTTCAGTCCGTAATGTTCTATGATTCTGTGATTTGGGAGTCACTGTAACGGCACCAGACTCAGGCGCCTGCTCTGGCTGGGTTTCATATAACAGGACTTGGAGATGCAGGGATTTGCAGTGAGAGCAGGGCCAGGGATGCTCCTCTCTGTTCCCGAGTGCAGCTGTGGTGCCAGTGGGGAAAAACAGTCACTAGTTGGAGCTCTGAAGAGAAAGAGTTCTGGTGATATTTTGGGAGTAGCCAATTTCACAGAATCACAGAATCATCCAGATTGGAAAAGGCTCCTGGGACCATTGAGTCCAACCATCAACCCTACTCTACAAGTTCACCCTTAAACCAGAGCCCCCAACACTACATCTAAGCGAGTTTTAAACATGTCCAGGGGTGGGGACTCAAACTCCACCCTGGGCAGCCCATTCCCATTTAAATAGTAGCTAAAATCTTGGGCAAGTAGATGTAGGAGCTACTGTAGGTTCTTTGTTCCAAAGCTGAAGGTCTCAACCAGGTGACACTTCTCTGTAAAGAAAACCAGCTTCCATTTCTATGCCGTGGCAAGTGAGTGACTGCAGAAATAACAGTGGGGTGTTTCTGCAGGCCTGTGCGACCAGACCTCGCAGCACATCCCGCGTCCACAGACGCGCAGCAAAGCCAGAGCTGCAGCAGTGCTCCTGAATAGGTGATGGACGGGGGGCTGTAAAGCTCGGGGTGAGCACCTGCAGGGTGCCAGTAGGGAGCGTTAAGGGGGAGCCTGGCAGGTGGGCTGAGATCATCCCCAGTATCTGCTAGAGTCGCGTTGTAAAGTCTAGATTTTAATTCTATGTAGATCTGCTCAGGTCCCTTCCACCTGGGGAGGTGAAGATCCGAGCGTGGTTTTCTGCACAGATTGTTAGTGCTTTTTGCCCGCTACAAGTGACCGTGAAACGTTAGAGGCCTTTACAAGCCCCTGCAGACATCGTAGACATCAAACCCGCCAACATGGAGGAGCTGACAGAGGTGATCACGGCGGCCGAGTTCCACCCCCACCACTGCAACGTGTTCGTGTACAGCAGCAGCAAGGGGACGATCCGCCTGTGCGACATGCGCTCCTCGGCCCTCTGCGACCGGCACTCCAAGTGTACGTGAGGGCGGGTGGTGGGGCTCTGGCTGCGGCTGCGTGCGACGCGCGGCGCTGTAGGGCTCCTGCCTCTGGGTGCGAGCTGAGGGCTGCTGCTCTGGCAGAATGGACCCTTCTAACTGTCTTGTTCTAGGCCACCCGCAAACAGAGGTGTGGCCTGAGCCAGCTGGCCATCTGACTCTGCTCCTGTCACCCCTTTATGCCTCATAAAGTGATGGGAACAAGTGCTCTGGGCACCAGGGAGACCTGTCTTCTGTGCAGAGCAGTCTTGGTGCTTCTCAAAGGTACCTGCTTATCAAACGCCACTCCAGGGCAGTTTATCCACCTTTGGGCGTTAGGAGCTGGGCTGCTGCTGCCAGAACCCGTTGACTTCATGCCCACGTGCAGCACCTGGGCTGGAATTAATGATTGAGAGCAGCATTTGCAGAGAGGTTCCAGGGGTGGCTGCACTTCAGTCTGCTGAGCCACGTGGGCAGGCAAGGAGAGCTGCTCTGGAGCTCTGAGGATCAGTGCTTGGGCCTCGCACACAGCCTCGCTGCGTCTTCACTGCTCCAGGAGTTGTGGTTAACCAGTATCACTAGTCCTGCGGGGTGAGTGGCCACACTGGGGTTGGCCTTTGTGCTAGGGAGGGAGATCCTCGTGCAGTGGGCAGTGCAGAGCGCTCGGGCTCTCCGTCTGTGGACGTGGGGTTGTGTTTGGTTAGGCAGAAGCACTTGAACTGGTCACCAGTAGCAGCTGTCCGAGGGGTCTGTCCCAGCATGGAGTGGCAGCTCTGGGTGGCGCGGCGAGACGCTGACTTCAGAGACCGACTCTTCAGTCGGTTCCTTTCTGGATCCCTTGTCAAAGCAGTAGCAGGATGTTCTGTGTCTGTGGGTGCCGGGGTGCCCCCGCTGTTGCGATCCAGAGGCTGGTGCGTCGTGCGGTAGCTCAGAACACCCAGCACACGCAGCGAGGTGCCCTGCTCGGGGTGGTGGTGCTTCCATCCGCTCTTACTCCACATGGGCCACAGAGCAGGTGTCATCTTGGCCGTGCCCCTGTGCTGCCTTAGACCCGCGAGCTGTAGCTGGCTGATGCTGTGGTTGAGGACACTGATGGCTGAGAGCAGAGCCTTGGCTGGACAGAACTCACCGGCCCATCTCTGCAGAAAGACTCCAGCACGCTGATACAGAACTGTCCACGCGACAGCTAATGTTTGCAGCTGTGAGACTGGGTGTTGGTTTCACGTGCAATTGTGTCTTCTGTCTACAGTTTTTGAAGAGCCTGAGGATCCTAGCAGCAGATCATTTTTTTCAGAGATAATCTCGTCGATATCTGATGTGAAATTCAGTCACAGCGGCCGATACATGATGACCAGAGACTACCTCTCTGTTAAAGTCTGGGATCTCAACATGGAGAACAGGCCTGTAGAGACTTACCAAGTATGGTGGTTCGCTCCTCCCAAACAGCCCCTCTCTCCCCCGTGCTCCCTTCCCCGTGTCTCTAACGGCCCTGTAAATGTTCCACTCAGGTTCACGAGTACCTGCGGAGCAAACTGTGTTCCCTCTACGAGAACGACTGCATCTTCGACAAGTTCGAGTGCTGCTGGAACGGTTCTGATAGGTGAGCTGGGGCTTTCTCTCCCTGCGTGTTCTTCTTTGAGCTAAAAGGCAGAGGAACATCTGACATCTCGGGGTTCTTCCCGTCAGCTTGTCAGGCTTTGCCGGAGAGAGGGAGGAAGTTAAAGCGGGGTGACCTCATGTGAAGGTGTCGTGGCAGCTGTGGTTCTCCCCTCTCTTTGAACCACAGCAGTGGGCTTTGCTCGCTGCCTCCCTGGCACAGCCTGAGTGGGTCTTTGTGCTGGAAGAGCACCTTCTTCTCCTCCTGGTCCTGAGTTTCCCAAGGCCACGAGGGCAGTGTTGTGTCGGTGAGGGTGAGGTGGTTGTGATTGTAACAGCCAGTGGCACTTCTGCTGGGTGGGCAGTGCCTTCTCCAGCGCTAATGAGTAGAGAGAACAGTGACCACAGTGAGGGGGCTGAGGCCCTGGAACAGGCTGCCCAGGGAGGTTGTGGCTGCTCTATCATCCCCAGAAGTGTCCAGGGCTCTGGGCACCCTGGTCTGGTGAGAGGTGTCGCTGCCCCTGGCAGGGGGTTGGGGCTGGGGGAGCTCTCAGCTCCCTCCCAATCCAACCCAGTCCGGGATTCTCTGACTGGTTTGTCTCTATTTCAGGCAGTTTTTGGTGAGAGCCACCACCAGGCTGTTGGTCAGGAGCAGGGTGCAGGGAGGCGATTTCAGACCCGTTTCTCTGCCCCTTGTCCTCCAGCAGTGATTCTGCAGTCTCTGCGCCGATTCACAGTGCTGTGTCAGCAGTTCACATGGGGGTTCTGCTCCTGCTTTAGGAGGGTGTTTGGTGACGAAGCCCCTGGTGGGCTCCTGGTGAGGGCAGAGGACGGCACCTTCCTTCACATCGCTCTGCTGCAGTGAAGCTGCTCATGGAGGCTTCACTTCCCCATCAGCGTCTGCTGCCGCAGGGCCCAGGGAGGGAGTAGCAGTGGGAAAAGCCCCTCTGCTCACATTGGAACATAGGGAATGTGAGGCTGGTGCCGAGCACCAGGTGGGGGACCAGGGGGAAGACCTGGAGGAGCAAGTGGTGGAGTGGGATGGGGCTGAAGCGCAGACAGTGCCGAGCAAAGTCCTGCGTCCGAGAGGAGTGCGGAGCCTCCGCATGAACCTGTGCCTGTCCCGTCATTGGCTGCCCTCCGTAACGGGCTCTGCCTCTCTGCCTTTGCACAGCGCCATCATGACAGGATCTTACAACAACTTCTTCAGGATGTTTGACCGCAACACGCGGCGGGACATCACGCTGGAGGCCTCGCGGGAGAGCAGCAAACCTCGCGCCATCCTGAAGCCGCGCAAGGTGTGCACGGGCGGCAAGAGGAAGAAGGACGAGATCAGCGTCGACAGTCTGGACTTCAACAAGAAGATCCTTCACACGGCCTGGCATCCCCTGGAGAACATCATCGCTGTGGCTGCCACCAATAACTTGTATATATTCCAGGACAAGGTGAACTAAGGCTGCGGGGCGCCGGGACACAGTCGTCGTCTCGCCTAGTTGAGCTCAGTTGTTTATCTGTGAGAGAAGGCCTTGTTGTCCTGCGTCGAGGAACATTGATGCACTCGCTGCCCGTTAGCTAAAGGAGTGGCTCTGCCCGGGGTTCGAGTCGACGGGATGGTTCTGCCTTCCAGGGGTGGGGAGCGTCTGGCGCTTTGGTGGGTGGAACCCTGCGGAGGCAGCCCTCAGCAAGGCCGGTGCCGCAGACATGTTGTATTTATTGGAGTCTGAGCCTCCCTTTGCAGTTGACAGACCAAAACCGGAACATCGAGAAGAAGGATCGTCATCCAGGTGTCATTTCTCTCTCTCGCGCTCTCTGCTGTAATATTTGGGCCTTTCAGAACATTTCCTTGTGCTTCACCGCTGCCAACATTCCTCCTCCGGCCCGGGGCTGCACTCCGGGGTCTGACCTGGGAGCACCGAGGCAGGGCTGGGGTTGTGCTGGCAGACAGGTCTCATGGCTATTTACTCACCGGCTGTATCGCTGACCGCCGTCTGGTGGCAACCACTCAATAAACTACCGAGCTGTAACCAGTGTTTTTAACTCTGACGGTATCTCCTCAGTCTTGTTGTTCTGTCGCTTGCTCCGGCCTGGTGCAGAGCCCACAGCCCCAGCCCCAGGCTGTCTGGCTTTGTGTGGACAGGCTGCAGCACCTTTTCTGTGCAGCGTTTCTGCCTTGCGATTCGGGGTTTCCGTTGAACTGTCTCTGTGTTCCCAGTCGCACTGGTTTTCCCTCCCATGAGAGAAATGGGAGACAGGGAAGGTTGCTGTCGAGCCGTCCCCAGCCTTAACGGGAGGTGGCCGCCCCATGCCGCTGCCCCTCGTGGTGCCCCCGTCTCTTTGTCCAACACCTCTGGGTGCTGGGCAGGGCCAGACCTCACGTGTTCCGATGGTTTTTAATCTCTAGTGTTTGTCGCAGCGACGGGGATTTGATTTCCAGTGTCTGGCTGAACGTCTCTCGCAGCGGTCCCAGCCAGCAAGGAAAACCCACCCCAGACCCTGCAGCTCCCCGATGCCCAGCAGCGCTGCAGCTCAGCAGGGTTTGGTGTGTTCCAGTTTGAACACCGAGAGAGAGGCCAGACGCTGTGGCCACGAGGAGCTGCTGCTTCTTGGGTTGTTTTAAGCCTTAGCTACTGTTTTATTTCGTGTTACTTTTCCAAAGAGGCCTAAACCGCATCGACCTTCTCTCGGCCCCGACCAGCCTGTGCCGGAGCGTGTTCCTGGAGCGGCTGGATGTTCTCTGCAGATTGTGCCTGCGAGTCGGAGACCCGGCCCAGACCCCAGCCCTGGCTCACCTCTGGGTGCCGACGCAGGGCGGGTTGTGACCAGCGAGTGGCACCGGCAGTGCCAGAGTGGAGCGTCACGGACGGCGACTGTCCTGCAGGTGCTGCTCCCACCGAGGGGCTGCGAGAGACTTCTCGGTTAGGACTGTGTGATGGTTGTGACTCTACCTGCGGAGGGGGGTCACGGCAGCGCCCCACTCCCCGAATCCATCTGGAGCGACCGCAGTGGGGGCTGTACAGACTGTTGGGTTGTTTTGACCAAAAAGTTTCAATAAATTTTAAATGTTGACCTGGACCCTGGGTGGCTCCTGGCCTTTTGTCCTGGGGGGAGAGGTTCTGGGGCAGAGGGTTGGGCTGGGGTGGTCTCCTCTCCGCTCAGCTTCAGGGTCCAGTTGTGGTTATTTTCTCGGATGATGTGAGTGGAACTTGAGGGAAGATGCAGAAGCATCAGAGATCTTGTCTTGTGTAGTTCCTGGTACCATGTTCAGTTCTGGTTTGGACTCAGGATGTTCTGTGTCCCTCCTTGAGATCTCAAAGCAGGTTTTGCTGTCAGTCTGGTGAAGTTTCTGGTTTTTTCAGCTCTGCCCTTCATAGCCTCCTGGGCTCCTGGAGGCTCCCAGAGCAGCTGCGTGCTGTGTTACCTCCTGCAGCTGGGATGTCTCTGGGTGATGGGATCCCTCGGACAGGGTGCAGGTGACAGGGTCATCTGTGCTGAACCTTTAGCTCTTGGTTGTTCTGAAGCAATACCTGGTGAGGTAGAAGTTTTCTGCTCCAGAAACAAGAGGCGAAGGGTTGGAAGCTGCTTGTGCAATAGCTCCTCAGTGCCCAGTGACCTCACCTGGGGTGATCACTGTGCTCAGGACAGGGCTCTGGTGGCATCTGGACTCCTCCTTAGTGGGTGATGTCAGGTGTTGGTAGAGTTGGGCTGTAGTGAGCAGCATCAGGGGATGGTGACCTTCCTCTTGGAGAGGCTGGAAAGAGCAGGAGCAGTGTTCACAGTTCCATGGTGCTTGTTTTACAGGGAGCACAGACAGGTTCTGGTTTCTGTGGAAATGCTCCAGAAGCCTACAGGGGAGGTCAAGTAGGACAATGTGGGGGTGTAGAACCAGCCCCAGGGGCTCTGCTGAGGGCTGGAGAGGGATGTAAAATGAGCCCCTGGGGCTCTGCCAAGGGCTGAGGGCTTTAGTGGTTTCTGAAAAGCAGCAGCTGGAACTGGTGCTGGGGGATCACATCCTGCCCCTGCACTGGTGTCTGAGGCTAAGCATCTTTGGGTGCCAGGCTGTGGGCTGGTGAGAGGTGACCTTCCTATGGCTCTGCCCCAGCCCAGCAGCACAAAAGGAGCCGAGGATTTTCCTGTGCCCTGGCCTGGCCCTGCATCACCAGACACAACCTGGCAGTGAAGAAGAAAGAAGAGGGAGAACTCAGACTCCACGAGGAACCTTTTTATTTCAATATATAAAACAGGGTGTTTGGCAAACACTCATCTTCTTCTCATTAAATAGGGAGAATCACGGAAGGCAGAGGCATCCCTTCAATAAAAACAACCCCGCAGTCCTTCGGTGGCTCCACCCTAGGACAAGGCCAGCGAAGATGCTTGTTTATTAGTTTACAGATAAAAAGGCTGAGAAGCAGAAGTCTGCGAGTGGGGACAACAGAAGAACCTCTATTGGCCAGGAGCTGTTAAAGGTCTCTCCAGAAGAAGCTGTTTATTAGGCACTAAAGTCCAAAAGGTTAACTCAGGCCCTTGTGGATCTCACTCTGGGAAAGCAGGAACTGAGCAAAGCTGCCCTCTCAGGGTGGTTTTTTGCCCCCGCTGACACCTCACACCGAGCGAAGGGGAGCAAAGCAAAACTGACCTCGCGAGGAGCAGCCTCGAGGGGCCGAGCTCTCGGCTCAGGGGTCATGAGGCCTCGCACTGGACGGTGGGAGCAGAGCTGCAGTGACCAGCGTTCGCGTCCGTGAAGCACGAGGAGCCAGCGGTGCGGGTGAAGCTGCCTGAATCACGGGGTGGGTTAAAGCCGGGGCTGGGTTTAAGCACAGAGTTCTTCAGATTTTCCCAGACACTTCACTAAAGAGCGGGAGGAAGGGGCTGAAAGCAGCGGGAAGGAGCTCTAGGCCTGACCTCGACGGCTCTATCACCCATCAGCTCCAGTGCCCCCTTGGTTCCCGCCAGAGCAGGAGCAGGACAGCGACTGAACAAGCAAACACTCAGCACGCAGCCAGCGCCGGCCCAGGCCGCTCAGCCGTCACCTCCCGAGCACCTTCTTCACTTCAAAACTGCACCTGGGGGCTGTTAGAAGGTGCTGCTGGAAGCTGTGGTGGTGAGGCGCCTTCCGATGTAAATCCTGAGGATGGAGAACAGGAGCAGTTACCCCTTTTCTGTCTGGAAGGAGTCCAGTCTGTTCAGAGTTGCTTTCAGTGTCAGGGTCTGTGCAGGAATGAAGCCTCCCACAGCATCAAGGAAACCCCTTCCTGTTGTTTCCCCCCTCCTCACCAGGTGAGATGGTAGGTGAAGCAACCTCCTCTACCACCAGCTGAGACTGCAAGTCTCTGAAGGATCGAGGACTGAGCCACAGTCACAGCTCCATCCCTAACCCCCACCTGCACTGCCTCACTCTGAAAACCTCACAGCCAGTGAGAGAAGCAGGACAACCTGGCGCTTGCAGCTCAGGCACAGGAGATGAGGAGGAAAGACTTCAGAGCAGCCCTCTGCCCCCTCCCAAGGACAAAGGTACCTCCTGTTTTACAAAGATGGAGCTTTGGAGGTTTTGGGGGCAACTCACCCCAGGCCGATGGCCAGCAGGTGGGAGAGGAGCAGGGACGGGAGGAAAACCTTCAGGAACTCTGCGGAGAAGATGCCGCCCTTCTTCATCATGCTGGTGTTCCTCATGCTGAGGGTCGTGGTGCGCCGGGGGTGTTTGAACAGGAACTCCCTAGGTGGGAGAAGAAACCAGCCACAGTGGTCACAACCTCACTGGCAGAGCTGGGGAAGCACTGGCTGCACACCCATTCACCCAGAGCACTCACTTGGGGGGGATGTTCTCTGGCCGGCTGGACCAGTCCCAGATCCAGTCTGCATTCCTCCGCAGGAGCCTCTCCACTTCTTTCCTTCTCTCAAGGAAATCCTCTTCAGACTGAAACCAAGAGCCGCTGTCAGACCACAGCTACAGCAGGGGAGGGGCGTTAATGCTGTGGAACAAAGCCCCTGCTCCGCTTGAGCTCCTGCTCCGCTGCTCAGGCTGGACACATCCAGCTCCCCAACCCAATGGGTGTTTGGCAGGAGAAACCCTTTCCCTGCCCTCAGATCTGGACTGGAGCCACACTGAGCCCAGCGAAACTAATCCCAGTCCCTTACAGCCACCCAGCTACGGGGCCAGTACTGGGAGCGCTGAAGAGCCCCGAGCAGCTGCACACAGTGACGCAGGAACAACCCCCTCCATGAGCAGCAGCTCTGCTGTCAAGGGATGAGAGCCCCAGCGCTGAGCAAGGCCAGAGCTGCCAGCTCCACGTGTGCAGCGAGCAGAGCCCGAGCTGCCGACAGAAATAGAGTCTGGCTGTAGGGCTGAAACAGCCACCGAGGGAATGGGAACACCTCTGGGCCAGCAGCCTTAACCTGGGGGCTCTACCTCCTGATTACTTGTTCTTGGTTCTCTCAACACAGGAAGGGTTTTCTGGAAACACTAATCACAAAGCAGCCATTTCCACGACACCTGGAGCCAACCCCTCAGGAGCTGCAGAGGACAGCCCAGAGAACAGCGGTGAGACCTGGTTAGATGGGGGTGTTGGGGACGCAGCCGCACCACCGCGAAGCCGAGGGACGTTCACCCCAGCAGGTTAAACGCTGTTTAAAAGCTGGTGACGTTGGGTAGAAGGAGATAACCCTGGACTCATCCCAATAGCCGGGGCAATGGAGGAGCCCCTGAGGTGGTAACAGCCAGCCGCAGGGGATCAGCAGTAACTGGAGAAGGGAGGTGATGGCCGTTAAACACAGTTAAAGCAGCTCGGTGGGGTGCGAGGAGCTGGGAACTCCAAACAAGGAGGTAAAAGTATCTGCTGCTACGACACCAGTGCAGGGCTGGGGATTACCCCAGAGAAGGCAGCAAGAGCAGAGCAGGTTCGTCCTTCACCCTTCAGAACGTTCCCTGGGTGTTTCCATACCAGAGCTCACACCCGCCTGGGCTGCAGGCTGGTGACTGAGCCTGGGCACCCTGCACATGGCTAAGAGCAGCCTCCCCAGCTCTGCTCTCGGGGTCTGTACGTGAAAAGGGAGTGGGAAGTCTCGACAGGTTTGCTGTAGAAACTGAAGTAGCATCTGCTGAAGCGATCTGGCCTCGCACAGCTACGGCAGAGCTCTGAGCCGGAGTGCCCGGCTGCCAGGGGACTCTCGAATTTGCTGCTGCTGCCCAGTCCAATCTGAAATTCCTACTGCACCAAGATCTGATGGCAGAAGGGGATGGGAAACCTCTGCCTGGGAAGCTGCCCACACAGAACCCATGTTCTCCTACATCCCCCCGCAGCCCTCCAGCTCCACACTGGGAGTTTCCTCTGGGTTCTCCCTTTTCCTGGAAGCTGCCTGTAGGATCTTCTCAGCTGGTGGCTGCGCAGGGCCCTGGAGAGGTCTGAACAGATGACGGCACTGAGCTCTTTCTGGAACACCTCGTTGCTCAGTTAACACCTTGGTTATTGGTCTCTCCATCAGCAGCTCCACCCTGACCTCTCACGCTGTTTCTCAAACACTGAGAGTAAGGAGCTGCTTCCCCGACAGCACAAGGTGGTTCTTACCTGGAAGCTGTTCTTCTCTCCACTGCTGTGACTCTCTAGCTCCAGAGCTCTGTGACTGTCCTGAGGCGTCTGGGAACGAGGAGGGCTGCACACAGAGAAGCACAGGTAGGGAAGAGCTTGCTGGAACCTGTGGGATGCTCTGAGGGGACCAACAGCCCCTCAGTGACCTTTACACCCCCAGCTCTCCCCAAGGGCTGTAGCGCCCTGACTGTAAATTCAGAGGTTAAGCTGTCACTGGGTGGCAGAATCCAGCCCTCCTGCTCCAGTCATCTTTGATTTGCCAGGAACTTTGTTGCTCAGAGCTGCTTCCCAGCAGTGCAGAGAGGCAGCTGTGAGCCTGCTCTGTGTGCTCGTGATACCCACTGAGCACCGAGGGCCTTGCTCCGAGCCCTGGCTGGCCAGCCGGGGCTCCCAAGAGCTTTCTGTCTGGTTTCCATGTGCCGTGCCCTCCCCACACACACGCTCCTGGACTCTGTCCCTTGTGCCCAACCATGGCTCTGTGTGACAGTGACCCCGCCGTTACTCCCAGGGCAGCCCCCTGGTTACCTGTCGCAGTGGGAACTCTCCCGTGAGCTGCTTCGTCCCGACTCATGCTGGGCATCGAGGAGGATCTTCTCCATGTCCCCGTTATGGATGGAGGCCGGGACTTGCTCATGGCCTGTGGAAGCAACCGAGCTCCTGCTGCTGTTCCCATTGCTGCCGAAGTGAAGTTCCACCCAGGAACCTGCTCGGCAGAAGAACACAACAGAGTCGTGGTGAGGTAACGCAGGGTGAGAGCCGCTGCAGCCTGAACCACAGGCACCAGCACCCACAGCAGGCCTCGGGCACTGCAGTGCCACAGCCCAGAGCTGCCTCCATCAGCAGGGGAGAAGCTCTGCAGGACAAAGGAGAAGCTGCCACTTCTCCTGCCACTCAGCATCTTCTATTTACAAAGGCATCTGGGGACAGGACAACAGGGGCTGGGTTCCAGCTCCAAGAGGGGAGATTAAGATGAGATCTGAGGCAGAAACCCCTCCCTGGAGGGTGCTGAGGCCCTGGAACAGGCTGCCCAGGAGGCCGTGGCTGCTCCATCCCTGGTAGTGTCCATGGGCTGGTTGGATGGGGCTGTGGGCACCCTGCTCTGGGGAGAGGTGTCGCTGCCCATGGCAGAGGGGTGGCACTGAGTGAGCTCTGAGGTCCCTTCCAACCCAAACGATTCCACGATTTCGAGCTGTGTTCAGTTTTCATTGCTTAACCCAGCCCAGGCAGCTGCCAAACCAAGTCATCTCTAGGGCCTTCTCTTATTTATTTAGCCGGAGGCTTTCGGGCCCAAGAGGGCCCTGGCTGTGCTGTGCTGTGTGCAGCCAGCGCTCAGTGTCTGTGCAACGCCAGCGAGGCCGTGGCAGGGCCGCCTCACGTGGCTGCTCCTCGCGGCATACACGACACCGCAGTCACACGACCCTCGGGCGTTTTTAGGACTGTGCTGAACAACAGCCCTCCCCTGGGCTGGCAGGAGGGCCTGTGCCCGTGGCCACACTGTACAGCAGCCCAAGGACAGGCAGCGCCCCAGTTATGTCAGTGTCAGAGGAATTTCCTGGTGTAATGTGTTTGTGTGTGCAAGCGGCTGCGGGAGCCCTGCACATGCTGTGCCCAGCCCAGGACAGCATACGGGGCACAGAACAAACAGTGAGGACAGGAGGGGAGGGAAACACCCGAGGTGTGGGGAGCAGGGCAAGCCGAGCCACCAGCCAGGAGAGCAAAAGCTGCCAACAGCATCTCTGGACCCTCCCTGCTAAGGAGACGAGGAGAAGCCAACACTCAGACCCGCTGTGAAACATCAAGACAGATGTCCTGGCTGGGGAGAGGCTGAACATACCTAAACCAAACCAGCATAACCTGCCTTAAAAACATCAGCATCTCCCTGCTCAAATAGCCTTTGGAACAGGGACATCCTGGGGTTTGGAGAAACAGCTCTGTGGAAGAGCTGTTCCACCACACAGCCCCTCTGTCAGTTTGGGGGGGGTTCTCCCCTCCCTGCAGCTGCCCATGTTCTTCCAGACTCCCTTGAGAGCAGGGCAGTGCCGGTGCACAGGCAGCGTGTGCACTAGAGAGTGAAAGAGGTGGGATTTCTGGAAGTACAAAGAGGTAACAGCGTGCGTGACCTGCCCATGGAACTGAGCATCCTGAGCCGTGGGCTGCAGAGAATGACCCTAAGGCTCAATTACTCTGGAAACACTGACTTCTCAGTCTGTGCCTCTCAGAACTGGAAATGAAAAGCAAAATCACAGTATCACAGACTGGGCTGGGTTAGGAGGGAGCTCAGAGCTCTCCCAGTGCCACCCCCCTGCCATGGACAGTGACACCTCTCACCAGACCAGGGTGCCCACAGCCCCATCCAACCAGCCCTTCAACACTTCGAAGGATGGAGCAGCCACAGCCTCCCAGGCAACCTGTCCAAGGCCTCAGCACCCTCCCAGGGAGGGGTTTCTGCCTCAAATCTCATCTCCATCTTCCCTTTTCTAGCTTGAACCCAGCACCAGAGTCCCTTATCAAAAGTCCCTCGGCAGCTTTCCTGGAGCCTCTTCAGGTGCTGGAAGCTACTCTAAGGTCCCCCAGGAGCCTTCTCCTCTCCAAGCTGAACAGCGCCAACGCCCCCAGCCTGTCCCCAGAGCAGAGGGACTCCAGGCCTCTGATCCTCCTCTGGAAACCCCCAGAGAGGTCAGACTCACAAACCCACCGGTACCTCACCAGTCCCCACAGCGGCACCGCATCAGTCCCCCACCCAGCCTCCACAGGCGCACCTCACCAGTCCCCACACCATCCCTCACCACTATCTCACCAATCCCACATCCACCCGCCCACAGGCCTTCCCCTGGCAGGAAAGCCGCGGCCTCTGGGCTGCTCCTAAACGCGCGACCCTCGCGACTGACCCTGGCACCTCCTCCCGGGCCCCAGCGCGGCCACACGGCTGAGGCCGTCGAAGGGCTCCGAGCGCGGCCGCGCGGATCGCCCGTCCCCGCCCCTCCTGCCGCTCAGCAGGCCGCTGGGCCCCACGCTGGGCCCCGGGGCAGGCGGCGAATGAGGCCGGACCCTCCCCACCTTACCTTGCAGGTTCTCCTCCTGCGGGCTCTGTCGCGACATGGCGGAGGCGCACACCGCGAGAAGAAGAAGTGCTGCAGTCGCGGCGTCTCACACGCACTGAGGCCGCTCCGCCCGCCGCTGCCCTACTGCGGGGGCCCACGCCGTGACGTCACTGCCGCTGACAACCCATTGGCCGCCGCCGCGGGTCGGGGCGGGGTCAGAGGGGTCGCGCTGTACTCCCGGGTGACGTCACGGCGCTGTCCTGCCCCCGCCGCTCGCGGAGGGTCCCCAGCGGGGGTGTCGGTGTCCGGCGAGGCGGCCGCAGGGCCCGTGGTGTCGGTGTCGGAGCCCCTCAGGGCCCCGCACGCTCCCCACGGCCCCTCGTGCTCCTCCAGGGTCCCACGTGTCTCCATCACAGCCCCTCGGGGTCTCTAAGGCCCCCGTCGCGGTCTCCTCTGCTCCCATGGTGTCCCTTGTCCGCGCCTCCCTTAGGGTACCTCATGCTCCCTTAGGGCCCCTCCTGCTGATGGCCAGGGCCCTTGGGCAAGGCCTAACTGCCGTGGGTGAGTGAGTGCCCCGAGCCTGGCAGCACTGGGGAAGGGCCGTGCTGGCCCCTGGGGCAGCCAGGAGAGCCCGAGCTGCAGACGGGGCAATTCCCCCGAGAATTGCCTGCTCCAGCTCTGTCCCTGACCTGGGGAGCACGACCCCTACGTCCTTCAGTGCCTCCCACCCACATCCCATAACTAAAGATGGAGCTGCTTGCGTGGAGCCCACAGTTGGCAGGTTCCAGAGGAACCCAGAGCTGATTGCCAAAGCGCAGGAAGCAGCCTCCGAGCAGCCCCTGGCAGCTCACAAACCCTGGGCACAGGGCCTTGGGGTGGGTAATGATTAACTCCTGCTCCTTTGCCGAGCTCTCTGGGGCTGTAACCTCACACGGGCAGGTGCCAGGGGCTCTCCAGGTAGGAAACCACCCAGCAAAGCCTGGCGTTGCCCTGTGAAAGCTGACACGGGTTCACTGCTGGGAATTTATGAAGCCTCCTGAGGGAGCTGGGGCTCTTGAGCTGGGAAAAAAGGAGCCTGAGGGGTAACCCCATGGATGTTGGTCAGTATGTGAAGGGTGGGTGTCAGGAGGATGGAGCCAGGCTCTGCTCAGGGGCACCCAGTGACAGGACAAGGGGCAGTGGGTGTGAGCTGGAGCAGAGGAGTGTGAGAAGGACCTTGTTCTTGGTGAGGGTGCCAGAGCCCTGGTAGGGGCTGCCCAGGAGGGCTGTGGAGTCTCCTTCTCTGGAGAAGTTTCAAACCTGCCTGGGCTGTTCCTGTGTGACTGGATCCTGCTGCAGCAGGAGGATTGGACTTGATGATCTTTTGGGATCCCTTCCAATCCCTAATGCTCTGTGGTTCTGTGATTCAGACCTAGGAATCGGTGCTGTATTCAGCCAGAGGATGAGCAGAGGGTTAAAGAGGGGGTTTCCACACGCAGGGACTGTCACCCTTTGTGACTTTCTGCAGTGGACAATCATCACAAAGCCCCAGTCAGATCAACCTCCTGGCAAGTCTTTGATGACCTACTGTACTAACAGGGGTACTGACCTCCAGGCCCTCCTGAGGGGCAAGGTCAGGGTTTGATCAGTAAGTGCCTCAGACTCAGCACAGCCAGGGGATTGCTGGATCAAGTGCAGTGAGGGTTCAGCCCACAAAGCCGCTGCCAGGGCGAGTTCTCCAGCTCTTAATTCATCCCAACGTTGTTTTTCCACACCTCTGTCTTGGGCCTCCTGGGAACTTGAAGTGGGAGCTTCCCTGAACTTCTCCTTCATCTGCAAACATCAGGGCAGCTCTCACAATGATCCCAGGTAGGGGTGGAGAAGGCTGGCCTCAGGCACCCAGCTGGGCACAGCCTTTCCCAGGCATGGCAGTGCCTGAGTTATCTGTTGTGATTCCTGGGCACAGGAAATCTGCTGAGAAATCTCCATTTTATTGCAGAGAACCACTGAGTGGGTTCTTTTGGAAGATCCCTTGGATCTTCAAGGTTCAAGACCAGGTTGCCCAAAGCCCCATCCAACCCGGCCTTGAACACTGCCAGGGAGGGAGCAGCCACAACCTCCCTGGGCAACCTGTTCCAGGGCCTCAGCCCCCTCACAGGGAGAGATTTCTGCTTCAGATCCCATCTCAGTCTCCAGGCTATCAGTCTAAAACCAACACTCCTTACTTGTCAGAACAAGCCCAGGTAACAAGCCCTGCTCTGGCTTTCACATAGTTAGGGGTCTTTTCTTTCTCCTACTAAAGAATTTAGGGGAAAACTGTCCTTGATAGACCGAAACACATTTTAAAACCGGAAATTCATTAATTAACAGAAGCAAACACCTTATGGATTAGTTTGTGCCACAGCAGCTCCCCGCCGTGGCTCTGGAAGCTGGAGGCCCGGGGCTGGGCGCCGCTGCGCAGCTCTCTGCTGCTCTCTGCTGTCCCGCGACCCTGCCTCTCCTCCGCCGCCGAGGGAAATGAGGCAGCCCTGAGCGCAGCATCGGGGTCTCACACCCGTGGCGGTGACCTGCTGGAGGCACCCAGTCGGTGCCCGGAGTGCTGGAGCTCCACACAGGTCCTTGGACACTCCAGCTGCCCTGAAACAAATGTCATCGACTGCTGGGCAGGGTGTCAGTTGGGTAGAAAACGGGCTGGAAGGGGCTTCAGAGATCATCTAGTCTCAACCCCCTGCAGCGACACCTCTCTCTCCCCAGAGCAGGGTGCCCCTGAGCCCCATCCAGCCGGCCCTTGGACACTGTCAGGGGTGATGGAGCAGCCACGGCCTCCCTGGGCAGCCTGTTCCACGCCCTCAGCACCCTCCCAGGGAGGGATTTCTGCCTCGGATCTCACCTCAGTCTCCCCTCTCGGAGCTCAATGCCATTTCCTGTCGTCCTGCCACCACAAACCCTTGTGTAAAGCCCTCGAGTGTTTGAATCTTCCAGTCCTTTTTGCTGCCGCCACTCGTGCGGCTCTGAAAAGCAGCGAGTGCTGCAGAGCCGGGGTCGGTCTGCTCTGACGCTGCTCTGAAGCGAAAGGGAGAACACTTCCCGCTGCAGGGGTAAGCAGAGGTGCCGCAGGTACAGTTTCATGGGTATTTAAAGAGATCCCAGAGCCTAAACATCATGTCCATGGAAGGAGCTCTCCAGAGACCCTGCCAGGGGTCTGACCTCCCGTTTTGTCCTGCTCCCTGTTGGCTGATGGATCCATTCACCCACCGCAGCCGTTGCTCAGGTGTCACACAGGCTCAGGTTACCCTTCTGCCCCAGCAGGTCCCTCAGGACAGCGGGGACAGCCGGTCTGCAGACCTTTCCGCAGCACTGGGGTGGCTGCCCCATGCACTAGATCCCTGGTTACTGCCAGAGAAGCGCTGGGCTGTGATCCCGCGGGAGGCATCGGGTGAGCGCTAAAGCCCTATCGATTTGCTGCGGCGTGATGCTCTCTCGTGCTGGAACCCGCTCTAATTCTGTTTGCTTGCTTGTCAGCAGAGCAGTCGGGTATCGATCAGCTCCTCTCACACGACAGGCAGCGACCTGCCGCCTCCACGGAGCAGGGCAGGCGACGGCGTGGGCAGTGTGAGCTCACACCCGTTTGCTGCGGGTCCCCCCCAGTAGGGTGGTCCTGCCGGCGCCTCCGGCTCTGCAAACGCCCTGCAGTGTGAGAGCTGCCCTTTCCCCTCTGCTCTCCAGTGCCAGCAGCGGATTAGTTATTAACCCCCCGGCTGCCTCTGGGCACCGGAGCAGGATGGAGGCATCTGTGCTGCCTTTGCCCTCATTCCCTGCCAGGCTGTGCCCCGCTGCTCCTGAGCTGCTCATGCTTGTCCAGGAAGCCCACAGGCTGCTCCAGAGCTGAGATTTAAAACCAAAACCCGACCGACACGGTGAATTTTAATATCTGCTTTAGTGTAAGGTCTGGAGAAGGGAAGGAATTAGGGAGAGGTTCCACACCTGATAGTCACAGAGTCCCAGAACGACTGAGGCTGGAGGACCCCCCTGAGCTCAGCCAGCCCAGACCAGCACCTAACATGACCCCAGCAGCCACACCAGGGCACTCAGGGCCACAGCCAGGCTGCCCTTCCACACCTCCAGGGATGGGTGGGGACTCCCCCACTGCCCTGGCCAGCCCAGTCCAGGCTCCAATCACCCTTTCCATGAGGAAGGGCTTCTGAACATCCAGCGTAACCCTCCCCTGGCAGCTTCAGGCTCTGCCCTCTCATCCTGGAGCTGGGTGCCTGGCAGAGGAGCCCGACCCCGATCTGACTACAACCTCCCTTCAGGGAGCTGGAGAGAGGGAGAAGGTCCCCCCTGAGTCTCCTTTTCTCCAGGCTCAACACCCCCAGCTCCCTCAGCCTCACCCATCAGCCTCTCCCTCCAGCCCCTTCCCAGCCTCGTTGTTCCTCTGGACCTGCTCCAGTCCCTCCACCTGTTTCTTGAAGTGAGGGGCCCAGCACTGCCCCCAGTACTCGAGGGGAGGCCTCCCCAGTGCCCCCATTACAGGGGGAGAATGTCTTGCTGGCCACACCAGTGCTGATCCAAGCCAGGATGCCGTTGGCCTTCTGGGCCACCTGGGCACCCTGCTGGCTCCCCAGTCCATCAGGGTTTGGGAGAAAGCAGCTGAGCACAGGAGTTTCCCTTTGCGTAATGATTGGGGTTAGGGCTTAAAAGGCACCTGCACCCTAGGGCTGGAGAACAGAGGAGATGAGAGCCTCTTGTAGGTGAGATGAAATCTGGAGGTGGGTGAGAGAGAGCCTGGCTCCTCTTCTGCGAGGTTGGGATTCTTTGGGAGCCTTCTGAGCGCACAGGCTGTCCCTTGCGCGGGGCTGTCTCTCTGCTGTGTCTTCGTTCTTTCTTGCAGCAGCTGCTGGTGGCCCAGTGACACAAATCTGATGGTTCATCTCATTTGTTCCTGACAGAAGCACCAGCTGTCTCTGCAGCCTGGAGAGGTGCAGGGCATGGGGCTGGCTGGCTGGCTGCCGGGAGGACTTGGCTCCTTCTGGATATCCAGAAGGGCAGAATCTCTTTGGCTGGAAGAGACCTGTGGGATCACAGGTCTGACTGCTAGCCCAGCACTGACCTGGAGAGGCTCTACGGTGAGGGCTCACAAGTACTGTCCTCTGGCTGGTAAGAGATGTGGGTTTGGTGTTAGAAGTGCAGATGGAAGCTTAACCTGAGTGACAGGTGTAGAAGGGCTCTCTCAGGGCATCTTTTGCCCAGCTGTACCCCTGAGGGGTTGTTTCTCTGCTCCAGAGCATGAGGCACATGGCAGGCTCCTGCAGAACAGGGTCTGGAGTGAACCTGGCCCCTGCTGCTCCTGCCTCTTCTCCAGGGTCCCTGGTTCCCAGTGAGGGGTGGCTGGGATGGCTGGAAAAAGCACAACTGCTGCTCCTGCCTGTTCTCCAGTGTCCCTGGTTCCCAGTGAAGGGCCCCTGAGATGGCTGGAAGAGGCGGAACTCGGAGTATTTTAACCAAACCCCAGACCTCTACTGCTTTGCTTTCCAACCTCTGGAATGGAGGACACTGACTGCTTCTGGTGTCAGCCAGAAACACGGAGCACGCACAGGTTTTCAGCTGCTGTTCACCTGCAGACAAGTCATGATGGCTTTAGCTCTGCCCTGTGTCCTGGCGAGCTCCAGCACAGGGGAGCTGCCAGCTGAACGCCCAACCCGCCGCTGCCTGTGCCGCAAACCAGCCGCGGGCTCCCGCAGCGCTTGCAGCGTGGCCACCGGCACGGTTTGTTTGCCTTGCAGGCCCCCACGGTGTTGCAGTTGCCTCCAAAAATAGAAGAGGGTTCTGTTTACGCAGCGTTTCAGTGGCTCTCGTTGGCACAGTGCTGGCCAGAGGGCCAGAGCCGTGGCCAGAAGGGACACGTGGGGGGTTTGGGGCTCTGTGCAGCCTGGGGAAGGACAGTGTTTGCCCTGTGGGGTTCCAGAGTTCTGCAGCCCTGTCACAGGGTAATGACACTGCAGAGTGGGGGCAGAGGACGTGGGCCACAGAGCGGCAGTCACCCCTCACAACCAGCTCTAGGGTCACGGTCTGAAACGGCCCCCAGCTTTGTGCTCAGGTGCTGCTCAGAGCTGGGGGGAAGTAGCTTTTTAAATGGAATGTTCCAGGCCTTTAGCCATGGCTGAAGAGTTGGGGAGGAACCCCAAGCCACGTCCTCCTCTGTGAAAACAGAGGCTGTGCTTCACGGCAGGTTGCTGCTCTCCAGCGCTGTGCTCAGACGCTCCGTCATGGCTGGCAGCGGCTCCGTGACACTGGCATCAGCTCCCAGCTTCGCCAGCAGCGAGAGGGGAAACCCAGACTGACAGAGGCCAGAGCCTCTTTGCCGCTGGGGAGTTCTGCGGGGCTGGTGCTGAGCACCTTGTACCCAGAGATGTTCATTTCCTCCGTGTTTGCTGCTCAGGTCTGCAGCAAAGGGGGGTTGTCAGGGTGCTGAGCTTGGAAAGGCCCTAGGGGCCAGCACGCTAGAAGGTTAAAGACTAGGGGCTCATGTCTGCAGGGCTTTAATTCTGCAGTCCAGCCTTACAGGAGCCCCTCTTTGCCACCAGCCCCAGCCTGTTTGGAGTGAGGCTCCCTGGTGATGAGCCCCTGCACCTAGCCCAGCAGCGTTCCCGCAGAACTGGGCCCCATCTCCCTTGCTAGAAGCGAGGGCAGAGGCCGGTAGCTCTTTAACCCCAAACATCCCGCAGATCTCCCCTGCCCTTCCCCAGGATGCAGCCCCCTGTGGCAGGCGCAGCCCCTGCCAGGCAGCAGCGAAGGATGAAGCAGCTCAGGCAGGACCCCCCGCAGCCCCTTGTGCCGGGGCTGATCCCAGCCGCCCTGACTCGGGTTTCCGAAGGGAGGGCTGTTTTCTGGGAGCCGGGGTGATGACGTGCCCGCTCTCCGTAGCTGCAGAGCCGCCGCAATGGCCGAGGGGCGGCTGCGGGCTCTCGGCGCTGAGCGCAGCCTCCCCGCAGCGGGCAGCAGTCGCCGAGCAGCGCCCGGCTGCTGCGGCCGCCCCTGACAGCATCTCCCGGCTGAGGCTGCTCGGCTCGTCGCCGTGGGGCTGTGGGGGAGCAGATCCTTACCCTACGGGGGCCTTTTCTCCTCATTTTCCTCTTCTTCCTGCCCTCTCGGTGCTTCCCCGGGCTGGCTGCTGCCGCTGAATCATTGCTCCTTGGCTCCGCGGCTCGGAGGATGGAGGTGGGAGATCCAGCCCTGTGTAGCGGGGACGGATGATTATAGAGCCAGAGTGATTATCGGGTTTAGCCTTCTGCGGCACCAACCGTAGCGAATCCCGTCGGCTCCGCGCTAGGAACAGCCTCCGGGTCCCACGGCGAAGCGCTCTGCGTGCGGGAGCGGGGCTGCGCCCGGGCAGCGATGGAAGGGCCCTGCGAGGTTAGTCCCCGGGTGCGCTTGTGCAGCTGGAGGGTCGGGGCAGCAGACCCCCTCTGCCCCGCAGCTGCTGCCCCAGCGCTGCCCGCGCTCGCCTTGGCCGGGGATCTCCCCCAGCCCCCAGGTCTGTGTGCGGTGGTTAGGGGCTGTGGCTCCGAGCTGCGCCAGCCTTGCTCTCGGGCGCTGGCAAACGCATCGCGGATGCCTGTCGGTGGTCTGGCGGCTGCGCCGGCTGCTCCGCTGACCCGCCAGGATGAGGCACAGTCGTGTGTGGCCGAGCCGAGATGGCAGGGCCTGCAGCTGCTGGCAAACCTCCCCTGTTGGTGTCGGGGGGCAGTGTCGGTTCTGGTGGGCTCCTGTGGCACGGGAGCCCCGATGCTGTGCCCGAGTTGGTGTTTCCTGCGGCCGCACTCGGTGGGTGCCTGCGCAGCCGAGCGCCGCTGCTTGTCCCGTGCCGGTTAACCTGCTCGCGGGAAAACTGAAGGTTCATTTCGTTTTGCAGCCCCTTGCTCCCACGGTGGTTTTAAATGTCGTTTATCCACTCGAGATACCCTTTTCTTCCGGTCACTGGGGCTGCGCCTCCACTGACCCTTGAGGATGCAGATGAGAACTGCAAACCAGATGTGGCTTTGCTGGTTCATCCTCACCCGATGCTGCTCCTGCAAGTGTCTCCTGTCGAATCGCAGCCTCCTTGCAGGAGCCATCCTGCTCGCAGCTCTGCGCTGCCACAGCATCCGGGACCCACCGCCTCCTGCGCCACTTGCTCCTCTCTGTAGGAACAGGTGGCTGGAAGGTGCTTGGTTTCCACCCAGAGATGGCCAGTGTGGAGCTGGGGCTGCCGTGGTGCTTCTGCGGGGGCCTTTCTGCCTGGTTTGTGCTGGCCCTTGTCAGCTTAGTGGCCAGCATCAGCTTGTCCCCCCGGAAGCACCCGGCTGGCAGGTTTTGCAGTGAGTCGAAAGGCAGGTGACTTTGGGTTGGGGTGCAAGAGCCCCGCGCCTGGGGGGAGCTCTGTTTGCCCCCTGCCAAGACCCTCTGCAGATGATGCCAAGGCTTGTGCTCAGCAGGCACTGCAGACCTGCGGGCTGCCCATGAAGCTCCTCAGTGCTGGAAGCAATGGTTGTCAACACCTCCCACGTGGGGAAGCTGCTCCGAGCTCCAAGTGCACTGCTAACTCGTGGGAAACTTCCCTTCTCTGGGCTTTCTCTCCAGCTCTGCGGCTCGAGCGTGTTGCTCTGTGTCAGGGACGGCTTGGCAACGGCTCGCTCACGAGCGAGGGCCTTCAGGTGCTGATCGGGGGCTCCAGAGCTCTTGGGTTTGACACCTCCACGGGGAGCTCTTGGCGTGTGACCCGCAGCAGGGCTCCAGCTTCAGTGCAAAAGGGAAAATAAAGGCTTGGAAGGTTGTGCCCCGAGATGCTGGCAGCTCTCTGGGAGTCAAGCACAGTCCCAGCCGCCCACTGGGGATGTGAGGGTCCAGCAGGACCTGTGCTCAGGCCAATACCAACATTGTACTCGTGTGCCACAGCGACAGCAGCCAGAATGAGATGGCTCATTACCCCAGGAAGGGGTATTGGGGTGGGCACTGATGATGTCCCACACGTAGCTCCTGTAGACTCCATGTGTGTGGCTTCCCTTCCCCTCTAGCGTGACTCTCCCTCTTGCGAGGACCCTCTGTGAAAGCAACAGCAGTGTCTGAGGAGAAATGGTTGGGAAAGGCTTCAGGAGATGTCTGGAGGACATTTCTTCCCTCACATACTCACATGGCAACAGGCTGGTTGCCTGTCTGTAAGGCCATCAGAAAGCCTGTTGAGCTGCTGTCCTGAGCTCTCCCACCAGTGCTGTGGCCAACTGACCTTCACAAGGTCAAGTGCAAACCAGGACTGTGGGGCTGGGGTGAGCAAACAGCTTGAGGTGCCGAGCGCTCTGCCACCCTGGGGTGGATCAGAAGGGGGTTGTTAGCAGATCCAGAGGGGTTCTGCTCCCCATCTACTCTGCCCTGCTGAGACCACATCTGGAATCTTGTGTCCAGTTCTGGGACCTCAGCTCAACAAGGACACAGAGCTGCTGGAGAGAGCCCAGCACTGAGCCACAGGGATGATGGAGGGAGGGGAGCATCTCCCTGCTGAGGAGAGGCTGAGGGAGCTGGGGCTCTGGAGCCTGAGGGGTGACCCCATGGATGTTGATCAATATGTGAAGGGAGGGTGTCAGGAGGATGGAGCCAGGCTCTGCTCAGGGGCACCCAGTGACAGGACAAGGGGCAGTGGGTGTGAGCTGGGACAGAGGAGGTTCCACATCAGTGTGAGAAGGACCACCTTCTTGGTGAGGGTGCCAGAGCCCTGGCAGGGGCTGCCCAGGGGGGTTGTGGAGTCTCCTCTGGAGATGTTTCAAACCTCCCTGGCCATGTTCCTGTGCAACTAGATCTGGGGATCCTGCTGTGTCAGGGAGATGGGGCTGGCTGATCTTTTGAGGTCCCTTCCAACCCCTCATGTTCTGTGATTCTACTCTGTGTCCCTGTAACTAGAGTGTCTGGGTTCTCATTTTCTCCTGCCCTTGGCTGCAGAGGGCGATGCCCCCTGAGCTCCCTGGGCTGACCAGGATGGGGTGTCCTGGGGCTAACTGAGACCTCTGCTCTGCAGAGCTGCTGCCCCGATGGCGCTGGGTGCCACACAGGGCCAGGCACAGCCCCGGGCAGAACGAGCTGGGCTGGCAGCAGGTTGGTGGTGCCTGTGGAGCAGCGCTGGCTGTGCCGGGCGGCAGGTCAGACTGGGACCAGCCCCGCTCCTCTCTGTGGCCATTTGGAGATCTCTGTGGATGGAGTTGATTCTTCTTGTGCGTTTGGCACCAGCCAAGGCTTCTCCTCCTCCTGCTGGCGGCTGTTTTGTCTGTGACCCTCGGTTGGGTAACAGCCGTGTGCCCTGGCGCTGGCTGGAGGTGGGGGACAGCGCTGCTGGACTCCAGGTGGCACCTCCTGTGTTTTACTGGGATCGAATCTGGACCAAACTCTGACTGGCGTTTGATTGCAGGACAAGTGGCCCAGACAGGGCTTTGGTGCCACCAAGCTGGTGTCAGACCTCTTTACTGGCGCCGAGGGGCTGGTGTCGGACATCTCTACTGGCCCAGGGACTGCTGAGGACGTGGCCAGAGGGAGGGCTTTGCTGAACAGCCAGAGTGCCTGGAGTGGTCCTGGCTTGCACTGGCCTCTGGCAGGGCTCTGGCACCGCCGTCCCCTCAGCCCTTCTGGACAGGCCCAGTCGCTCTCTCCTTTTGCCCGATTCCGCGGTAAAGCAGCGACTGGCATCGTGTGGCCATGGCCCCACGCAGGACCGAGCCCAGGCTGCCTGCTGTGGCACCGCTGGAAGCTTCAGGGGCTCGAGTTTGCAAAGAGAAGCAAAGTCGGAGGAAGTGACTGGCAGAGGAAGTGTTTGCACAGGGTCAGTAAAGCAGAACCTTAACGGGGAGTCGATTCGCTTGGCCGGGAGAGATAACGAGCAGATGGCAACCGCAACGGGCTGGCAGCCGGCACTGACCCACTTTCTCCCCGATGAGGCTCGGGGCTGCTTCTCGCCAACCAGAGAAGCCTCACAGCATCACAGAACGTGGGGGATCGGAAGGGACCTCGACATCATCCAGCCCCATCCCCTGGCACAGCAGGATCCCCCAGATCCAGTCACAGGATCACGGAACATGAGGAGCTGGAATGGACCTTGAGAGATCACCCAGTCCAAACTCCCTGACACAGCAGGATCCCCTAGATCCAGTCGCACAGGAACACTCCAGGTGGGTTTGAAATGTCTCCAGAGAAGGAGACTCCACAACCCCCTGGGCAGCCCCTGCCAGGGCTCTGCCACCCTCACTGGCAACAAGGTCCTTCTCACACTGATGTGGAACCTCCTCTGCTCCAGCTCACACCCACTGCCCCTTGTCCTGTCACTGGGTGCCCCTGAGCAGAGCCTGGCTCCACCCTCCTGACACCCTCCCTTCACATATTGATCAACATCCATGGGGTCACCCCTCAGGCCCCTTTTCCCCAGCTCCCTCAGCTCCCCAGGTCACCCCTTCCCTCGGCACAAACAAGATCACATCAATCAAACCCAAACCAAACCCTGAGGGAGGGACAAAGAGCAGAGCTGGATCATTCTGCTCCTGTTCTCGGTGGTGAGTCCCACAGCCAGAGCCCAGCAGCCCCTGTCCTGGGCTGGGTGCCCGTCTCAGCCCGTTCAGACAGCCTGACCCTGGTATGGCACAGCCCCCGGAGCACATGGGGGGCCCCTCTCCCCTCCAGCTCCGGGACACAGCTGGGCTCTCAGGTGCTAGAGAAAGAGGGGAATGAAAGCACCCCCTGAACCCCAGAGCCAAGAGAGCAGCACCTCCTGTGCTGAGGAGGAGCAGCCTGGCTGAGCTCCCTGGCACAGCCCTGGCCAGCCTGCTGGGCTAATTGACAGCGTAACGAGGGCAACCACACAGGCTGTCTGCTCCTGCCGAGCCCCAGCGTGCCCAGGGGGAAGTCAAACACCAGGAGATCTCCCTTCCAGCACACTCTGGCCCCAGGCCTTGGCAGCGGCGGGTTTGTCCACATGAACCGGTACCAACGATACATGGAACTGGGATTCCTGCGCGCGTGAGCCCAGGAGCCAGCCCTTACGGCTCCTGCTAGAGAGCAGGGAACATCGGGTCTGGAGGGCACTGGGGCACGGAGAGCAGGGCTGTGTCCGACGGGGCAGGGGGCACCGCTGGCACCCTTACACCAGGTGAACTTCTGGAAGTGGAGCTGACCATTGTCCTCCTCCTGCAGGTCAGCCCGTTCCCTTTGGCAGGGAAGAGGTTGGGCTCTTCCTGTGTGTGTGGAGTTGGTGTGGGAGGAGAAGGGCTGAGGGACTTCTGCCAGCAGCTGAAGGTAGAGGCTGGAGGGCCTCGGCTCTCCGCAGGAGCAGGCTCAGAGCAGCACTGGAGTGTCTGGAGAACCCCATGTGGCTCCCACTTGTCCCCCCGTGCTGCTCCTGTGGGTGCTGCCACGGGCTGAGCACCACCACCAGCCCCCTTGGTTGTCCATCCCAAGACAGGAGCTGGTTTCCACCCCTCTGGTGCTGTCAGGGCATTTGGATTTGTTTTGCTGGAGGAGCAGCGAGTCAGCTGCAGGGGAAGGAGTCGCTGAGGAACTTGGTGTTGGGAGTAAACATGAAACTGAAGGAGAACAGGGGCCTTTGCTAAAAATACCGGCTGTCATCTGCAGAGCCGGTGCTCGGCAACTGCCTTGGAACCAGGGGAGGCTCCACGTGTGGGGATGTCTTCCTTCTGCCCGTGTTTCTGCGTCAGCCGGCAAACAGGCAGCAGGGCAGCCCTGGGGGAGATGGTCGTCCTGGGGAGGGGTGTCTGAATACAGATGTGCACCAGCAGGTAGTGCCAGGCAGCCCTGGGGGAGATGGTCGTCCTGGGGAGGGGTGCCTGCACACGGATGTGCACTGAGAGCTCCAGATCCCGAGGGAAGGGCAGGGAGCTGAGGGCACAGGTGTTGAGCAGGGAACAGCTGTGTCTGTGGACCTGAGGGTGGAGGTTTTGCTGAGCCAGACTAGATGGAACCAGGTAACTGAGTGATGACTAACAAACCCGACCCTGGAAGGAGCGAAAGGAGCTGCTCCTGCCTGCAGCCAGCCCTCGGGCTCAGCGCCTCCTTCCGTTTCCCTTGGCAGCCCTGGTCTGTTCTCAGTTCTTTAAAGGCTGTTTTCTAGGAACCTCTGGAGAACATCTGGGCGTGACTGGAGAGCTCTGGAGGGAGCTCAGCTCCCTCTGAGTGAGGCTGTTGAGACGTGATCTCCAGGTACTCTCAGGCCAGATCCATTCATCGCTGGTAGCTGTGAGCCCTTGGCCGTGCCGGGGTTTGGCAGCAGATGTGCTCTCACGCTCAGGGCTGGGTTCACGTGTGGAATCGGCTTCTGGGGCTGCACTGTGTCCTGACACCCCAGTCTGTAAAGTCACTGCTCAACAGTGGGGCTGTGGAAGCCTGGCAACACCCAGCTTGGCCCTGGGGATTAGGTGAAGGGAGGGGAACATCTCCCTGCTGAGGAGAGGCTGAGGGAGCTGGGGAAAAGGAGCCTGAAGGGTGACCCCAGGAATGTTGATCAGATTGTGAAGGGTGGGTGTCAGGGGATGGAGCCAGGCTCTGCTCAGGGGCACCCAGTGACAGCACAAGGGGCAGCAGGTGTGAGCTGGAGCAGAGGAGGTTCCCCATCAGTGTGAGAAGGACCTTGTTCCCAGGGAGGGTGCCAGAGCCCTGGCAGGGGCTGCCCAGGGCGGCTGTGGAGTCTCCTTCTCTGGAGACATTTCAAACCCTCCTGGGCTGTTCCTGTGCAACTGGATCTAGGGAATCCTGCTGTGGCACGGGGTTGGGACTGGGTAATCTCTAGAGGTCCCTTCCAATCCCTAGTGACTGGATCCAGGGAATCCTGCTGTGTCAGGGGGATGGGACTGGATGACCTCTTGAGGTCCCTTCCCATCCTCATGTTCTGTGAATCTGTGATGAAGACTCCCCAGGCAGTGAAGGTCACTGCAGCAGCTCCAGCCCCAACTCCTGCCTCTTGCCTGCAGCCTGCTGAGAGCCCTGATCTGCAGCAGTTAGCACCTCTCTGTTGGATGGGAAGAAAGAAGATGCTGAGGGCAAGGCCAGGGCAGAGCTGCAGCCGCTCGAAGGAGCGGTTCTGCAGTGGAGCCGAGAGCACTGAGGGCTGCCTGGCTCCATAGCAACTGCTGCTGCTGTGGCAGGGCCATCGCAGTGCTCTGCTGGCCCGGGGGCTCGCAGAGCTAAGTTGTTCCGGAGCGAGCGCTGGTTTCCGAACCTCCCTGGCTCCGAGCCCGGCTGCCAGCGCAGGAAGCTGCCGCTTTCCTTGCCATCCGGAGAGCGACGGCATCGCTGCGGCGGCCCGGGCTGCACTGCGAGGAGAAGCAGCGAGAGCAAGCAGGGCAGCCTCCGGGCAGGGACCAGCTCTGCTCAGCTCGCGGAGGGGAGACCTCTTCTTTCTGCGTTCAGGACGTTGCAGCAAAAACCCCACAGCAGCGGAAATCGGGAGCCAGGCTGCCTCAAAAATCAGGGAGGAAGGGTCAGAGCTGGTCCTGCCTGTCCTGCCCCTCTCCCCCTTCCAGAGAGCTACTGGGGTGAAGCTGGTGGGATCCTCTCCTCCGGGGAGGACGCAGGCTGGTGGGCGAGGGCCTGAGCCGCGGTGGGGATGCCGGCAGGAGCATCAGGCAGCCCAAGGAGCCTGCAGTCTGCCCGGGGGTGGGCTGGGTGCTGCTCTTCGCGCTGTGATTCTGCAGAGTGCCCGCTGCATCGGTTTCTCTTGTTGTGTTTGACTCGAGGAGTCGCTCACGCCAGGAGGGTGTTGTGCTGGGTTTCCTTACTCATTCACTGCCTCGCTCCGCTCTGAGCCTCCCGGCTCTGCCTCGGTTGGGGTTTGCACCGGTGCCCTGTCGGCGCTGGGGAGCGTCTTCCGGCTCCTAAGCCCTGTGGGTGCTGGTGGTGGGAGCAGACCTGCCCCGCGGGACACAGCCCTGCAGTCCCTGTGCTCCCAGCCAGGCCCTGCCCCCCACCTCTGGCTTTTCCTGCTGCCAAGCGACCCCATAAGTGTGGCCCCCGCGGCGGTGCTGCCGTAGCAGGTGTTTGGTGGTGCCTGTGGTTACGTGTGACTTGGGTTGTGAGCTGATGTGATCGGTGCTCCTCGGTGGTGCCCCCTGCCCGCCTTGGCTCTTTTCATGCCCCAGGCACTGGCACCATCTCTGATCTGGCACCATCTGCTGCATGGGGGTCACGGGGAGTCACCTGGCAGTGACCCCCTGCCTGCTGACCCCAAGCACGTGCCGGTGTGAGCTGGTAGCAAGAGGGGTTCCTAGCCTTGGTCTGAAAGCAAGAGGGTAGAAAAGAGCGTTGGAAACAGCTCTGGGGAAGAGCAGTCCCTCATTCCCTGCGGTTGGGCGCTTTGGGGACCTGGCCATTGGGGGTCAGGACAGCAACCTTGTAGGAGTGATGTGGTGGTGCTGGGAGCACCCCAGACCCCACCTGGGAGCTGCCGTGGGTGTGGGGGCTCCAGGGAGCTCTGTGCATCCCAGCCAGCAGATCCTTGGAGAGAAACAAGTAGGAGCTAGATGGTCCCTGGGTCTGTGCCTCAGTGCTGCCGGGCAGATGGTCGATGTTCAGGGTTTCTGGAGGCAGCTCTGACCTGAATGTGCTGCCCAGGGACGGGCTGGGCTGCTCGGCTTGGGGTCAGGGATTGGGGTTTGAGCTGGAGCAGGTCTGGGACATGACATGTGGGTTTATCTTTGTGACTCCTGAGCTGTTGGGGCTCTCAGCAGGTTTTCACAGCAAGAGCCGCAGGTGCACGGCTGGGGCAGGACACCCTGGGCCTGCTGGACTGGCACTGCTGAGGTCCTGCCACCTCAGGGCTGCTCCCCCTGGCAGAGCCACCCTGGCATGCACAGCTCAGCCCAGATCCCTCGCTGGGAGCCCCCCGGAGCTGTTTCTCTGTGGGTCTGGCTGTGTGGAGCAGTGGAGTCTGGCTCTTGCGGGGGCTGAGTTTGCAATGAAGAGCCCCTTTGCCACCTGCCCCCCTGCCCTGCCCCCCTCCCGAGGTGCCCAGGGATGGGCTAGGGGATGGCAGGGCAGGGCTGGATGCAGGGCTGGATGCAGGGCTGGATGCAGGGCTGGATGCAGGGCTGGATGCAGCTGCTGGCCTCTGGGCCCTTTCCCAGGCAGAGGGGTGTCCGAGCGGCAGCAGCACCGCTCCCAGGGCAGGGGCGATCCGGCCCCCTTCCCCGGGGAGGCCGTGGTTGTGGATTTCTCGCGGCGGTCGAGGATTTTTCCCAGAGGTCGGGGGTTTTCCCAGCCCGGATCCCCCCCGAGGTGCCTTTGCCTCTCCCCACAGAGCTCGTTTCCTGCTGCCGCCACGCAGCCAGACGGGGAGGGCTCAGGGAAGCATCTCGGGAGATGCTGTCGGGGAAGCGGATCCGGGAGGCAGATCCTCCCTCCCCGTGGTACCGGCAGGGTTGGGTAACTTCCATCGCAGAGCGGAGCTGCTCCTGTGCTGAGTCACGGCCCCTCGGAGCCGGAGCCGCGGCCGCGACGGGCGGAACTGGGAGCGAAGGTGGGTGCGGGGGGGCTCTGCTGTCGCTTCCCCAGCGCCTTCCTGCCCCGGGACGGGTCTCGGCCCTCGGGACAGGGGCTCGTCGGTGGGAGTCGGGGTGTGGGAGCGCCGGGCTGGGGGCTGCGGGGGCAGCCTCTGCTCCCCGAGGGCAGAGCTCAGTGCCAGCCCCCGACACGGGCTGTCCCTGCCCTCGCAGGGCTCTGCCGGGTGCAGCCCGGCCTCTGCCCGGCTCCCTGGCACCGGCGCTGGCGCTGGGCAGGGCAGGAGGCGATGGCGGGGCAGTGCTGCGGGTGCTCCTGTGGATGGGGAGGCTCCTGCCAGCCCCGCACACCACGCAGTAAGGCAGCCGAGGATTGGCTGCGGGAGCAGCATCCCTGCATCCCTCCCGCATCTCCCTGCCGCCGAGGGCTGGGGCTTCTCCAGCCTGCGCTGCCGGGGATCTGCTGGAGTTGGAACAGCTCGGCTTGCGTCTGCTTCTCCCCTGCTCCGGAGCAGCCCGTTGGATCTCTGGCGGTGCTGCTCGAGTCCGCAGGGCTGCGCGCCGCGCCCACAGGGCCGGTCGGGTGGGGAGGACGAGTCGCAGTTACCGGGGCAGAGCCAGCGGTGGCTCCGTGCAGCAGCGGCGGTACCGGTGGAGCAGGGACAGGCGAGCACCCGCCTAAAAAGCCCCTAAAATGCACCGTTTGGCGCTGGAAGGCAACTGGCTTTGCGGAGATGCCGCTGCTCCTGCGGAGATGCTGCTGGGGTGCACGGTCAGGGCAGGACAGGGCTCCCTGCCCGTTCGCATACGCGGCTGCGTAGTTTATGGCCACTGGGGGCCTGCGTTGTGGCCCCGGGCCTGGCTCGATGTTTTCCACGCCTACACACAGTAAGCAGAAAGCACTACAGCATCCCGGGCGCTGTGACTTCGCTGCTGCCAGGCACCAGCCCAGCTCCCTTCCCACGGGGCAGAAGACCGAGGTGAACCAGTGGTTTGGTGGTGGCTGGGAAAAGCCAACTTCGGGCTGCTCAGGGGGCTGTGGAGTCTCCTTCTTTGGAGACGTTTCAAACCCACCTGGACTGTTCCTGTGCAGCTGGATCTGGGGGTGGCAGAGGGATGGGACTGGGTGATCTTCTGAGGTCCCTTCCCATCCCTCGTGTTCTGTGATGCTGTGCTAAAGGGGCTGAGAGGAGAGGTGGGGACAGCAGGGGTTGTTGGACAGGACAAGGGGAGGTGGTGGCTTTTTACTGAGAGAGGAAGACTTTGGTGACATTTGTGGATGAAATTGTTGATGCTGAAGGTGGTGAGACCCTGGCCCAGTTGCCCAGAGAGGTGGGAGAAGCCCCTCAGCAGAGGGGCTGGATTTTGTCACCATCTTCACCAGGAACACGATGGTGCTCGCAGCCATGCTGCAGCAGCAGGATGCTGTTCTTGCCCAGGGAAGACTCGGCCTGGGCCGTGGTGCAGAGACCTTTCCTGGCCGTGTGAGGCTTTAGCTCTGCCCGAGCCACAGCCTGGCAGTGTCCAAGGGCAGGTCAGATGGGGCTGGGGGCACCCTGCTCTGGGGAGAGGTGTCGCTGCCCCTGGCAACATGAGGTTGGTGCTGGGTGAGCTCTGAGCTCCCTCCCAACCTGAAGCAGCCTGGGATTGAGCCAGGGGGCCAGTCCTCCAGCCCCACACGCCAGAGCCAGGCAGGGACTGGCTGTGCCTCAGCCAACGTGGGAGGAGCGGGGCTCAGAGTGAGGGCAGAATCCTGGGTGACACCGTGGGGCAGGCCGTGCTGAGGTGCCCCCAGGAGCTTTGCTTCGAGGGGCCTTTCCTGGAGAAAGGGAGACCCCTTTAACTAAGGGGGGTGTATTCCTGTGCAGAGCTGAGAGCTGACTCGGAGACAGGAGGCTGGGCTCAAGAACCTGCTTCGTATTGTTTCATCATGAAAAGAAATGATACGAGGCTGGAAATAAAAGGAAGCTGCAGTGATCTCTGCTGTAGGGCCTCTTCAAACCCTGCAGCGACCAAGGCTGCGCCTGCTGCCTGCTCTGGGGCTGCTTGGTTGTGGTTCTTCTTGGCTTCAGTCGTTCCAAAGGCAGGCTGCGTGGTGTTGGCGGTGCTTCTTCCCGCAGCAGGCTCAGCTGGAGCATGCAAGGGCCAGAAGCAGCTGAGGAAGGAAGGGTCTCCAGAGGCTTTAGGGCTGGTGCAGGGGCTGGATCTCCTGCCTCACTCAGGTTCTGCTTTGCTGTTGCCAGCGGGTCCCCTCTCCCTAAAGGATTCCAAGCCCCTGCCACCGGCACCTCTCTCTGGACCTGCGTGGCCACATTCCTGTGCTACTGGGTCTAGGGGATCCTGCTGCGGAGAGGGGACGGGACTGGATGGTCCTTTGAGCTCCGTGGCTCCAAAGCTGCGTGTGCAGGAGCCTGGCTCTCCACAGAGCCGCTCTGCTCCTTGCCCGCGCCGAGCTTCCCGTTGCCTGGATACCTCATTTCCTGCTCCGAGGCTGCTGCTTTGCGTTGATCTTCCTTTTCTCTGCGCGTTTCTCTCTCCTCTGACCCAGATACCCCTCTGCTAGCAGCAGCCCTTGATGCTCTTTCATTCCAGGTCACAGGCAGAGCCCTGCCCCCTGGAGCTGGTGGCGCCGAGTCTCCCCGTTTTGCCAGCAGCTCCCCCTATGTTTCCATCCCCCGGCCGTGACTGGAGCTTCTGGCAGTCGCCAGGCTGAATCTGCCCCACAGCTCGTTCCAGGAGGGTCCAGCCCTTGGCGGAGCTGGGCAATCGAGGCCCCTTTTACATCCTCGCTGCCCCTTGTCCCATCACTTGGTGCCCCTGAGCAGAGCCTAGCTCTGTCCTCCTGACACCTGCCCTTCACATACTGATCAACGCTCAGGGGGTCCCCCTCCAGGCTCCTTTTTCCCAGCTCCCTCAGCCTCTCCTCAGCAGGGAGATGCTCCCCTCTCCATCACCCCTGTGGCTCTGCGCTGGGCTCTCTGCAGCAGCTCTGTGTGTGGTGCTGCCCTGCTGATGGGAACCCTGAAAGCCCCTGGCTGGCTGTGCTGGGAGCTGCAGCGGCGGGTGTCTCCATGCCAGGAAAGCCGGGCTGGTGCAGATGCAGCATCTCAGGCCAAATCAGCTTTGAAACCATCGGATTATGGCTTAAAAACTCCCAGCCAGGCACATGTGGCCGGTGCTGAGGTGGCTCCTGGCAGAGCCGGGCTCACCTTGGCAAGGGCAGCAGTGGCACCGCACAGAGCCGTGTTCTTCACCCCGGCTCTTCTCCCTGCCAGCCTGCTCCTCCCTACCTGCCTTCTCACTTTCCTTCAGCCTGTTGCTTGGCTTCTGCCTGGAGCACCCGAGGCTGCAGACCTCTGTGGGATCCCTGTTTGCTCTCGCTCTGCCCGCAGGACTTCCCTCTTCAGCCGGTCAGGTTTGGGGTTTGAGTGTAAGATCCCTTTTAAAAAGAGTCTTTTCATGAAGCTGGAGCCTGGTGCCAGTGGAGATCATAGCCTCCTCCCCTCCCCTGTGGACACTCACTGCTCCCCACGAGCTCCCGGGTGGGTTGGCTCCGGCGTTGGGGTTTGCTCTGGTCACACCATCCGCAGGGTCCGTCTGCCTGCCCCTCGGTGCCTGGGCCAGTCTGGGGTTAGCAGAGAGGGGCTGAGCCCTGCTGCCCAGGCTGGGGGTTCGTTTGCCAGGATGGGGGCATCGGCAGCGGCACTGGGGTGGCCACGGTGAGGGGGGCTCTGGCCAAGCCCCGCGGTGAGCAGTCCCCGGAGCACAGCCTGGGCTCTGTGCCCCTTCCACACCCTGCGCCCGGCTCGGCTCCAGCTGGTCCTGTGGCGATGGGTCCGGGGGCACCGAGCACTGGCGCAGGAGGGGTCGTGATGTGCTGCCTGAGCAGCTTCTCTGCTCTCAGCTCCCGGTCGTCTCTGAGCTGCATCTCTCTGGGCTTTGTCTTCCGTCCTGACCCCGCAGCAGCCCGGCCGTTCAGTCTCCCTTCCGCCAGAGCTCACCCAAAGCTCTCCTTGTCTCTCCCAGGGCCCGGCTTCCCACCTGAGGTCCGGCTGGAGGGCTCCCACGTGACTCCATGAGAGTCTGGACCTCCAGCCCCCCCAGACTGCCCTGGCCAAGCAGCTGTTTGTGCACGAGGAATGGTGTTAGTGCCCGGCACCGGCGCCCGTGGCAGGCACCGCAGCCCAGAGCCCTGAAGCCTCCTTGCAGCAAGTCTGCGGCACCACAGGTAGTTGGGTCTGTGATGGTTTTGATTTCTGAAGCCCTTCTCAGGCCAAGGGCAGTGTCACCTAATGACAGTGTGAGAGGCAGCGGGTGTGAGCTGGAGCAGAGGAGGTTCCACATCAGTCTGAGAAGGACCTTGTTCCCAGTGAGGGTGCCGGAGCCCTGGCAGGGGCTGCCCAGGGGGTTGTGGATTCTCCTTCTCTGGAGATGTTTCAAACCCTCCTGGGCTGTTCCTGTGTGACTGGATCTGGGGATCCTGCTGTGGCAGGGGGGTGGGAATGGATGATCTTCTGAGGTCCCTTCCCATCTCTAATGACTGGATCTGGGGGATCCTGCTGTGGTAGGGGGACAGGACTGGGTGATCTCTCGAGGTCTCTTCCCACCCCTAGTGCTCTGGGATCCGTGTGCCTGCAGTGCTGTGTGGAAGACAGAAGGAAGACAGAAGAGCTTCCTACACAACAGCTGCTCCTTCTAGTGAGTTACTGCCCTTTCTGTGGTTCAGCGACGAGCAGGGGCTGTGATTTACAACAAACCTGTTGGGACCAGCAGCAGCTACAGCTTCCAGTCCTGGGAGGCTGTTGGTCTCCCCTGGTTCCCTGCGGAGCACAGGCTTTGGGTCTGTGTCCAGAGGCCTGCTGAGCTGTCCCTGCTGTGGCAGGGGCGCTGGAGCAGATGCTCTTGGAGGCCCCTTCCGATCCCTTGTGCTCTGCAAGCCTGGCTAGGTCGCGGGGAGCCGGCTCTGGTTGGGGTGCCCGGGCGTGTTCTGCCCCGCAGGGGGCTAAAGCCAGCTGCAGCTGGAGGATTAATCTTTGAGGAGAGATCGAGGTCACTGGGGACGGGGCATGTGTCTGCCGGAGCGGCTGCGGGAGCGGGTCTAATCCTGAGCAAACCTCTGGCTGGGCTTCTGCCTGCAGAGACTCATCTCCCCGGGCAGGGGGGTGATGTCTTTACCCCAGAGAGCTCTCGCACTGGGAGCCCCTGCCTGGGTGGTGGGTGGGTGGGTTTTCTCCCACGTGGGCACTGATTCGCTTGGAACCAGCTGGCTGTGGGTAAGGAGTGAATGAGCTCTGTGTGATGGGTGCTTCGTGGGGGGTTTGGGGGTGCGGGAGCTGCGGGGGCGGTCTGGGGTTGCATTTAAAGAAAGAAAAGTGGTTTCTCAAACTCACTTCCATCATCATCTGAAGAGCAGAGTCAGAGCCCTGCTGCGCTGGGCGTGGGATGCAGGCAGCAGGGCCACAGGCACAGGGCAGCCCCTGCCCCGGCAGCGCCTGCTGCTCACAGCTCCCTGCCTGCTGCTGGCCTGTTCTGGAGAGTCGTAGCACGTTAGGGACAGGAAGGGACCTCGAAAGATCACCCACTCCCATCCCCCTGACACAGCAGGATCCCCCACATCCAGTTGCACAGGAACAGTCCAGGTGGGTTTGAAACATCTCCAGAGAAGGAGAATCCACAACCCCCCAGGCCTCTGGCACCCTCACTGGGATGAAGGTCCTTCTCACACTGATGTGGAACCTCCTCTGCTCCAGCTCACACCTGCTGCCCCTTGTCCTGTCACTGGGTGCCCCTGAGCAGAGCCTGGCTCCACCCTCCTGACACCCACCCTTCCCATATCGATCAACGTTCAAGGGGTCACCCCACAGGCTCCTTCTTCACAGCTCCAGAGCCCCAGCTCTGCCCTCAGCCTCTCCTCAGCAGGGGGATGCTCCCCTCCCTCCATCATCTTTGTTTTCATGTCGTTTCCAACAGATTCCCTCCTCCCCTCCCTGCTGCTGGGTGGATGGTAGGATGGCTGTGACTAGTGTCTGTACAGGCAGAGAGCAAACAGCCGTGTGAGGAGGTGATGCTGCAGAGCTGCTCCTGAGTTCCCTTCTCTGACGAAAGCTCCTCCGCCTGCAGTCAGATCCATGGGCTGCTGGAATCCTAGAGGGAACAACGAGGCCTTCACACAGAATCACAGAATCATCCAGGTTGGAAAAGACCCCTGGGGTCATCCAGTCCAACCACCAACCCCACTCTGCAAGGTCACCCCCAAACCAGGTNCTGCAAGGTCCCCCCCAAACCAGGTCCCCCAGCACCACATCTCAGTGACTTTTAAACTCATCCAGGGATGGGGACTCAACCCCCCCCCTGGGCAGCCCAGCCCAGTCCCTGGCCACTCTCTCCAGGAAGAATCTCTTCCTGATGGCCAGTCTAACCCTCCCCTGGTGGAGCTGGAAGCCCTTCCCTCTGCTTCTGTCACCAATGACCTGTGAGCAGAGCCCAGCACCAGCATCTCCGCAGTGTCCTTGCAGATCATTGTAGAGAGCGATGTGGTCTCCCCTCAGCCTCCTCTTCCTCAGAGTAACCAGCCCCAGCTCTCTCCATCTCTCCCCATCAGATTGAGTCTCCAGGCCCTTCCCCAGCCTGGTTGCCCTCCTCTGCCCTCGCTGCAGCCCCTCGATGTCTCCCTCGGGCTGAGGTGCCCCAACAGCCCGTTGCAAGCAGAGCTGCCTGGTTGAGGCAGCAGGAGCTCAGCCACAGGCCGGCTGTTTGCTCCCCATTAGGCTGTGTGGAGGCGCCCAGCAGCGCAGGAGGGTTTGTTAAACTGGTTAAAGCCAGCAGTCCGTCCAGCCCGGCGGTGCCCGGTGCCCACCCGGCTGAGCCACGGAGCCATCTTCAGAGCCGGGTTTTGCTCAGCTCCGGGTTCCGGCCCCCTGCGTGGGGCTGGGCTCATTAATTTCTGAGCTCGGCGAGCTCTTGGCTCTGGCAAGTCCTCCCTAGAAAACACCTTCTCCAGCCAGCCTTGATGTCTGCGCTGCGGGCCGGGACGTGGGGAGGGTGACGGCCCCGCTGAAGGCACCTTTGATGCTGCTTTCAGTGTCCGACCTGCCAGCCGCCCGAGGCACCGTGTGTCCTCCCGGCAGCTCCAGCACCCAGACCCTTCGTTCCTCTCCGGGCGGTGTCTCCCCTCTGCCCAGCTCCGTGCGGACCCAGGAGAAGAACCCCGCCCCGAACAACGTAACTGGTCTAACTGGTTTGATAGGTGACGGCTTCCCCGGGGCTGGGTGCCGGCACAGTGGGCTCGGAGACGGTTCCTGGAGCTTGTTTTCCCCGAGCTCGGGAGGAAGGTCCTGCCCTGCCTGGCGCTTGCCCAGCAGCGCCCAGCTGGCCCCTGTGCCCGGGCACGTCCCCGCCGTCCCCGCTGCACGGCCCCGGCGCTTCTCCGAGGACAAGCGGCCCCTCTCAGGGCTCCCAACAATGAGGCTTGTCCCAGCTCACACCAGGCGGGCCCAGAGCTCCAGGCGCTGGGTCCCCTCATGGGCTGCAGGGCAGCAGCCGCCTCAGGGGGCTTCTGCTCTTGAAACCAAACCCACTGCCTTGGGCTGTCCTGTTGCCCCTCCCTGCGGTGCTGGAGGAGCCGGCGGTGGGTGCTGGAGGAGGCGATGCGCTCCGGGAGGCGGTTACTGCCTGACACTGATGGCTCCGGCCCGGGGCTGGGCTGCCCAGGGTGGGGCTGAGTCCCCATCCCTGGATGAGTTTACAAGTGGCTCAGATGTGGTGCTGGGGAATCTGGTTTGGGGGTGACCTTGCAGAGTGGGGTTGGTGGTTGGACTCGCTGATGCCAGGGGTCTTTTCCAACCGGGATGGCTCTGTGGTCCTGTGTGATACAGAATCCTGTAGCTTAAATGCCAGCGACACTGCTGCCTTTCAAACCCGCCTGGACTGTTCCTGTGCGACTGGATCTGGGGATCCGGCTGTGGCAGGGGGTTGGACTGGGTGATCTCTCGAGGTCCCTTCCCATCCCTGCTGCTCTGCGGCTCTGTTCGAATCCCGCTGTTTACTGTTCTTGCTCCCTCTTGTTTTCCTGTTGCAGCTGCCCTGAACTGCTGAGCCCCCTTCCTCAAGCCCGGGCAGGGAGGAGAGCGGCTCTGTGGTGGTTCTGGCCATGGGTCGGGCTGAATAAACCGACGCACTGACGGTCACCGTCCCGTGAGACCGTTCCCTGCGCTGACGAGGTTGGTACCGACGAGGCTCCCAGACTTGAGGTGTCCTGGGGCAGTACCTTGAGCAGATCTTCAGTGCCAGGGCTTACTTCAGCCTCACAGCGCAGATAAAACCCCTCCGTGGCCACCACAGTTCGACACAGCTGCTCAGTTCTCTGTTGCTGTGTGAGCAGCAGTAGTTTGCCCGCCCGCTGCTCTCTGCAGCTGTGGATGTGCCCAGGAATGGAGCCCGGCCACCCCTCCCGAGCAGCCCCATCCCATCCCCTGCAGCCTGTCGGTCCCACTTTGCCCAGCTGCTGCTCTCTGCAGCTGGGGATGTGCCCGGGAATGGAGCCCGGCCACCCCTCCCGAGCAGCCCCATCCCCTGCAGCCTGTCCGTCCCAGAGTGAGGGCTGGGACAGGCACCGCTCAGGGTTCGTGCCTGAAGGGCTTTGCCCCGTGCGAGGTGTCCCTGCGCCCGGCAGTGGGTGTGCTCCGTCAGCCAGACCAGCCTGAATGTCCCGGGTGCCCCCCAGGTGCTGTGGGGCCGGGTGGGTGTCGTACCCCCTCCCTGCCTCCCGCCCCAACAGCTGTGGTGTGGTTTCCCCTCCTCCAGGCACGAAGGAAAATGTAGAGGGCCGGAGGGAAGGACGAGAAAGCCAGAGCCAGCGCCGGGACGAGGGGCTCCAGGCAGGACCCCCTCTGCTACCCCGTGGCCTCACCATGTCCAGGAAGGGCACCAGCGGCCGCACCAGGGGGGAGAAGCCGGACGCCTTGGCCGCCCTGCAGGCTGCCAATGAGGAGCTGAGGGCCAAGCTCACCGACATCCAGATCGAGCTCCAGCAGGAAAAGGGCAAGGTGGGCGCCTCCAGGTGCAGCAGGCGGCTGGTGGTCTCTCGAGGTCCCTTCTGACCGCTGACGCTCTGGGGGTCCGCAGCCGTCGAAACGCGCTCGTGCTTCTCCTTGCAGGTCAGCAAGTTGGAGAGAGAGAAGAACCAGGAGGTGAAGCAGATCAGGGAGCACGAGCAGCACAAGAGCACGGTGGTGGTGACAGAGCTCAAGGTCAAGCTCCATGAGGAGAAGATGAAGGAGCTGCAGGCTGTCCGAGAGGCCCTCCTGAGGCAGCACGAGGCCGAGCTGCTCAGAGTGATAAAGATCAAAGACAATGAAATCCAAAGGCTCCAGACCCTCCTCAACGCCGTCCGCGACGGGGCTCCCGACAAGGTCAAGACGGTGCTGCTCACGGAGGCCAAGGAGGAGGCCAAGAAGGGGTTTGAAGTGGAGAAAGTGAAAATGCAGCAGGAGATTTCCGAGCTGAAGGGGGCCAAGAAACAAGTGGAGGAGGCTCTAACGATGGTCATCCAGGCAGACAAGATGAAGGCAGCGGAGATCCGCAGCGTTTACCACCTGCACCAGGAGGAGATCAGCAGGATCAAGAGGGAGTGCGAGAGGGAGATCCGCAGGCTGGTACGTGCTCCTCGCCAGCCCCTGCTGCCCCCTCTGCTAGTGGCAGCGGGAGGGTGATGGCCGGCTGGGGGGTGGGTCAGGATGGGGTTCGCACTCCTGGGATGAGCCTCACGCCTGCTCTGGGTTTGCTAGCAGAGGTGTTTCAAACCCAGCTGGGGTGGTTTGTGAGGAGCTTTCAAACCCGTGTCAGTGCTCGTTGGTATCGTTCATGGTTTGGGTATCAGGAGGGGGCCCTGGGTGCCTGGCTGGTTGGGGGTGTTCCACTAACACCGACGGCTCTGGGTCCCTGCCCTGTGTCCCCACCGATGGCTCTTGGTCCATGGGTTGCTTTTGGGGGGGTTAGTTCCTGCTCGAGACGATCACCTTATCCAACGGCGCTAATTAAAGGACACGATGCCGCTGCTGCCCTGAGTGCTTCCCCGGTGCCTTCGGGCGCTCTCAGCTCCACTGACTCGTTGTAATCGATTTCCATGGGAGCTGCTGGCCCCCGGCACCTCACAGGGGAGGGCTGGTGCCAGCTCAGGGATAAAAGCTCCTCTCTCTAGGAAAGCAAGGGTGTTCTCCAAACACTTCAGCTGTTCCTGTAGAATGGCGCTGCCCTCCCCTCTTGAGACAGAAGCCATCAGTGCAGGGTGTCCCAGAGCCTCTGTGGGCTAGCAGAGAGCTAGAGGTGCAGACCAGCTGGACGTGAGCAGACCCATCTCTCAGGGCAATGGCATCACACCTTCACGTGGTAATGGGGCAGACACCTGGCCCTGAGCTGCTGGGGGAGCCACACTGGGACTTTGGGAGCCCCATGGCCCATGTGTGATAGTTATTCACAGAATCCCAGAGCATTAGGGACTGGAAGGGATCTCCAAAGACCATCCAGTCCAGCCCCCTGCCACAGCAGGACCCCCTAGATCCATTCTCACAGGAACAGTCCAGGGGGGTTTGAAATGTCTCCAGAGAAGGAGACTCCACAACCCCCCTGCGCAGCCCCTGCCAGGGCTCTGGCACCCTCACCAAGAAGAAGGTCCTTCTCACACTGATGTGGAACCTCCTCTGTTCCAGCTCACACCCGCTGCCCCTTGTCCTGTCACTAGGTGCCCCTGAGCAGAGCCTGGCTCCATCCTCCTGACACCCACCCTTCACATATTGATCAACACTCATGGGGTCACCCCTCAGGCTCCTTTTTTCCCAGCTCAGGAGCCCCAGCTATTTCCTCAGCAGGGAGATGCTCCCCTCCCTCCATCATCTCGGTGAGTCGTTTTAATCCCCACGGGAAGGGCCCTTTGGGCAAGTGGTGGTTTCACAGCTGGAGGCACCCCCTGCGGCTGCGCTGAGAGAGCAGCAGAGGACAGGCTGCCCTCGGGGCGGCTGAGCCTCGCAGCGGTGGAAACCCCTCGACTAAGGCGGTTCTCGGGGGCTGCCCGTGTCTGGGAGGTGCAGATTCAGGTCCCAGCCAGCTCGTGGAAATAGTCCCCCACACGGTGACACAGGGGTTGTTCTGAAAACCCTGATGCCTCAGGCAGGACCGTTGCTGAGACCTTCAGGGCTGGTGCAGCACTGCAGGCCAGCTGGAGGGGGATCCTTCAGCAGCGCCCTGAACCCCGGTGTTTTCAGGCTCCCCCCGTGCTGGTAGGTGGGTGAAGCGTCTGGGTTGCAGGATGGGATCGGATGAAAGGTGTAGGACTGTTTAAATATTAATTCTCCTGGTGATTGATTGTTCTGCCTTCCTCAGCTTCTCCTTTTCATTCCCTTTTATGGTGAAACCCAGCGTCTTCGGGCTCACAAAGGCGTCGCAGCAGCCACCCGCACGGGGAGGCAGACGCGGTGCTAGGGGAGCGATTCCTCCCGAGGGTGGGGTTGGGTTGGGGTCGGCTGTTGCTCAGACGTCACCTGCAGCAGCACTTGTGCAGACAACACCAGGGAGGGAGTGTTGGTCTGCTGGAGGGTAGTGAGGCTGCACAGAGGGGTCTGGACAGACTGGGTCCGCGAGCTGAGTGCCCAGCAGGAGGAGGGAGGGGATTGTCCCCCTGCACTCAGCACTGGAGAGGCTGCATCTTGAGGACTGGTTCCGGGCACCTCAGCCCAAGGGAGACACTGAGGGGCTGCAGTGAGAGCAGAGGAGGGCAACGAAGCTGGGGAAGGGAATCAATCTGATGGGGAGAGATTGAGACAGTTGGGGCTGGTTAGTTTAAGGAAGAGGAGGCTGAGGGGAGACCTCGTAGCTCTCTATAGCTCTCTGACAGGACCCTGCAGAGATGCTGGTGCTGGGCTCTGCCCACAGGTCATTAGTGACAGAAGCAGAGGGAAGGGCTTCAGGCTCCACCAGAGGAGGGTCAGACTGGCCATCAGGAAGAGATTCTTCCTGGAGAGAGTGGTCAGGGACTGGACTGGGCTGCCCAGGGTGGGGGCTGAGTCCCCATCCCTGGATGAGTTTAAAAGGCACTGAGATGTGGCATTGGGGGGTCTGGTTTAGGGGTGACCCTGTAGAGTAGGGTTTATTGTTGGACTTGCTGATCCCAGGGGTCTTCTCCAGCCTGGATGATTCTGTGATTTTCTCCAGACAAACCTGGTACCAGAGCCCCCAGTATTAAAGGCTGCAAAACATTATCCGGCACTTGGGAGGGTCAAGAGACCTCCCAGTTCTGCTGGTTTACTGGTGACACTGGGTAGTGATACTGTCCTGAGCCAGTCCTGAGTGTGAGGAATCGAAGGGAGAGCAAGAGAGGGGAATGAAAGTGGGGCAAGGGTGGGAAAACCGGAGAGTTTGTGCGCAGTGGTTCCCCCCTCCTGCCCTTCAAGCAGAGCCCTGCGTTAAATCCTGCTGGTCCCAGCTGCAGACAGGGATCAACCGCTGAAAATCCGCTTTGGTTGGGAGTTTTCCAAGGATAAATCCCATCTCCATAGAGGGCTGGGTGTCTGCCAGCGGCCCCGCCACGGTTATCGGGTGGGATGTGAACACTGCCCCTTCAGCTGCCTGCAACTGCGATGGGGTCCGTCTGCAAGAGGCTCTTCCTTGGCAGAGGTGCTGCGGGGTGAAGATGCTGGTACCGCTCACACCTGCCCCTGTTCAACGGAGAACAGGGTGTCTCACCTCTGCTCCTGGCTGGTGACCTGACAAGGTTATGGGACCACTGCTTGTGGGCTGCCAACAGCCACCACACGGTCAGGAGAGGACTTCTGGAAGGAGATGTGAGAGGAGGTTTCGCAGGAGATGCTGCCAGGTCCCTCTGCTTGGCTGCTGGAGCACAGCCGTGGTTCTCCCAGCACTGGGGCTGGTGTGTCAGAGCGGATGAACTGCCCCAGGAGCAGCAAGGGGGTTGCCACGGCGAGGGGTGGCCCTTGGGATTGTTTTTCATATCTGCCGAAAAAGCTGGAACTTTCCCTGCTCCAAACCAGAGGCTTCCCGGGTCCTGAAGGGTGTCACCTGGCTTCCCATCCTTTGTAGGGTAGGGATCTGGTGCTGCAGCCCTGCAGGGCAGGGATTGGTGTGGATCTGGTGCTGCAGCTCTATAGGGCAGGGATTGGTGTGGATCTGGTGCTGCAGCCCTGCAGGGCAAGGATTGCTGTGGATCTGGTGCTGCAGCCCTGCAGGGCAGGGATTGGTGTGGATCTGGTGCTGCAGCTCTATAGGGCAGGGATTGCTGTGGATCTGGTGCTGCAGCCCTGCAGGGCAGGGATTGGTGTGGATCTGGTGCTGCAGCCCTGCAGGGCAGGGATTGCTGTGGATCTGGTGCTGCAGCCCTGCAGGGCAGGGATTGGTGTGGATCTGGTGCTGCAGCCCTGCAGGGCAGGGATTGCTGTGGATCTGGTGCTGCAGCCCTGCAGGGCAGGGATTGGTGTGGATCTGGTGCTGCAGCCCTGCAGGGCAGGGATTGCTGTGGATCTGGTGCTGCAGCCCTGCAGGGCAGGGATTGGTGTGGATCTGGTGCTGCAGCCCTGCAGGGCAGGGATTGCTGTGGATCTGGTGCTGCAGCCCTGCAGGGCAGGGATTGGTGTGGATCTGGTGCTGCAGCCCTGCAGGGCAGGGATTGCTGTGGATCTGGTGCTGCAGCCCTGCAGGGCAGGGATTGGTGTGGATCTGGTGCTGCAGCCCTGCAGGGCAGGGATTGCTGTGGATCTGGTGCTGCAGCCCTGCAGGGCAGGGATTGGTGTGGATCTGGTGCTGCAGCCCTGCAGGGCAGGGATTGCTGTGGATCTGGTGCTGCAGCCCTGCAGGGCAGGGATTGGTGTGGATCTGGTGCTGCAGCCCTGCAGGGCAGGGATTGGTGTGGATCTGGTGCTGCAGCCCTGCAGGGCAGGGATTGGTGTGGATCTGGTGCTGCAGCCCTGCAGGGCAGGGATTGGTGTGGATCTGGTGCTGCAGCTCTATAGGGCAGGGATTGGTGTGGATCTGGTGCTGCAGCTCTATAGGGCAGGGATTGCTGTGGATCTGGTGCTGCAGCTCTATAGGGCAGGGATTGCTGTGGATCTGGTGCTGCAGCTCTATAGGGCAGGGATTGCTGTGGATCTGGTGCTGCAGCTCTATAGGGCAGGGATTGGTGTGGATCTGGTGCTGCAGCTCTATAGGGCAGGGATTGCTGTGGATCTGGTGCTGCAGCTCTATAGGGCAGGGATTGCTGTGGATCTGGTGCTGCAGCTCTATAGGGCAGGGATTGGTGTGGATCTGGTGCTGCAGCTCTATAGGGCAGGGATTGCTGTGGATCTGGTGCTGCAGCTCTATAGGGCAGGGATTGCTGTGGATCTGGTGCTGCAGCTCTATAGGGCAGGGATTGGTGTGGATCTGGTGCTGCAGCCCTATAGGGCAGGGATTGGTGTGGATCTGGTGCTGCAGCCCTGCAGGGCAGGGATTGGTGTGGATCTGGTGCTGCAGCCCTGGGTGTCATCAGAGTTTGCCCTCCTTGATCCAGGAACATGAAGGTCTCAGGACTAATTCACCAGGACACAGGGCCAGTTGCATTTATTTCCTTGAGACCTTGGAGGAAAACTGGACATGAACAGATCAGGGAGCGCAATCAGCACTGCCCATGGGGCTGATGTCCCCTCTGCCCCTGCATGTGAGCTGCATCCCTTGGTGGGGTGAATCACACCGCAGGGTCACCCCATATCCTCTCACCTAAGACTCCTAGTGCTAGCCCCATGACGGGGTCCTGGCAGCTCAGCCCCCTCTGCTCCCAAGGGCTGAGCCTCGGGGCAGGTCTCCTCGCACTCCTGATGGGGGGCTCAGACACGGTTCCCACGGGGAGATGAGTCTGTTGTGTCACCGCTTGGGACAGGAGCTTCTCACCAGCACTGGACCCGCTGCAGCTCCAGAGGTGGGTTCCTGGGCTGTGTGGCCCTGCTCAAATGGAGTCTGAGGATTCGCAGAGCTGCAAAGGCTCCGGGAACACCGTCCCCAGCAGGGACCCCACGTGCTGGTTTTACAACCACGATGGGAATCAGACGTTTAAGGAGAAGCACCCGGCTCCCGCCCAGCCCCAGCGCTGGGAGCAGCAGGAGGAGGGGCTGGCAGATTCGCCTGTGCGCAGGATTATCTTTGCATAATTGGCCTGGGCGCTAATTAGAGCTCCCGCATCAATATTCATCCCGAGTCGAGGCAGCCGGGAGCGAGGGGCTAGTATCCGCGGCACAGGGCATCCTCGCAGGAGGCTGGACGCTGCGCTCGGGCGCGCTGCTGCTGCTGTCGCTGTCAGACGCTGCTGGGGAGGAAGACGAGGAGGAATCCCGCCGGTCCTGCACTCGTTGGTCCCGCACCCCCCACAGCATGAGGCCAGCGGCAGCCTGGCACGGTGAACACCTGGCGACCAGCTTCCAGTGAGTGGCAAGTGGTTTCCTGTCTGTTCTCAGTGCGGCTGAGGTCGGGCAGAAATGGGCTGAGCGGGTTCTCCAGCGGGATGTTCCCTCTGCTCCGGTACCGTCGCTGCCGGGCTGCGGGGAGTGTGAGGGGAGCTGGGAGCACGGGCGTTCCCGTGGCTGGCTGATGGTTTCCAGGAGGCTTTTCTGGGCAGGCAGCCCTCAGTGAAGTGTGTGGAGCGATGTGTGTTTTCCGCAGCCTCTTTGTTCCCCCTAATTCGTGTTGTCTGCGTGGTGCCGTGTCTTTGTGTTCACGCCAGTGGGGAGCACCCGCCCGGTGCTCTGCCGGCCTGAGACAAACCATCACTCCGTGGGGCTCCCCTCGTTCTCTCTGCGGCCGCTGGGCTTGCGGTCCGGCCGGGAGTCCAGCAGAAGGGCTCAGCGGGGCTTCTCTTTGTTTCATCAGGTCTGTTGCCTCCATGGGAGTTGTTGGAGAGCCCCTGCAGTGCACCCCCAGGGCGCTGCGCTGGCCCCGCTCTGCCCGCGTAGCGGGGGTGTCGCGGGAGCTCACGGCAGAGCTCCCTCGGGCAGGTCCCTCTCAGCTCCCCTGCGCTGTGTCGGGGCAGAGCCCGACCCTTCCCGCCCGGGCACAGCGGGGGATCTCTCTGGGCTGGTAGCTCGGTTCTTCCTTTGGCTACCAGAGGGCTCTGGGCTGTGCTCAGCCCGCCCCCGCCCCAAGTACTGCCGGTGGGAGCGACGTCCCGAGCCCCGGGCGAGTCCCCCGGCCCCGGCTGGTTTTGCGGTTACTGGGACGAAGCGCTTGGGGCGCTGGTAGCTCCCAGTGTCCTTCCTCTCCAGCGCCCAGGCGAAGCACCAGAGCACCCCGGGCAGCCTCCCGGGGCGGATGAGCTCCCTTTTCCGAGCAGGACAGGCTTTTGCGGGATCCTTCCCATCAAACGCGCCCAGGTCTCCAAAGCTCAAACCCAAGCTCTTGCTCACGGTGGTGCCTGAGAGCAGCCAGATGGACACTTGGAGACCCGCGTGGTGCCTTCCTGCCCGTCAGTCCGCGGTCTGAATCCCACGCCGGCCATCGGAAGGAGTGTCCAGACGAAGTTCCCAGGGCGGGTGCGGCCGGGAGCTGCGCGGGAGCGGAGCGGGCGAAGAGACAGTTGGAGCTGCCGCCCGTCGCTCCGTCACTTAACGGCTCTGCGCCGTGTTTGTTGTCGCAGGCTGAGCCTTCCCTGGGAAGGGGGTAATTACACAAATTGCTCACGTGGGAGGCTCTGGGAAGAGAGCTCTAAAAATTCCCGTTCCTTGATTACTGGAGGATAATCGGGTCGGAAGAGCTTCCTTTTGAGGTCACTCTCCAATCTCCCAAGCCGCGGGCTGCAGAGCCATCGAGACCCGAGTCAAGGGGGTGCAGATCGCGACGTGGATGTTAACGTCTCGGTTTTCCCGCAGCTGCTATGGGGTGGAGCTCAGCCTTGGGGTGTTTCCTAACCACTTCACGAGAAATATTCCTGCTGGAAAGGGGGGTGGGTTTCACTCTGGGTGGCCCCAGAAGAGCGGCCACAAGTCCGAGCTGGGTCCATTGCTCATATCGGTGCATTGGCTGCTGTTCTGTTTGCAGGAGGTTGCTGCTGTGTCTCCCACGGCCGCGGGTGGGGTGACGCTCTGCTGCGCCCTGTGTGATTGTGTTCTCTTCTCCTTGTAGATGGAGGAGATTAAGTTTAAGGACAGAGCAGTCTACGTGCTGGAGAGAGAGTTAGGGGTGCAAGCCGGGCACGCTCAGAGACTGCAGCTCCAAAAGGAGGCTTTAGATGAACAACTGTCCCAGATCAAAGAGTCTGACCGGCACCTGAGCAGCCCCAAGCGGGAACTTCCTTATGCAGCTGGTGCAGGAGACGCTTCAGACCAGTCGGGAAGCCCCGTAAGCACTTTCACGTGGTTTCACCTACACGAACGGCTCAAAGCGACGGAATCTTGATGAGTGCCACCCTCGGGCAGCAGCATTCCCAGAGCGGGCCAGGGGAACCCCCTGGGCACAGGGTTCCGCTAGCCAAACCCTTCGGGTTCGCAGGCGGAGCCTGTCATGGGGCAGCAGCCACTCTGCGGTCCGTCTGTCTCCTGGTGTGTTTGCGGGGTTGTTAGCGGGGTGAAAGGGCTCCGTTCCTTCCTTCTCCCTCCCCATCCCATACCCCGCCACCATCACTCCCACACTCTTGCCCACAAGCGACGCAGAGACGTCTCTCAGCGGGTGAGGTGCAGGTGGGCGCTTCCGCAGCCCCTGCAGTGGGGTTTGGCAGTGGGGTCCAGGCCAGCGCCCAGAGGGAATCCGGGGAAGGTATTGGGTGTGTGGCAGCCCCAGGGCAACCCCACTGTCCTCCAAGCCCAGCCGCTGCCCGGGGCTTTTGCTGTTAAATCTCTCTCTCGCTTTCATGGAGCAGAAAGTGAGTTGAACACCCACTGACCCACTGTCTCCTCTTTCTGTCCTGCGATGCACTACCCAGACCATTACTCCTCAGCCACCCTCCCACGATGGCAGTTTGGCTTGCAGCAGAGTGATGGCACCTCCCCGCTTTTGCCTTGAGTTGCCAGTAGTTGCCCCCCTTGGTTGGCTGCCCTCATACACCCGACAAACACAAGTCTCTCCATCACTGATTCTCATCAAGATTTCTCAGCTTCCTCAGTGGAAGTGCAAACACTGGCCCCTGAGCAAACCAACCACTTTGTTCTTTGTCCCAAGCCTCTCCTGCACCTGTTGAATGAGGAACCCGAGAGCCCCCCAGAGTGCCTCCAGCACTAACTCGCTGGTCTGGGTTGGTACCCAGCTTCTGCCAGACAGCAGGGCAAGTCCTAGAGAAGGGGGAAATGTCTGTGGGGTTGGAAAATGGCCGTAAATCCTCTCTGATTCTGAACGAGAAACACGTCAGCCCACAGCTCTGCCCACAGTGCCGTAGATTTCATGGCTTCAATAGACTTGAGAGATGCTCGCTCAGACAGAGGGCCGCCCCTTGGGCTTTAGCAGTGACCCTGCAGTGCCCCACGAGGGCCACAGCCTTACGCAGCAGAGCTGGCGCCGTGGGGTAGCTGCACGGATTTTCCCCACCTCTGCTTCCTCTGGGATCCTTTCCCTATGGCAAAGCCCTCAGAGCGGGCGGCATGGCTGGAGCACTCAGTTCAACAGTGGCGCAGGGGGAGGCGCTGCCTCTTGTCCTTGGTTTTGCTCCCGAGCCCATCGGTTGTGCTGGTGCATCCGCACACGCAGAGCTGAGCGTCTGCACATGCATCGCCGCACATCTGCATACCCATTTGCATATGCATGCCAGTGCCCGATCATTTGCATATCGGTACCGGTGCATCTGCACACGCACCAGCAGGCGTTTGCACACAGCCATGCGTGACTGCGCATGCACAGCCGTGCATTTGCATACACCCCTGCGTGTTTGCATATGCATAACAGTGCATTTGCATACATCCATGCTCATTTGCATACGCACAGCCATGCATCTGCTCACCCGCGTGTTCTGTTTTCCCTCCTGCCTCTCACTGGGCTCATCCTGCAGTGCAGTGGCCCGTGGGGTTCAGCTCGTCCTGCAGTGCAGTGGCCCGTGGGGCTCAGCTCGTCCTGCAGTGCAGTGGTCAGTGGGGTTCAGCTCGTCCTGCAGTGCAGTGGTCAGTGGGGTTCCACAGCCTGGGCTCAGAGGAGCTTCGGGCTGTGCGAGCTGGTGCTGTCACCCAGGCACTGATGAGCAGTTATTTGCAGTTGCTCTTTGTTTCAGGAACAGCAGTTGGATGAGAAGGATGCCCGGCGCTTCCAACTCAAAATTGCTGAGCTGAGTGCCATCATCAGGAAGCTGGAGGACCGGAACGCGCTGCTGTCGGAGGAGAGGAACGAGCTGGTGAGTTGGGTGGGGAAGTGCTGCCCTGGCCCTGTCTGAGCCCCAGAATGTCGAGGTGCATCCTCCTGCGGTGTCTGGACACCCTTTCAGGGGTAGCAGCCTCCTCCCTGCGCCCTGTGATCAGGGATGTGCCACATCACAGTGTCACAGAGTGCTAGGGATTGGAAGGGACCTTGTAAGATCACCCAGCCCCATCCCCCTGCCACAGCAGGATCCCCTGGATCCACTCACACAGGAACAGCCCAGGAGGGTTTGAAACATCTCCAGAGAAGGAGACTCCACAGCCCCCCTGGGCAGCCCCTGCCAGGGCTCTGACACCCTCCCTGGGAACAAGGTCCTTCTCACACTGATGTGGAACCTCCTGTGCTCCAGCTCACACCCGCTGCCCCTTGTCCTACCATTATCACCCTCATCTTTACAGGGGAAATGATGGATTTTTAAGACGGGAGTAGCTGGAGCTGGTTTTATTAAGTTGAAGGGCCAAATTCCCTCCCCACAGGGTGCCCTCCCTGCCCCTTGGGAGGGACTAGCAATCCCCATTCACACAGGAAGCACCAAGAGGTTGTGATCGGTGCTGCTTTGCTTTCGGAGCACATCCTGACGGTGCTGGAGTTAAAGCAGATACCTGGTGCCTCTGCTGAAGCAGCAGCTCTGGAGGTGCTCGCTGTCTCTTGACCTTCCAGCTGAAGCGCCTGAGGGAGGCTGAAAGCCAGTACAAGCCCATCCTGGACAAGAACAAGCGCCTCAGCAGGAAGAATGAGGAGCTGTCCCACGCCTTGCGCCGCATGGAAAACAAGCTGAAGTTCGTGACGCAGGAGAACATAGCGATGGTGGGTGCCTGTGCCTGGGGCTCGCGGCTCTCGTGGCCTCCATGTGCCCACTGTCCTTCCCAGTGGCACCCGAGGAGCAGCAGCTCGGGCTGTGGCTGCTGGGATGTGATGCTCTGCAAAAGGGCGGCGGGAGGACTGCCGGAGGGGCCGTTAGCTGAGATGCCCGTGGAGGGAAGAGCTGTGCCCTGCCCTTTGGCACAGCCCCCTGATCATCGGCTCTGCTCCGCGGGTCTCTTCCAGAGGCAAAGAGCTGGAGCCATACGGAGACCCAGCTCCTTAAACGACCTCGACCACAGCCAGGAGGAGAGAGAGGTTGATTTCCTGAGGCTGCAAGTTGTGGAACAGCAGAACCTCATCGATGAACTCTCCAAGGTAGCCCTGCTGCTCTCGGGCAAGTTGGGCTGAGGCCACGGCAGCAGGCAGGGAGCCTGAGCGAGGGCTGGGGGGTCTGGGAGCCCACGGGCGGAGCCTGAGGCCAGCGGGATGTGGCTGGCGTCTCTGGGCTGGTGGGAGTGCTGTGAGCAAGGGGGGTTCTGCGGGGGCGGCTTCGGGGTGCTGCTGCTTCTTGACACGTTCTCCGTTTCTGGGGAGAGAAAACACCCAGATCCCAACCCCTGAGGAGTTGCCTCCACGCCTGGGGTCTGTTCCTCGTGGCGGGAAGCCTGTGCCCCCACTGACATCTTCTGTTCTCTTCCCCCAGACCCTGGAAACCGCTGGCTACGTGAAGAGTGTCATGGTAAGGATGAGCTCGACCTCATCCTCATCTTCCAAGGGCCAACAGCTAGTGGCCCTGTCTGTGGGAGAGCTCTGCCGCGTTGGCACTGCGGGGCTTCGCGAGCCAGCTGGGCGCCAGCTCTGCCCCAGCCCTCCCGGGCTGTGCTCGGGCACTGCCCCGGCCCCTCTCATCCCTCTGCTGGTCCCGGTAGAGGTGCTGCAGGGTCCAGCCGCTCGTGAGCTGGTTGGTGCCGACAGCAGCGGCTCTGTGCGTGAGGAAAGCTGGGAGGTGCTGGAGTGGAACTGACTGGTGGAAACTGGTTGCTTCACTCTGGGGCGGTGTCACCGGTGCTGCTGTCGGCTGCCCAGTGCCGGCTGCTGGCGCAGTCGTTTGGGTGCCCGGAAGCTCCTGACGCTCGTGTCTGGCTCTTTCAGGAGCGCGACAAGCTGCTGAGATTCAGGAAGCAGAGGAAGAAGATGGCCAGAGTCCCCAAGGTGAGGTGGAACGCTGCTCCGGGGCCGCGCCGAGGGGCGCAAGCTGCTGGGGAACACTCTCCCTGGCTCCTCGTCCTGGCTTTGGGGCGCGTAGTCCAGGGACGTTCGCGAACCACAGGCGGGGTCTGGTGGGGCCGGGGAGCCGCTCGCACTGTGACCGGCCTTCGCCCGCTCCGCTCTGCCCCGAGCGACCCCACGGGGTCCAGTGCTACGAAGACATGGGGGTGAGGCGGGATCAGCAGACCCCAAAGCAGCCGGGCACTGGCCCTGCCTGTGGCAGTCACTCTGCCCTCACCCCAGCAACCTCCTTGTGCACTCGAACAGCTCAGAGTGGGCAAGCTGGTTCCTCTGGTGTCCGAGCATCACATGGGTGATGAACTTGAGCTCTGCAAGTGGAGTGCTGCTTGCAGATCTGACTCTTTGAGGAGATGGGTTGGGGCTGAGTGTTGCAGGGCAGGTGGCTGGACTTGATGACCTTGAAGGTCTTTTCCCACCTTGATGACTCTATGATCCATTGACTCTACCCCCTCACGTGGAGATTGTGACAGGAGGGACACCAGTGGTGGCGGCAGACTAGCAAAGGCATCCTGATGCCCGGCTCCCAGCTCTTGCTGAGAGGAGCCCGCTGGGGGAGGCGAGTGCATGAAGAAAGGCAGGGGTTTGGGGCTACCCAGCGATCCCGGTGACCAGTGTGGCAGCTCAGGGGTCGGCAGTGTCAGAGCGATCACTAGGGCACTGTTGTGGGGAGAAGCGTCGCGAGAGCCTCCACGGGGAGAACTGGGCTGCTGTCCCCACAGGCTGGGACGGCGGCTCCTCCCAAGGGGATTGTGTTCAGACCCCGCGAAGGACCGCGGGTCAATGCGTGCCAGAACTGCCCCCGCTGTGCCCCCAGCTCCGCGGGGCTGGCAGGGCTGGTGGCCTCGTGCCGTGCGTGTGGCCAGGCTGTGCTCTCTGACCCCTGGTCTCTGCCAGAAGCCGGTTGTAGAGACGTTTTTTGGCTACGATGAAGAGGGCTCCCTGGAGTCGGACGCTTCCTCCATCTCATACCAAACCGACCGGACAGATCAGACCCCCTGCACTCCTGAGGATGACTTGGAAGAGGTACTGAACCGCTAGCCAAGCATGACTTCTTGTTCTGCTTTGCTCTGAGCCCTCGCTGCTCGTTTGTAGCAGCGGTCTTGGGCTGTGACACTGATCCCCTGGTGCCTCTGACCACAGCCCTGGAGGATGACGTTAGAGCCAGCACAGCACCCGGGTTTGGTGCTCTAGACCTCAAGTCACAGAGTGCCAGAGCATTAGGGGTGGGAAGGGACCTCAGGAAATCACCGAGTCCCACCCTCCTGCCACAGCAGGATCCCCTAGATGCAGTTATTAGGGATTGGAAGGGACCTCAGAAGATCACCCAGTCTAACTCCTCTGCCACAGCAGGATCCGCTAGATCCAGTTATTAGGGATTGGAAGGGACCTCAAGAGATCACCCAGTCCAACCCCTCTGCCACAGCAGGATCCCCTAGATCCAGTCCCAAAGGAACAGCCCAGGAGGGTTTGAAATGTCTCCAGAGAAGGAGACTCCACAGCCCCTCCTGGGCAGCCCCTGCCTGGGCTCTGGCACCCTCACTGGCAAGAAGGTCCTTCTCACACTGATGTGGAACCTCCTCTGCTCCAGCTCACACCCGCTGCCCTTTGTCCTGTCACTGGGTGCCCCTGAGCAGAGCCTGGCTCCATCCTCCTGACACCCACCCTTCCCATATTGATCAACATCCATGGGGTCACCCCTCAGGCTCCTTTTTCCCCAGCTCCTTCAGCCTCTCCTCAGCAGGAAGATTTTCTCCTCCCTCCATCATCCCTGTGGCTCTGCACTGGGCTCTCTCCAGCAGCTCCGTGTCCCTTTGGAGCTGAGGGGTCCAGCACTAGCCACAAGATCCCAGCTGTGGGCTCAGCAGGAGGGTTTGTTTTCAACCCCAGGGCATGGCCAAGGAGGAGACGGAGCTGCGGTTCCGGCAGCTGACCATGGAGTACCAGGCGCTGCAGCGAGCGTACGCCCTCTTGCAGGAGCAGGTCGGAGGAACGCTGGACGCCGAGCGAGAAGTTAAGGTCTAAATGGCTTGTGTTCCGTGGGGATAGAGGAGTGTGGGGTGGGGGCTTCCGGGGGCGCTTGCCTCTGGCCGGAGCGGGGTGCAGCTGGCAGGAGGTGCCGCACGCGGGGCACCACCCCCCTGCACAGCACCCTGTCCCAACCGCAGGCCGCTCCCCGTCCCCAGTTAGACCCCGGTGGCCGCGCTGCTCTCACCGAAGTCCATCTTCCCAGCCCTGCTCTGGCCTTCCCAGCCGTGCAGCTGGTCTGGCTCCTTCCCCCGAGTTGCTCAGTGAAACCCCAGCGAACTCTGTGCTGTCCCACGGGAGAGCCCCCCGCAGCCCCCCAGACCCCGCAGCCCCCCTCGCTTCCCAGCAGCTCCCTCTGGGCCATCGCCAGCCACCTTGCTCCCCGCCAGTGCCCCAGTGGCCGGGGTTGGGGGTTGGGGTGACACAACACAGCCCCCGCATGTTTTGATGGCCTTTGGCTGCCGCCAGAGAGCTTTAGAAAGGAGCTGCGAGGGGCGTTTGCCGCCCCGTGTCCTCTCTGCACCCGCGTCAGCTCCTGCCTCCTGGGGAAGGTCTGACTGCTCTTGTTCTCCTTCGTGCTCGACCCTGCAGACGCGCGAGCAGCTCCAAGCCGAGATACACCGGTCGCAGGCGCAGATCGAGGACCTGGAGAAGGCTCTGGCTGAGCAGGGGCAGGTGAGGTGCCGGGCTCGGTCCCTTTCCCAGCCCTGCTGCTGCAGCGCAGCCAGACTCCTTGTCTGAAAGGGCTGTGTCCTGGGGTGTTCTGCTCCCCCCAAGTGCTGCAGCCTCTGCTGCAACTAGGTGGAAGGGCTCGGCTCGGGCAGCTCCAGAAGGTAATGGAGCTAACGGAGGGCTCATGGAACAAGGTCCCGTGCTGGCCGTCCCTCCTCTGTGCGGGCTTGCTCTCGCTCTGGGCTGGCGCTGAGCTTGGCCAGCCTCACCTCCAGCTCCCGTCGCTTCCCTTTCCAGGACATGAAGTGGATCGAGGAGAAGCAAGCGCTCTACAGAAGAAACCAAGAGCTGGTAGAAAAGGTGGCTAATGCTTCCCTCCGTGGTGTTGCAGTGGTGTCTGTGCAGGGGGCTGCAGACGGTGCTGGGTTTTCCCAGCTCCACAGGGGCTTGGTCACTTTTAACAACAAGACCCTGGTAGAGGGCCACCCCATTGCCCCCCACTGTGTCCTGGTGTGAGGCCATGTGAGGGTGGTGAAAAAAGGAGCCTGAGGGGTGACCCCATGGGTGTTGATCAATATGTGAAGGGTGGGTGTCAGGAGGATGGAGCCAGGCTCTGCTCAGGGGCACCCAGTGACAGGACAAGGGGCAGTGGGTGTGAGCTGGAGCAGAGGAGGTTCCACATCAGTGTGAGAAGGACCTTGTTCTTGGTGAGGGTGCCAGAGCCCTGGCAGGGGCTGCCTTCTCTGGAGACATTTCAAACCCTCCTGGGCTGTTCCTGTGCAACTGGATGTGGGGGATCCTGCTGTGTCACGGTGATGGGACTGGGTGATCTCTCGAGGTCCCTTCCAACCCCTCGCGTTCTGCGATTCTGTGCTAGTGGCTCTGGGCAAAGCCCCGCGTCCCCGAGGGGGATGTGCTGCATGTCCCTGTCGCTGCAGGCCCTGGAGGTGGGCTCAGAGCCCCAGTGCTCACGCTGACCTTGGCAATTCCCCACGGCCCAGGCACCGCAGACCCTGCAGAGGGGCTAACACCACCCTGCTCTGCTTTGCAGATAAAGCAGATGGAAGCGGAGGAAGCTCGGCTGAAACATGATGTGCAGGACGTAAAGGATCAAAACGAGCTGCTGGAGTTCAGGATCCTGGAGCTGGAAGTGAGCACAGCCAGCAGGGGCTGGGTGAAGCTGCCCTTGGTCCCTACTGTAGGGATGAAGGAAAGGGGCAGTGGTTTCACGTGAGAGAGGAGCAGATTGTAAGAGGCTCTTAGGAAGAAGGTTTTGAACCGGAAAGGGGTTGAAGGCTGGAACAGGGTGCCCAGGAGGCAGTTGAGGCCCCATCCCTGGAGATCTTCACGGGGAGGCTGGACAAGGGTTAGGGTTAGGTTAAGGCAAGTTTAGGTTCAGGCTAGGGCAACCTGCTTTAGCTGAGGCTGTCCCTGCTCACTGCAGGGGGTTGGGCTGGATGCCCTTGGAGGTCCCTCCCAACCCTGCGACTCTCTTACTGCAGGAGAGAGAAAGACGATCGCCAGCCATCACCTTCCACCACGGCCCCTTCATGGAGGGGAAGAGCCCCCTGCAAGTCTACTGCGAGGCAGAAGGTGTCACAGTAAGGGCTTCCCATTGCTCTCCTCTCGCCCCAGGGGCGCCCGGGCGCTCTGCGCTGACCCCTGCCTCTCCGTTTCTCTCCCACTAGGACATAGTGGTAGCGGAGCTGATGAAAAAGCTGGACATTTTAGGGGATAACGCCGTAAGTGTATGTTCCTTTAATGACTTGTGCATGCTTTGGTGCTCGTGTGTCCTCGCTGCTGCACTGAGCAGAGCCCCTGGTTCGCTGCCGCACGGCCCGTCCTGCCTCCCCTCATCTGCCTGCCCAAGGCTCTATCAACCTTGAAAGGCCCCCTCCAGCCTCGCGGTGCCACAGCTCTGCTGCTGATCACCCACAGCTTTGGAAAGTGTCTCAAACCTTCAGTGTCTGGGGCTTTGCTCTGGTGACAGAGAAGGAAACCCCCTGTCCTTTGCTCCGCCTGCATTGGCCTGGCTTTTGCGTCTGAGCAGCCGTGTGCTGGGGTTGTGCCCGATAGCCCCCGACCCTTGGCTGGCAACCAGGCTCTTAAAGAAAGAGCCGCAGCAGGAGAAGCAGCAGACGCTGTGGAATCCAAGCGTGTGTCTCCTGCAGCAAATGGAGGGGAAGTATTACAGATGCAGTTTTGTCCAGAGAAGATGGATCTGCCCTCGTAGCCCCAGGGCTGCTCCTCTCTTCTCAGTCCTGCTAAGCCTGAGCTGCTGTGACTGTGTGTTTTATCCTCTGCTGGGTACAAGTGCGTCCTGTGTCGCCTTGTTTTGGGGTAAATGTGGGCCTTTTAGAAGAATTAACTGGGTGACAAGAGGTCAGCTGGGAGAAGGCCAGCAGCACCCTGGGGTGGATCAGAACAGGGGTGGCTACCGGACGGGGAGAGGTTCTCCTCCCCCTCCACTCTGCCCTGGGGAGACCCCAGCTGGAATCTTGTGTCCAGCCCTGGGCCCTTCAGCTCCAGAAGGACACGGAGCTGCTGGAGAGAGCCCAGCGCAGAGCCACAGGGGTGATGGAGGGAAGGGAGCATCTCCCTGATGAGGAGAGCCTGAGGGAGCTGGGGCTCTGGAGCTGGGAAAAAGGAGCCTGAGGGGTGACCCCATGGATGTTGATCAATATGTGAAGGGTGGGTGTCAGGAGGATGGAGCCAGGCTCTGCTCAGGGGCACCCAGTGGCAGGACAAGGGGCAGTAGGTGTGAGCTGGAGCAGAGGAGGTTCCACATCAGTGTGAGAAGGACCTTCTTCCCAGTGAGGGTGCCAGAGCCCTGGCAGGGGCTGCCCAGGGGGGCTGTGGAGTCTCCTTCTCTGGAGACATTTCAATCCCTCCTGGGCTGTTCCTGTGCAACTGGATGTAGGGGATTGGATGGGACGATCTTTCGAGGACCTTTCCAATCCCTAATGCTCTGTGATTCTTCGACTGGATCTGGGGGATCCTCTGTGTCAGGGGATGGGGCTGGATGATCTTTCAAGGTCCTTTCCAGTCCCCAATGTCCTGTGATCCTGATGAGAAGTGTTTTTGCAGCAGCGTTGTCACTCCCAGGTGTCCCGATTCCCTTTGCTCCTCAGGTGTGTTCAGCACAGCAGTGGGCTACCAGCAGTGGGCTACCAGCCAGGCGCTGGGTGTGTTGTAATTCTGTTCTGCTTTTGGTGCAGAACCTGAGCAACGAAGAGCAAGTGGTCGTCATACAAGCAAGGACGGTTCTCACGTTGGCGGAGAAGGTGAGAGAGAGCTGCGGCGCTGCTCAGCACCCGTGTGCCATGGCGCGCTCGGCACCGCTCTCCCGGTGGACTGGGGGGTCTCCGAGGGCTCCATCCCCCAGTGCTCCCACTGCCAGACGCCGCAGCGTGTCGGTGAGAGCCGGGCGCGTGGCCGAGCCGCCTCTGCTCCCCAGCCCTGAGGCCCCGCTCTCTGTTCTGCACAGTGGCTCCAGCAGATCGAAGTGACAGAGTCTGCGCTGCAGCAGAAGATGCTGGACCTTGAGAATGAGAAGGTGCAGAGCGGTGGGGGGAGAGGAGGCGGCAGGAGACGCTGTGGGTGCGGGCTGAGCCCGCCGTGCTGACCTCCTCTCCCTCGTGTCCCCAGGAGCTGTTCAGCAAGCAGAAGGGCTACCTGGACGATGAGCTCGACTTCAGGAAGCAGTCCTTGGACAAAGCTCACAAGGTGAGGACAGCCCCTCTGCACGGCCCTCCCCTACCTTGGTGAGCTTGTGCTGGGTGCTGTGGGTGCCCTGAAGGTGCAGGAGCCTGTCCCAGCAGCAGAGAGGGAAACATCCTGTGGGCATTGCCTGCACCTCCTGGTGGTGTCCTGGCAGCTGGAGCGCAGGTGGGGAGCTGTGGCTCTCAGCTTTGGTTTACCGGCAGCTCCGTGGCTCATGGCCAGCTGCTCACTCTCTGTCGTGGAATGTTCTAGGCTGGAAGGGTCCTCTGTAGGTCATCTGGTCCCACACAGGGTGGATCTGCACTTCCCAGGATCCTACGTTTACCCAAAGGATCCCGCAGCAACTCGCTGCTCCTTGGCTCTGCCGCTCAGGGAGAGGGAACGAAGGTGTCGCAGCCCAGGCAGAGGCAGCTGAGGGCTGTCTGGGGCTTCCTGAGGTGCTGGTGCGATGGCATCGCACAAGTGTCCCTGGGCAGAGCGATGGGCTTTGCTCCCGGCACACGTGCAGCCCGTGAACAGCACCCAAGGTTTCATCTCGGACCTTGAAGAGAAGGCGTCTGGCAAAAGCCACCTGCCCTAGGAGGGCACCAGCTGGGTGCCAGGGAAGTGGTGCCAGCCTGCTCCCTGCACAGCTCTGTGCCCCAGTAAAGCTGGAGGGTGCTGTGTGAGAGAGTCGGCTCTGAGCAGGGAAGGGAGGGCTCCGCAGCCTGGGACTGCGGGACAGAGCCCCGCTGCCACGGACAGCTGTCCCCACCACGGAGCTGCTTGGGGCTGGCAGCAGCACCCCAGGAGGTGCTGGAGATGCTTTCACATGGGGCAGCTTCGGGTAGTTGGGGCCAGATGCCCGGAGCAGGGAGCAGGGAGCCAGCCCTGTCCAGCAGGAGCAGGAACCAGTGCCTCTGGTGTCCTCTGCTGCTGGCAGCGCCTGGGAAAGCCGACCTGAGCCCCGAGGTTAAAACCTATCAGCAGCTCACTAACTGGGTCTTGAGTGAACCTCCTTCCCTCCTTCCCTCCTTCCCTCCTTCCCTCCTTCTCCTCTTCTTATTCCCTTTCTCCCTCGTCCTCCCCTCCCAGCTTTCTCCCTTCTCCCCTCCCTCTCCCCACACCCACCTCCCCAGAGGAGAAGCTGTCCCCATCCACTTTCCAAGAGGCAGATGCTGCTGAGCCAGGGGCCCTCCCAGTGCTGCTGGAGCCCTGCGGCACCAAAGCAGCCTCAAGTGCTTCCCACCCTGTCCCGTGCGGGAGGCTCAGCTCGCCCCCAGCCCCACCAGCATTCCCACTGCCCTGCTGGGACGGGACGGGCAGCCCCCCTCCCGAGAGCCGGAGGTCGGGCGCCGCTGACAGCCTCATGTTGTTTTTGATCAGCAAATTCTGGAATTAGAAGCCATGCTCTATGATGCCCTGCAGCAAGAAGCTGGAGCCAAAATTTCCGACCTTCTTTCAGAAGAGGAGAAGGAGAAGCTGAAGACGGCCGTCGAGCAGTGGAAGCGGCAGGTGATGAGCGAGCTGCGGGAGCGGGACGCGCAGATCCTGCGGGAGCGGATGGAGCTCATCCAGCACGCGCAGCAGGTAGGGGCCGGCACGCGGCGCCGCCGTGCTGGGGCTGGGACAGACCCAGGGTCCTGGGGCGCCGGCCGCTCCTGGCGGGGCTGTAGCGCAAGCGGCTGGTGCTGGGGCCGGGCTGGGAGATGGGGCAGTCCCTGCCCACCGAGCAGGATGGGTTGCCCAAGCCCACGGTACGCCGCAGGGGTCTCGGCCGCTCGTGTCTCCAGAGGGAACCGTCTGCTGGTTGGTTAATAGTTGCTCTCTCGTTTGAAATCCAACAGAGAATCAAAGAGCTGGAGGAGAGGATTGAAGGCCAAAAGAGGCAAATAAAAGAGTTAGAGGAAAAGGTGAGGTCCTGCGGCGGAGCGGTCGGGTGGCTGCGCTCGGGGCCATCGCTCCACTGCACCCTGGCCAGGGAAAGGACCTGCAGAGCTGCTCTTGGACAGGCTCTAGCAGCCCACCCTGCGCTCACCCTGCTCCCTCTGCCTCCAGCTGAGCCTTGGCTCCTGAAACCCTTCAGCAGAGCCCAGAGCAGAGGGTCGGCACAGCCGGGACACCTGTCTGTCCCCAGCCCATCCAGCCTGGGAAGTCAGCGACGGAGAGCTGCTGGCAGCGGTGGGATGAGGCTGGTGTGGTGCAGAGCAGCCTCCTCGCTCCTGTCCGGCAGGCGGTCACTGTCACCGTGGCTCAGGTCGCCCAGCTCTCTCCAGCCCAGCCTGTAGCTGCTGAGTGGAGCCTCAGCCTCTCCTTCAGTGAAGCTGCTGTGGGAGAACTTGCTCAGGCACCAGAGGGGCTGAGCTGGAGGTTCAGCTGGAGCAGCACCCAGCCCTCCCTCAGCCCTGTCGGCTCCCTCGCAGGAGGCAGCAGAAGGATTCAGACTTGTTTTTCATCCTCACTGTTCTTGGGCTGTTGGCTCTGCTGGGGCAGGGGGTGACTCTCATCAGCCCGAGGCACACGGGGGCTTGGGCTGGGCTGAGCCCTTGGAGCTTGTTTCACCCTTCATCTTCCCTTCCGAGCGAGGGGCGTGTTGCTCTCTGTCTGTAAGCACAGCCTGTTTCTCAGCTGAGCCCGCTGTAAACTCTTCTTCTCTCTCTTCTCTTCCATTTTCTCCTCTCTTCCCTCCCCCTTTCAGTTTCTATTTTTGTTCTTATTTTTCTCTCTAGCTTTCATTCTGTGGTCATAGTCCTTCAGGCCACTCGCGAAAGGTAAGACCTCAGGGCACCCCCTGCTCCTCGCCGAGCGCCAGAGCCTCCCCTTGCTGCTCCGCCAGGGTTGGGGGTCTCCTGGGCCCCCTAGACAGCTCACAGAAGGGAGACACCCTGCGAGACCTGGCAAGGCACAGCTTGTCCTCAGAAAGTCCTTCTGCAGAGGGAAGGGCGAGGGGACGGGAAAGCTCAGCAGGCTGAGGGAGTTGGGAAAAAAGGGGTGACCCCATGGATGTTGATCAATATGTGAAGGGTGGGTGTCAGGAGGATGGAGCCAGGCTCTGCTCAGGGGCACCCAGTGACAGGACAAGGGGCAGCGGGTGTGAGCTGGAGCAGAGGAGGTTCCACACCAGTGTGAGAAGGACCTTCTTCGTGGTGAGGGTGCCAGAGCCCTGGCAGGGGCTGCGCAGGGGGGTTGTGGAGTCTCCTTCTCTGGAGACATTTCAAACATACCTGGGCTGTTCCTGTGTGACTGGATCCAGGGGACCCTGCTGTGGCAGGGGGGTGGGAGTGGGTGATCTCTTGAGGTCCCCTCCAATCCCTAGTGCTCTGTGATGCTGTGAGAGCAGGGTGAGCTCCTAGACTCTGCACCAGCAGGTTGCTCCAGCTGGTCCTTGCTGGAAAATCCATGGAGCTCCCCCACCCCTTCTCCCCCAGTGCTCCCTGATGCTCACAGCTGGGCTGACCCCTCTGTCACCGGTCCTGCCCCAGAGCAGTTGATCCCTGGCCGTTACCCCCAGGTTCTCCAAGCACCACAGGGTGCCAGGGCTGCCCGAAGAGCCCTTTTCCCCAGCAGGTAACTGCCGGAGGTGCCCTCGCTGTGGGTGCCCTGAGGAGAACATTTGGGACCAGTACCCCAAGGCTTCCCCAGTAACCCAAACGCTCTTCTCCCAGACCCTGCAGACACCTGAGGCACCAGTGTTGCCCAGGTCTGCTCTCCTCTGATCTGTGTTTCTCTCTCTTCTCGTGTTCCAGCCTTCTGAGGAAGCTGCAGGTGCTTCTGCTGGTGCCAGCAGGGAGGCAGCCTGGCCCCCCATGACGCCGCCCGACCCCCTGCCCCGTCTGTCCTGTCCCGGCGATGGAAGGTGCCACCCTCCCGGCCCTTTCTGGTTGAAGCCGGACGAGGCCCCGTGGCCGTCCCCACACGGGCGACGTCTGCACAGCTGAGCCCTTGGACTGAGCCTTCTGTGGAGCCGGAGCTAAATGGACCAGGACAGAAGCCAGAACCCCCCTCCCTGTCCTGCAGCCAGAGCACGGGGGATGCCCGATGGTGTGTGGAGCAGCCCACGAGCCCTCTGCAGGGAGGACCGGGCCGACGGGGGAAATGAAGCGGTGCTGGGGTGTTTCTGGAGGTTTCAGGGGATCCTGGCCCCCAGCAGAGCGGGAACCACCAGCTTGCTGTCCCCGAGCGAAGCCAAAGGGCTTGACGTCGTCCCAGCTAAAACCCACCCACCTGGAGAAGAGCAGATGCCAGACCCACCACCCTGACCCACCCACTCTGGGCTGGGAGAGGCAGCGAGAGCAGGTTCTGTCACTTCGGGCGAGGGAGCACGAGCCCAGGAGCCAGCAAGGACAGCGGATCCTCCAAAGCAGCCAAACTGCAGCCCAGAGCAGCCGGAGCTGGGGCTGTCGGGGAAGAGCAAGAGCAAGCTCCCACCCGCAGCTCTCCACCCCCTGGAAGCACCCGAGCTCCTGGCAGGTAGGGTGGGCTGAGCCGTCTGACGGATCTCTTTATCCCTCTGTCTGTAGCCGTGCGTGGCTGCTGCCTTTGGGGACATGGGGGATGTGAAGGGTGGGACAGTGGGAGTGAGAGGAGATGGGAAGCAGAGGACTGGGCGAGGACACAGGGGCTGTTCCCTCTCGGTGCCCCTGTCCCCAGACCTGTCGGACACCTCAGTGCTGGGGTCTCTCATCCTTGGGGTAGAACCTTGTGGCGGTAACACAGAGCAGATGTCGAAGTTACCGAAGATCCCGCATGGACTCGGTTCCTTCGCCTCCGGCGTCCTCTGGTGACTGAGGTGCTGAATCGTGTTCTCACAGCAGTGGTCACTCCTGACAAAACTGGCCAGGGAGGTGATGGAATTCACTGCCAGCTCTGGGGGAGCCCACAGCTGGGCTGAGGAGCCCACAGCTGGACCCAGCCCTGTAGGGGTAGGTCTCAGCAGAGGGGCACAGTCCCCTCCTGTCCCCCTGCCCTGCCTTCACTGCTGGGGATCCAGCGGGTGACCGATCAGTGTCCCTGTGGCTGGAGGTGCCCAGGGTACCCAGTTATCCCACCCAAACACACCCAGTGTCTCACAGAGGCTCCCAGCCCTAGAGGAGCTGCAGTGGGCTCTGCAGCCCATCCTTTCGCAGCCTGGCCTGTGCCAGAGGCTGCTCCTGAGACGGGAGAAGGAAGGGAGAAGCACTGACGAGGCATCGCAGGGTGCTGGGACAGCAGCTCCTCAGGGGCCAGAGGGTGCCCTTGCCCGGCTTTTCTCGGTTGGTGGCCGAGTTGGATGTCCTTCTGGTGTGGAGGTGGGTGGTAATGGTGTGGGTCTAGAGGCACATAGGGGTGTGGGTATCACGTGTGGGTGAGGCGTGTGGCTAACCCATGTGGCTGGGACAGCCACAGCTGTCCTGCAGAGGTGCCACTTGTGCACAAGAGCTCCTGTGGGGCTTAGGCCCAGCAAAGGGACTGGGCATGTGGAGGGGGTCTGGGGGGAACCCACCAACAGAGCAGCCACTGGAGGGGGCTGCAGGCCAAGGGAACTGGGGCTGCTGGTGCTGCAGGGTGAGGAGCTGCTGCTTCATCTGCTGGGTGGTGCTTTCAGCTGCTTCAGGAAACAAACTTCAGCTGTGTGTTTGTGCCTTGATGGAGGTTGGAGGCTGCCAGGGATCCCCTCCAGGTACAACAGTGTCAGTGGCACCATGAGCCCCCGTTCTTGATGGTACCCCCTGTGTTTTAGAGGTTTTCCCCTCATTGCCTCAGTTAATCTCCTAAAACCCCCACATTTACTGTCTGAACCTTGTTTATTCAGAAGAAATAACATGGGGAGCTTGCTGGAGCCTGGGTCTGCTCGGGGAGAGCCTGTCCGTGATGCACAGGCTTGGCCTGGAGCACAGGAGCTTCAGCACCGGCTGTGGCTGCCGTGGGGCTGTGGCTGCCGTGGGGCTGGAGCTGTGGAAGAGAGCAAGTTGCTGTGAGGGCAGCCGCCCACTTTCCCCGAAACAACCCACAGGGGACCCGCTGAGCTGCTGGAGCTGAAGCGTCCCCGCGATGCTCCCTCAGCTGCAGAGAGACGTCGGGGCGCTCGCCGAGGGCTGCGAACCCCTTCCTCGCGGCAGATGCGGCTGAGAAGCGGCGCCGGTCGCACAGCGGTTGTCAGGTCCTGGCTGACCTCACGCACCCCGATCTCTGTAGGGGGAGCTGAAGGCGCCGGGAAGACCCCGGCGGAGCGAAGGGGGCTCCTGGGAAGGTGCCGGGGAGCACCAGGCGCCGGCTGCCCCTCTGCGCCCTGTTCCAAGTGCTGCTCCTCCCCGCAGCGGCAATGGGGGCAGGATGCGGAAAGCAGAGGGATTGCCAGCAGACCCCAGCCCCCGTTTGTGTGGAGGCGCCGGGTGTCTCCTCGCTCGGTTGTTCTGCTCCGGTAGCTCAGGGGCTGCTCCAGACTGAAGAGCTCAGAAGTGACAGTGTCAGTCTGAATCTGCGGGTGAGATGAGATGAGATGGGCTGCGGGTCCTGGGGCAGCATCACTGCTACTTAGCGATGATGGCTGCAGCGCTGCCTGGGTTTGGGGCACCGCTGGGACGGCTCTTTGTTCGTGGGGAGGTCACAGCTGATAGAGAGGAGAGTGTGAACTGCTGTGTGAACTGCTGCAGGAGAGCAGCTGGGAGCGGGGCTGTGGGGACCTGCCTCGGGAAGAAGAGCTGGCTGCTTATGGCAGCAGCTTTTCAATGGGGGGGGTCGTCATCTAATGATAGGACCAGGGGCAGCGGGTGTCGGCTGGAATGTAGGAGGTTCCACGTCAGTGTGAGAAGGACCTTGTTCCCAGGGAGGGTGCCAGAGCCCTGGCAGGGGCTGCCCAGGGGGGTTGTGGAGTCTCCTTCTCTGGAGCCGTTTCAAACCCACCTGGGCTGTTCCTGTGCGACTGGATCTGGGGGATCCTGCTGTGGCAGGGGGGTGGAACTGGGTGGTCTTTTGATCTTTTGATGTTCTGTGAGCCTGGGACTGCCCTTCACTTGATCCTTTCAGTGACCAGGCAGCCCCCAGTGCTGCTCTGTCCTGGGGCTTCTGCTGGACAGCATCACCCACACGGGTGTCCCTGTACCTGTGGAAAGCAGCAAAGAGCTTCCTCAGAGCCTGAACGTCCTGCAAACCTGTGCCCAGGGACACTGTGTCGTGTCTGCCCCCCCGTGTCTGCTCCATCCCGAGTCCTTCTCGCGGAAAGAAAACCCCAGGGTTCAGAGCAAATCTCACTGAGGCTCCGGCCATTCCCTGGGACCAATCCTGGAGCAGAGATGCTCCCGGTGACCAGCACTGCTCTGTGTCCTGCCAGCAGTGCAGGGTTTTCTCACACAAACCAGCACCAGTGACTGCAGTGGAGACCCTGGTTCAGCCGAGCTCAGTGCAGTGGAAGACTGGTGGGGTAACAGCCTGGGTGTGGGCAAGGTTGGAGCAGAGGATCCCTGGGTTCCCCTCCAACCCGGGATTCCGTGACTTGATGGCCACTGCTCCCTGGGCCGGGTTCTGCTGTCGCTCAGCCTGGGTGCTCTTCCCCTCAGGTCAATCCTTGCTGCTTGCTGCAAGGGCCGGGGAGATGTATGTTGTGAAGAGCCCAGCTCGGTGTTAGCCTGAAGGGTTAATGAGCTGGAAAATCTGCGACGTGGGGAATGCACTTGAAAATGCATCAGACCTGTAGATGAGAAGCTGTGAGCCCTCCCACCGTGGCCGCTGGCACGTTGACACCTGCAGAGTGTTGGTTGCCAGCCCTGAGCTGCAGCACCTCTGGGCAGTTGCTGAGCTGGTACCTGAGAGCAAAGGAGGACAAGCAGCAGTGTTTTGAGCTCTCTGGGGCGTAAAGTAGTGGGGACCTGCTCTCGACTCCTGTCTGGAACCTCATCCTTTCTCCTCTGACAGCGAGACGAGGCGACAACACAGCAGCTAAAGTGTAGGAGGTGTTGGACTGGAAGGCCCCTCCAAAGGACATCCAGCCAACCCCCCTGCACCCAGCTGGGCCAGCACTCCCCAGCCCAGGTTGCCCAGAGCCCCAGCCAGCCTGACCTTGAATGGCTTGAGGGATGAATCCTCCACCCCGTCTCTGGGCAGCCTGGTCCAGGGGTCCCCCACCCTCAGATTCCAGAGCTTTTTCCTCCTGCCCAGCCTCACGCTGCCCTCATCCAGCTTCACACCAGGACCCTGTTCTTCCCTGCCCTTGGGAACAGCCTTCCCCTGCCTCCTGACAGCCCCTGCCAGGGGTTGAAAGGTCCCCTGGAGTCTTCTCTCCAGGCTGAAGAGCCCTAGGCCTCTCAGCCTGCCCCCAGAGCAGAGGGGCTCCAGCCCTCAGAGCATCTCCTTGTTGCGCAGACACACGGGTTCTGAGCACTGGCACAACCCAGTCAGCCCTCCCTTCTTTTCTAACCCCTCCCTCCCTCCCTCCCTCTCAGTGAATTCGGGCTCTTTAGGCACCAAGAGGTTGCGATGCAGCCCTCGGGTGCTGTTGTATGGCCATGGTCAGCCACTCGCCCCACACAGAGCACCCCCAGCCCACTCTACCAGCTGCATGTGTAGCGGGGCTGGTTTGCACAGCTCTGGGTTGGGGCTGTGCCACCAAGGCAGTAGAAGTCCCAGCTAAACCTCCCTGGGAGAGGAGACTGTCCAGGTAGCCAGGACCCGTGATGGCCCTGTGCAGAGCCGTAGGGGCAGGTGCAGGAGATGTTGTCTCTTCTCCTAGTGAGAGGACTGGATCCAGGGGATCCTGCTGTGGCAGGGGACAGGACTGGGTGATCTCCCGAGGTCCCTTCCAGCCCCTGATGCTCTGTGATTCTGTGACTTGCAGGTGTTGGAGGCTGCTGCGGGATCCGCCGTGCGAAGCAGCAGCCACAGGCTCTGTGTGTGTGTGGTGCCTGTACCTGTGTGCACAGCGGGCAGCACCCAGTTTGTTTCCAGAACATCTCGTCGCAACTAAATCATCCACAACCACCCCAGCCGCCCCGCTGTCGGGCAGCCGGGGATCAGGGCCGGGCGCTCCTGCGGCGGCAGCACTCGCAGCCGATCTGCGTCGGGTCTGCTCCTGACCCCATTAGTGACGGCTGGAGGAGACTGCCGCAGCTGCCCAGTCGCCCTTGGGCGAGGTGCTGCCGCAGGAGCCCAGCCCTGCCCTGCGTGGAGCTCGGCTTCCCCCAGGACCGAGCAGGAGCGCCCAGGAGCGGCCCAGCCCCTGCCGCGCCGGCTGCTGCCCCAGTTCCTGCCCGTCTCAGCGCGGTGCCGTGCGGGGGGTGCGGGGCGCAGGCTCCGCTCAGATCTAGGTCAGGCTCGGAGCGGGCAACTCGTATTAGGGCTGCGATGCCTGAAATCCCAACCTGCCCTGACGCGGAGCGGCCCCGGGCGCCTCCCAGCCCCCCGAGAAGCCGCGGGGGGACCTCAGGAGCGGAGTCTCGCGGATCACGCCATGAATATTTATGGAGCGAAAGGCTTTCGGGCTCAGAAAGGCTCCTCGCTCGGCGCTGCGCTCGCTGGAAAGGGAGCGCGTCGGGTGTCTGCCTGCAGACGGGCTCTGCGCCTGTCCTGAGCTGTGGAAAGGCCCTGGAATTCTCCAGGAACTGGTTCTCCGGGGTCGCCACAGACTGCTCCTAACTCCTAGGGTCACAGCACGGGTTGGGTCCAGGATCCCTCTGTGGAGCCGCATAAAACCCGCCTGGCCATGCTCCTGCACGACTGGAGCTGGGGGATCCTGCTGTGGCAGGGGGATTGGACTGGATGGTCTCTCGAGGTCCCTTCCCATCCCTCATGACTGGATCTGGGGGATCCTGCTGTGGCTGGGGGATGGACTGGATGGTCTCTTGAGGTCCCTTCCAGTCCCTCATGTTCTGTGATTCTGTGATCACACTGAGCCTCCTCCTAAAGGAAGGGAGACTGCAGGAGGTGCCTGCAAGCACTGGGTGCTCATGGGTGGGCTAAGGTGCAGGGAGGTTTTTGTAGCCCAGCTGGCTGTGCTCACAGCGCTGGGCTGCGTTGCCGAGGGTCAGACAGGTTGATGCCGCTGTAGAAGCCTCTGGGTTTCAGGTCTAGACAGAAGCGTCGCTCTGTAGAGAAGGAGACTGGGGAAACAGCACCAGTTGTTCTTCATCCACTCATCAGCTCCTGTGGATGGCTGTTTATCAGCTGAGGGTGTGCCCGAGCTGCAGCTGCAGCAGCAGGCAGTGGGCTGAGAGGCAGCACAGTGCTCATCACCCACAGGTTGTCTGCATTTGCTGAGGACGGGGCTCCCTCAGCCTGAAGCAGGACACCTCTGGGCTGCAGAATCCCAGAGCATTAGTGATGGGAAGGAACCTCAGAAGATCACCCAGTCCCACCCCCTGCCACAGCAGGATCCCCTAGATCCAGTCATTAGGGATGGGAAGGGACCTCAAAAAATCATCCAGTCCCACCCCCTGCCACAGCAGGATCCCCTAGGTCCACTTGCACAGGAGCATGCCCAGGCGGGTTAGAAAGGTCTCCAGAGAAGGAGACTCCACAACCCATCCCCAAACCCTCTGTCGTTGTGGCCAGAGAGCTGCCCTGGATGTGGGCTGGGACACGGGGTGCACTGTGGAGCCCAGGGACCCCCAAGACCCCTCCCTGGGTGCTCAAGCAAGTGACAGTTCCCATTTCCAGTCAATGTGAGTGTCAGCCTGCGTCTCCAGTGCCCACCACCCCTGCGCAGAGAGGTTCCCTGCGAGTGCCCTGCTGCTGTTCCCTGGGTGCTTCCCGTGTTCTCCTCCCCACCGGTGACTGGGGCCGTGGGTCCCACACAGTTGCTGTCAGCCTCTCCTGGCCATCTGGCCCCCTGCACGGCTAATGCCCGGCTCAGTGCTGGCTGCGAGGGGGCAGATGGTCCATCCGCCGAGCCCGGCCAGGCTCAGCACACCCCTGCCCGGGACACGCGACAGGTGAGAGCGTGAGAAATGGGATTTACAGCTCAGGGTGCTGTGTTTGGCCAAACTCCTGGCAAATCCCTTCTGCGGCGGCGGCTGCAGAGGGGGGCTCGCCCACGCGTCTCTGTGTCTGTGTGGCTCCATTGCAGCCCCGCCGAGGGGCCCGGTGTGAGCGCAGCAGGCTGCTCCCGTCGCGGGGAGCCCCGCCGGGCTGTGGCCGGGTGGCTCTGGTGCAGCAGAGCTGCAGCTTCTCGCTGCAGCAGGCGCACAGAACCCGGAGCTCCGGCTGTCACCCTCCCTGAATCGCTGCTCCTGCCCCAGTTTTCTGGAAACTCATCTCTCAGGGAGGGGGGAGCTGCTCCTTTACCACACCCAGACAGCCCCCCGGGGACAGGTGAAGTGGCAGCAGCACTCGTTTCACCCTGCTGTGAGGTTTGGCAGGAGAAGGGACAGGAACCGGGGCTGCTCTTCCTTCCTAGTCACTGGCTGATCTCTCCCTGCCTGGTGTCCCCCCTGCCGGGGGTCTCGTAGCCCAAAGTAAAACCCCACGAAGACCAGTACAGCAGCAGACTGGGGGCTAGGCCAACGCAGGGGCGGCCACCCTTCCCACCCAAGGGCATGAAGGACCTGGGGAGGTGGGATGTGGCCCTGCAGGTTATCCTCTCCACTTGGGAGGAATCACCCAGCTCCGAGGGAGCTTCTGCTGCTGCCTGGTCCCTTGGATGCCCCATCACCCGCGGTGTGAAGCTGCACAGGGGCGACTCCAAGCTCATCGCTCTGAGTTCCCTGGCAAAAGTCAAGCGAGTGTCGCTGTGAACACGCAGGAAGGCAGAGCCTGCAGGAAGCAGCACCAGTCTCCTTGAGCAGATGATTTTCAGAGAGAAACCAGTGGCTGGAGGGGGCTCCTCCGGGCTGCACCAATGGCTACGAGCACAGCCCCACGGAGGATGCCAGCCCCGTGTGGGGCAGTGGAGCCGGGTCGGGGTTGACCCTTGTGCTGTTTCATTCCGCAGGTACCTGCCCCGCCCCGACACCAAGTCCAGAGGGCTGCGAGGAAAACCCCTCGGTGCTGAGATGCTGGAAGCTCTGCAGCTGCTGAGGACCCGGCTCTGCGGCCAGCGCTGGGAGCCCCAGGGACGCATGGAAAGGGATCCTTCGGAGAATTCCCTGTTGGTACAGAAGCGGCCCCACGTTTTGCACCAGAGGCCGTGGAGTTTGAGTCGGCGCCTGGTGGGGCTATGGAAGTGATTCCAGCTCTGCCAGACACCGGCGCCGGCGCTGGGATGGCCGGGATGCGTGGCATCGAGTGCTCCTCACGGGTCTGGGCTGAGCCCTGCGCCGGTGCTCGGTGTCTTCGGGACTGGATTTCCTCGGAAGGACTGCAGACTGCACTCGAGGCGACTGAGCTCTCGTGGGGAACCCACAGCAACCAGCTGCACCGACGCCTCGGGAAGTGCCACGAGGGGAAGGGCTGTCCTGGGGCACTGGGAGTCTGGGATCTGCAGGGGGTGAATGTGTGAGGTTCCAGGGCATCTCTGGGGACAGGTGTGGGGACAAGGAGAGTTTGGAAGTGGCTGGGACCCATTTCATGGCTGCTCCTGTGCCCTGTGCACGTGTCCAGTTGTTCAGGTCCACTCCCCCCTTAATTTAGACCTCCTCAGTCTCGTTGAATTCAGCAGATGACAGCCCAGGACAGGCACTGGGGGGCAGGGGCTGCGCTGCTGTAGCCGATCCTGTTCCTGTGTGCAGGGTGTGCACGGAGGGAGGGAGGAACGGCTCCAGGAAGGTGTTCAAGCCCATTTCTCCTACAAATGCTCAGACAGAACATTCACATCCACGTGCTCCTCCATCCACGGAGGGTTCTGCCCAGTTCCCAGTCACTCCGTGTTTGATCCCACTGAGGTCATGCGCGGAGCCCTTGGCTGGGGCAGGGAGCCCTTCTGGAGACGATGCCTTCGCCCAGGAGCAGAGCTGTGTCAAACCTCCTTTGCCCTCTTCTCACCTCTGGCTCCTGCCCATCCTTTAAATCGCTCTCCACCCCCCTGGACAGTGATGGGAGGTCACTGCCCTAGTCTGGTGGCCTTCCTGCGGCCCTCAGTGCAGGTGTGAAGCAGCAGAGGGCAGGTGGAAAGGGACCCCGGCCACTCTTGGGCTGGTCAGTGCCTGTTCCTTGGGTGACCAGCCGCAGGTCGGGGGCTACCGACCACCCTGGTTCCTCAGCTGTAGATTCTGTTCCGAATTCCCAGACGCCCTTCACGCAATGACAAGATGGGGACACACAGACCTTGTCCATCGCCAGGCTCATTGCTGACTCAGCACAACGCTCCGATTCACCTCCCAGGCCACAGGCAGCATGTGTGGACGTGGGGTCCCTGGCCACAGCGATGAGGACAATCCATCCCTGCACCCCACAGTCCCTCAGAGCTGAAACTCACTGGGGGACCCCCTTTGCCCATCGGGGCCCTGGCTGCCTGGTCAAGCTGTTGGAGGACTGTGGCCATTCTTAACGTGTTCTGCTCTACCTGTAGCCTTCAGCATTTCCCCGAGTGCCTTACACAGCTTGTGAACAAGACTCCTCACTCCGAAGAGAGAACACACCCGGGGAGGGGCTGGTGCCAACTCGGATTGCCCCCCAGACTCCCCTTCCCACCTCCCCGCCGGGCAGCGTGCGTGAGCACCAGCACCGGCTGTGTCCGGACTCGGGAGCTGCGGTGTGAACACACCTGTGCAGCCCTGCGCCTGCTGGATGTCATACGGACAGGAGCTGGGGACCCTCACGCAGAGCCCTCGGTCTTCTCCAACGGTGCGGGGACTCTGCCCGCTGTGCTCACCCCGACAGCCGTCCCCTGCCCGCAGTGGTTGGTTCCCTGCTGAAGCAGCGATGGACTGGCCTGGCGCGGGGCTGCGCCGCTGGGTGACAGAGTTTTGCAGCTATTTTTGTACGGTGACCCCCCGACAGACAGAGATTTATCGGTACCTCTCCAGAGACTTTCTATTCCTTTGTAAGATACAGAAATTATTGTGACCTTTTAATAAAAGGATGTTTTAAACATTCCTGTCAGCGGTGTTGGTGGCTCCTTTGGTTCCGCCGCCTTCCCCCGGCTGTCAGAGATCAGCTCCTTTCTCTAACAGGGTGGTTTTTCAGGCCCTTCTTTCAGTTCTGCCTGAAAACCCTGTTACCTGGAGGCTGCAGAAATGGCCTTGCAAACCCACAGCAGTGCCTCCCACCTCCTCCTGAGCCCAGGAAGGGCTGCCCGGGGGGGCTGTGGAGTCTCCTTCTCTGGAGACGTTTCAAACCCACCTGGACTGTTCCTGAGTGACTGGATCTAGGGGACCCTGCTGTGGCAGGGGGATGGGACTGGGTGATCTCTCGAGGTCCCTTCCCATCCCCGATGTTCTGTGACGCTGTGATTTCCCATTCCCCCACCGCCGGCGGGACCAGCCCAGTGACTGGTGACGGTGCCAGGCTGTGACACTTCGCCTCGGGCCAGGACCCTCCTCCTCGCGAGCCAGCGCCGGCCCCGCAGCCCCGCGGGGAGCGGGAGGAGCGGCCGAGCCCGCAGAGCCGGTGCCGTCCCGGGGCTGGACGGCGGGTCCCTGCGCGGTTTCTAAGGGGCGTTGGGCTCTTCCAGGGAGCAGCCGGCTGCCGAGCGGCACCGGGGGCAGCACGGCTGCCTGACCCCCCCTCTCGAGACAATGTCGGGGCGGCAGGAGGCGGCGGCGCTGCCCGGATGTTTTGCGGGGCTGGGAGCGGGCAGCCCGCGGCCGCGGCAGAAGCGCGGCGGGATGTTCTGCAGCGTGGAAGATGCCTTCGACAACAAGACCCTGGATTTCCCCTCAATGGCAGCCTCCGGGCCCGCGACACCGTCTGGAGCGTCCTGTCGAGACACCGACAACGGCGCCACTCCTGCCGTGGCCCCGCAGCCCCCGGGGAAGCGGCTCGAAAGCCGCCCGCAGGTGAGGGACCCCAGACCCCTCCCGTCCCCGCCGGCCAGGTGTTCCGAGCCCCGCCGGGGGTGGCAGAGCTCTCGGCCCTTCTCGGCCCGCGGGATGCGGAACCGCCTCGACCAAGACCCCACCGGGAGGGCGAGCGGGGGCTCCGTCCCGTCTTATGCTGTGCCATGCCATGCCATGCCATGCCGTCTTCTCTCATCCCACCCCACGCCGTTCCGCCCTCTCTCGTCCCGTCGTGTCCCTTCTCCTCTTCTCCCGTCCAGTCCCGTCTGTCCTACTCCCATCCCGCCTTAGTCCCGCCGGCCCACGGGAGCCCCGCAGCCGGGAAGGAACCCGGGACCGGCTCTTTGCCAGTAACAACCCGAGAGGGCAGCGAGCGGCCACTTTTGCTCGGGAGGGGCCACAGCTTTCACCGGCCCCCGAACCCCCAAGGCTCCTGCCCGCAGCTGCTACGGGACCGGGTAGCCCCGCCGGGGGTTTTTGGAGGCTGCAGGACCGACCCGTGAGGGGCCCGTTCCCCGCCGCTCCGGCTTTGTCTGCAGCGTCGGGAGCGCGGCTCCGGGCCGGGGGCGCGCACGCAGGCGGGGCTGCGCACACGCGGGAGCAGACACCCGCACACGGGCAGACACACAAACAGAGCAGACCCACCGACGGGAGCGAGCGGCGGAGCGCGGCATGTCGGGGTCGGGACGGAAAAGCGGCCCCCGCGCCGCGGTGAGGGGCTGCGGGAACGGAGCGGGGGAGTGGCTCGGGACTCGCGGGGTCGGTGCGGGACACCGGAGCGGGACCGGACCGCCGGCAGCGGGGTGGGGGTCTGACGGCCGAGGGGACCGGGGTGGGCAGCGCTGGGGTGGGGGGTGTGCGGGCGGTGCATCCCCCAGTCCCGGGTCCCTTTGTTGGCCCCGGCGCTTTGTGTTGCCGCTGCCGGGGCGCAGTCGGGGTTCCGCCGACAGACACCCCCCCCACACACCCCCAACCTCGGCTGCCGGGCACACAGCGGCGCGACCCCCCACTCCCCACCCTGCGGCTGCGGGGCTGCTCCCGCCCCGGCCCTGGGAAACACGGAGAAGGGGCTTCGGAAGCGCCACTGTTGCGGGGTGGGCTGGGGGTGCGGGGGGAGCTTCTGCCGCCTTGTTCCCAGTCCCCCCCCCCCGGCCCGGGGCT
>VXBP01009037.1:236344-389878 GCA_013400115.1 Rhinopomastus cyanomelas | reverse complement strand
GGGGGGGGGCCCCCTGCCCGGGGGGGGGGGTAATGTGCCGTGGGACACAGTCTGGGGATGATGGAGCTCTCAGGTTGAAGGCTGAAGACCCTGGAGGCCCTTTCCAGCCCCCGTGACCCTGCGGTTCTCTCCAGGTGTGAACTCCTTCCTGGTCTTCATGGCCTACAAGGACAAGCTGCAGTGCACCGATGCCCAGGTAACAGGGTGGGCCAGAGCCTGCTGGGGGCCCGTGCGCCGAGTGCCAGCGGGGACCCCTCTCATGGGGGCAACCCTCGGTCTCTCGGCAGATGTACGAGATCTTCGGCATCGTCCGGGACCTGGGGGCCATTGCCCAAGTGCATGCGGAGAACGGAGACATCGTTGCCGAGGTGGGGGCTGCCTGGGGGACGGGGCTCTGAGGTGCCGTGCTGGGAGCCTGGCGGGACGCGGGGCAGCGCCAGCGTCGGGTAACCTGCAGCTGCAGGTTCCACGGGGACCAGTCCGGGCGAGAAGAGGAGCGGCAGCCCCGGTTGTGCTGGGGAGAGGAGCGGCGAGCGCCCGCTGCCTGCTCCCGTCACACCCAGCTGCCGCAGCTCCGGCCGGAGCCGGGCTGAGCTGACCCTGCCCGTGCCCATTGTTTCGCCTTCCCATCTTCAGGAGGGGACCTCCGGGGACTGGGGAAGGGCCACGGCTCCTTTCAGCCTCGGGGCACAGGATGGCTGGGCTGGCTGGGAGGGCGGCTGGAGCAGCAGCAGGTCCCCAGTCCTGCAGATGGGCGGATGTGAGCAAACAGGACCACGGCTAATTCCTACCTCCCAGGGATTTCCTCTGGGAAACCCTCTCTCCAGCTGCCTGTGGGGCACGACGTGATCCCAAGAGCTTCAGGGTTTCTTTAAGCTGCAGAGTGGTGACAGTCGAGCCCTGGGGACAAAAGCAGAAGAGACAGATGGATCTTACACAGAGAAACAGCCGTTGGGCGATGAGATCAGGTCCCTAGGGATTGTCAGACAGGGACGTCTCTGGTGCCACCTCAGTGGGAGCACGACTTGCCGCAGAGCATCTCAGATGGGGTGGGGCGATGAGGTGGGTGCTGGGCATCTGCTTCCAAAGACACTAGGGGTAGCCTGGGTGTGCCCAGGACACAGCAGTTCCCAGTCCAGATGTGTTCCCACAGAACAAGGTGGGTCCTCTGGGATGCAGGTGCACTGAGCAGTGGGTGTCACAGCTGTCACCCCGTCGTACTCGTGAGTTTCCATCAACCTCTGGGTGCTTTAAGGGAAGCGCTGGCTGTCCTGCATCGCCTCATCAGGCTGACCTGTCCCCTTCACCTCTGCCAGGAGCAGAAGAGGCTGCTGGAACTGGGCATCACGGGGCCAGAAGGACACGTCCTTAGCCGCCCGGAGGAGGTAGGGACCCCAGCCCTTCAGCAGGACCCCCGGGGGGGTTGAGCAGAGCAGAGGTGCCCTGAGCTGGGTCCTGCCCCTGTTTTCCCGCAGGTGGAAGCGGAGGCCGTGTACAGAGCCATCACCATCGCCAAACAGGCCAACTGCCCGCTCTACGTCACCAAGGTGATGAGCAGAGGGGCAGCAGACATCCTGGCCCAAGCCAAGCGGAAAGGTGAGGCTCTGAGCTGCCCTCCCCTGCCGACAGCCTGGGCCAGCAGCAGGCACAGGGCTCTCGCTGCAGGGCTGAGGAGCTGGCTGTCGCCCCGGCTCTGGCTCCGTCAGGCGCTGGCCATCGGTGTTGGGCTGCTCCGAGCAGCACTGGGTGCTCTGGGCTGGGGAGATGGGCTGCACAGGCTGGCAGGGAATCGCAGCAGCGGCTGGGAGCAACAAACAAGGAGATCAAGTGCTTGCGGTTGGTTGTCACTGACTGGGTGACAGACACATCTAGAGCAGGCTCCACGTTCGAACCGGGCGCGTGGTGGGAACAGCTGGAAGTGATCCTGCGGGGAGGAGGAGAGGGACGGGTTCAGGGGTATGCAGCCACGGGGTCACCAGCCAGGAGGCTCTGGCAAGGAGGAATCACAGGATCCCAGACCATGAGGGGTTGGAAGGGACCTGGAGAGATCAGCCAGTCCAGTCTGCCCAGCCACCAGCAGCCCCAGGTCCCTGTCTCCTCTGCTGCTCCCCAACAGGCCACCAGGCAGGAGGCTCTGGTGTGGAGGACAGTGTGATTGTTTGTGATGCGAGTGTGTGCTGAGTCTAAGGAGAGCTGGAGGGATGCAGATCCGCTCTGACAGCATCTCCCCGTCACCGGCGATAACCTGGGGGGTTAGCGGGGCTCCCGAGGCTGCGGGGCCACGGGGCCGTCTCCTGTCGGTAGCCCCAGCGCCTGCCCGCTGCGTCCACATGCTCCCGCTGACGGGCTGCTCCGCAGGGGCGGTGGTGTACGGGGAGCCCATCGCCGCCAGCCTGGGCACCAACGGCTCGCACTACTGGAGCAAGAACTGGGCCAAGGCCGCCGCCTTCGTCACGTCCCCCCCCATCAGCCCGGACCCCACCACGCCGGAGCATCTCTCCTCCCTCCTGTCCTGGTGAGTCCTGCTTGCTGCTCCCAGCAGCAGCGTCACCAGCAGCGCTGGGCTGGCAACATCAGCCCTGGCATCCCTGGGGTGGACCCCTCACACTCCATAGATGGGCGACAGCTGCCCTGTCCCCCGGTTGTTCAGCCTGGAGAGATGCCCTGGGGGTGCCTCCTGGTGTTTTGGAGGCCCTGCCTGGGGCAGGGGGTCAGAGCAGATGAGCTCTGAGGTCTCCTCCAGCCTCAGCTGGGATTCTGTGAGGATTCACTGGGGGCTGTAAGAAGTGCAGGAAGGGGCTCTTCACCAGGGAGCGATGGGACAGGGGTGATGGCTGAAAAGAGGGAGCTTCAGACAGCAGCAGGAGGAAATCCTGGGCTCCCAGGGTCAGCTCCCACAGAGATTAGTTCCTCTGCGAATCGGCAGAACGAGGCACCTCTGGGACCCTCCAGTCACAGACTCACGGAACATCAGGGGCTGGAAGGACCTGGGAAGAACATCCAGCCCCGTCCCTCCTCAGACCAGCCTTCAGACTCTGTTTGGAGGTCTTGGTTGGTGAAACCTGTCTGCATCAACCACGCAGAGCACGAAGCCCGGGCAAGGGGGCTGTCGCTGGGCTGTGTTGGTGGTGGGAGCACTGGGAAAGTGGTGGAGTGCACCCAGTCCCGTCCCCTCCCCCCGACCCCTCTGCTGTCCTTCCCCCAGCGGGGACCTGCAGGTGACCGGCAGCGCCCACTGCACGTTCACCACAGCGCAGAAGGCGGTGGGCAAGGACAACTTCACCCTCATCCCCGAGGGCACCAACGGCGCCGAGGAGCGGATGGCCATCGTCTGGGAGCAGTGTGTGGTGGGTACCGCAGGGTGCTGCCAGGCAGCATCAGCAGCTGACGAGGTGGGAGCTGTGACGCCGGCCCCTCGGCGCAGGGTGCTGCTGAGGGACAGGGTGACACCCGCTGCGTCTCGGGGTGTCTGCAGAGGGCTCAGTGCTGGGGTCACCCACCTCACGCAGGCACTGTCTGTTCTCCCAGGGTAGGACCCTGGTGCTTGCAGGAGGCCTGGGGAGTGGGTGGGGGCCAGGGCGTCTCTCTTGGTCACTCCAGCCCCACCAGCGGGGGCTGTTCCCACTGCCTCTCCCTGCAGCCGAGCTCTGCTGCTGAGGGACAGCTGCGGACTGTCCAGCTCACTGGTGCATCCTGCCCTCCCCAGGAGCATCCCCAGGGGGCTCTAACCTGCATCCCATGGAGACTGCATCTCTGTGGAGACCAGAGCTTAGGCACCAAGTCACTCCGAAGCCCCCACCCTAGGTGGGCCTTGTGCAAAGACGAATGGGGTCTGTCTGGATGAAGCTGCTGGGCAGCACTGCCCTTCCAGCCCGTCCTCGTTAAAGGCTCCTTAACCGCCTTTAGTGAGTGTGAGACGCCCCGTGGGGAGTCAGACCCTGCTGCTGAAGGTTCCACTTCACCAAGACCCTCAGCTTTGGAGTCTGGGGAGAACAAAGCCCGTCTGCTGGACTACTGAGCCGACAAGGCTCAGCCCCACACCTCTCCCTTTTGCCCCTGGAACAGCAGCCGGGAGGAATCCTCCCTCCCCTCCCGGTCACACAGTGGGTCCTGCAGCTTCTCCCGGCACCCTGCTCCTGCTGGAGTGGGTCTGGCCATGGGGATGGGGCTCTGCCGGGACCGGGGCCCTTCTCCAGCAGCCACGGTCCTTCCCTCTTTGCCAGGTCCCCGGGAAGATGGACGAGAACGATTTCGTGGCGGTGACCAGCACCAACGCCGCCAAGATCTTCAACTGCTACCCCAGGAAGGGCCGGGTTGCTGTGGGCTCTGATGCCGACCTGGTGGTGTGGAACCCCAAAGCCACTAGAATCATCTCAGCAAAAACCCACAACCTGGTAAAACGCTATGAAAAGAACCTTCCTGAGCTGGTTTCACAGCCCCAGGGGAGAGCAGCCAGGCAGGAGATCCCTTGGGGTCAGGCAGAGCAGGTCCTTCAGCGGGGAAGGTCCCCTCTGCTGGCTTAGAAACTGGCTGGCTGGATGGGTGTCACCTCCACAGAGAGGTGGTGACTGGTGCCCCATCCTCTTGGTGACCAGTGGTGTCCCCCAGTTCCATTCAGCATCTTTACTGATGACCTGGATGAGGGGATCAGATCCACCCTCAGCAAGTTCATGGATGGCACCAAGCTGGGGGGGACAGTCAATCTGCTGGAGGGGAGGAAGATGCTGCAGAGAGATCTGGACAGGCTGGGTCAATGGGCAGAGGCCAGTGGGATGGGGTTTGACAGGGCCAAGGGCAGGGTCCTGCACTTTGGCCACAAGAACCCCCTGCAGCTACAGATGAGGGGCTGGAGAGCAGCGGGGCAGAGAGGGACCCAGCAGTGCTGGGTGACACCCAGCTGAACAGAAGACAGCAGGGTGTCCAGGAAGGCCACTAGCATCCTGGCTTGGATCAGCACTGGTATGACCAGCAGGGCTGGGGATGTCATCCTCCCCCTGTACTGGGAGCACTGGGAAGGCCTCCTCTCCAGTACTGGGGGCAGTGCTGGGCCCCTCACTGCAAGAATGAGATGGAGGGACTGCAGTGGGTCCAGAGGAGCAGCAAGGCTGAGGAAGGGGCTGGAGGGAGAGGATGATGGGGAGAGGCTGAGGGAGCTCTGGGGGTTGAGCCTGGAGGAGACTCAGGGGGGACCTTCTCCCTCTCTCCAGCTCCCCGAAGGGAGGCTGTAGTCAGGTGGGAGTCAGGATCTTCTCCCAAGCACCCAGCACCAGGACGAGAGGGCAGAGCCTGAAGCTGCCAGGGGAGGGTTAGTCTGGGTGTCAGGAAGCCCTTCCTCACTCATGGGAAGGGTGCTCAGAGCCTGGACTGGACTGCTCAGGGCAGTGGGGGAGTCTCCATCCCTGGGGGTGTTGAAGGGCAGCCTGGCTGTGGTCCTGAGTGCCCTGGTGTAGCCAGTGGGGTGATGTTAGGGGCTGGGCTAGGCTGGCTGTGCCCAGAGGGCTTGTCCAGCCTCAATCGTTCTGGGACTCTGTGAGGCGACACACAACCTTGCTGACCTCCCACATCCACTCTGGTCGCAACAAGAGCTTTGCTGCTGCCTTCACTTGGCTCTTAACCTCCTTGGGTGTCTGGTCTGCTCCCTGCAGAACGTGGAGTACAACATATTCGAGGGCACCGAGTGCCACGGGGTCCCTACCGTGGTCATCAGCCAAGGAAGAGTTGTCCTTCAGGATGGAAACCTGAGCGTCACCCAGGGCTCTGGTCGCTTCGTCCCTAGAAAGACGTTCCCCGACTTTGTTTATAAAAGGATAAAGGCCCGGAACAGGGTAAGGAGGGGGGGTCACTGTGGGACTGTGATCAGGGTCCTTCGCCTGTTATGGGCTGACAAAATGGGGCCAGCAGATCGAGAGAGGGGATTCTGCCCCGTTGAGACCTCAGCTGGAGCCCTGCCTCCTCCTCTGGAGCCCCCAACACCAGGAGGATGGGGACTTGTTGGAGTGGGTCCAGAAGAGGCCACAAAAATGCTCTGAGAGGGTTGGGTTTGTTCAGCCTGGAGGAGAAGACTCCGAGGGGACCTTCTAGTGACCTTCCAGCCCCCGACAGGGGCTGTCAGAAGGCTGGGGAAGGCTGTTCCCAAGGGCAGGGAATGATAGGATGAGGGGTCCTGGTGCGAAGCTGGAAAAGGGCAGAGAGAGGCTGGACAGGAGGAAAAGGGTCTGGAATCTGAGGTGGGGGGACACCTCTGGAACAGGCTGCCCAGAGAGGGAGTGGAGGTCTCATCCCTGGAGCTGTTCAAGGTCAGGCTGGCTGGGGCTCTGGGCAACCTGGTCTGGTGAGTGCTGGCCCTGCTGGGTGTCAGGGGGTCCGACTGGGTGCCCTTTGGAGGTCCCTTCCCACCCAACACATCCTATGACATGAGCAAATCTGGTGGGTCTGTGTTGAGCTGGGAGGGGGAAGTCCTCTCCTGCCTGTGTGAGACAAGTGGCTGTTCCTGTGTTTCTGGCGTGTCTGCTCTGCCACGGGGTGATGGTGGCCCGTTCAGTGGCTACCGAACCGCATCAGACAAAGCCCAGTGTGTGGGAGCCTGGCCCGTCCCTGTGGGATCATGGGTGGGACCATGGGAGGTCACTGGGGATGTGTCTCTGGGGGCACAAGGAGTTGCTGCCCCTGTGCTGGCCCTGCTCCTCACTCCATTACCTCTCGTGGAGCCTCTCCTCTCTGCTTTGTCCCATCCTGCAGCTGGCCGAGGTCCACGGTGTCCCCCGGGGGTTGTACGATGGGCCGGTCCACGAGGTGCTGGCGAGTGCCAAGGCCGTGGCCCCCACCGCCGCCTCCCGCATCGCTCCCTGCGCAGGCAAAGCCCCGGCTAACCCCGTCCGCAACCTGCACCAGTCGGGGTTCAGCTTGTCTGGTAGGGACAGGGGTCCCCGGTTTTTGTTGGGGGCTGTGAGGGCATCACAAGGGGCAGGGCTGGGCTGGGCTTGGTGAGAGGCTGCTGCGGCTGCCCAGGGGATCAGGACTTCAGCCCCAGCCACGTCCCAGTGAGTCAGGGGCTAGAAGTTAGGGTGGTCAGGATGCGCTGAACGGCTCTATTTTTGGGATCCAGGGGGGTTCCCTGTGGAGCCAGCAACTCAGTGTAGCTGAGCTCAGCCTCCAGGCACCTCGGGAAGCCAGTGCTCTGCCCCACAGTGACTTCTGTAGTGTTTTCTGGGCTGGCTGAGGTCAGAGGGGTCTCGCAGGACTCTCGTCCCTCATGTCACTATATAGGAACCGCCTGTGTATGGGAAATGCCCCCCAGACAGCAGCAGTGGGAAGTACAGGGGCCCCCAGGCAGTGTCCAGAAGGGCAGGTGGTGGGAACACCAGCGCTTCCCCCAGAGGGAGATGGTTTGCGGGTTGCGCGTTTAAAGCCCCCCATGCCGACCTCCGACCCCGTGCCTGTCCCCTTCCTCAGGCTCGCAGGCAGACGACCACATCGCCCGGCGCACGGCTCAGAAGATCATGGCCCCGCCGGGCGGCCGCTCCAACATCACCTCGCTGTCCTGACAGAGCCACGCTCCCCCCGTGTCGGGGCCATCACTGGGGATGTTCGGGTCCAGCCGGGGAGGGGCCGGTGGCTCCCTCAGTTCAGGGTGACGATCGAGCACTCGCCGGCTGCCCCAGCCCCTTCTCGTAGGTAGAAGCTAGAGTAACCCCCGAGAGGTAGTGCCCGTCTCCATGTCTCCCGGTCCGTGTTCCCTCAGTAGCTCCTGGAAGGCCCTTCCCTCGTGCATGTGGGCACCCTGATGTCCCGTGGGCACCCGGACGTCACGCCGGCACCGCTGCTGCTGCCTCGTGGCCAGCGCGAAGCCCGGGCTGTGTTTGGGCTGGGACACGCTGCTGGCCCGCAGCATCCCCCCCTTTCCAGTCCGAGGACTCCCCACCACCCGGTGCCACCCTGCTGTCCGGGTTTCTCTCCGCGAGCTGCCTCCCGCCCCTGGCAGACCTCGACGGGGCGTCCCGCAGCGGCCATGCTGGACGGCAGCGCGTCTGTCCCCAGCTCAGGGGGCGGGGGTGGCTGCCCAGGACCCCGAACCGTGGCCGCAGGGCAGTGGGCTGCAGCCTGTTTTTTAAGGACTATTTATACTGTTTTACAAGAACCAAGAGCGAGTCTCCTAACCGCTGCCAGGCTCGTTCAGGGGCCGGTTGCACACGACAGGCTCTCTTTTGTAAAGGTTCCTGCAGCCCGCCCGTGGTCGCCGGGGGCTGGTACAGCCACGGGGACCCTCCCTGCCGCAGAGCCCTGCATGTTCCTCGGGCAGGACGGCTCGCTAGTCCTCCTCTGCTCCTTGCTCTGAATAAAGGTGGTTGGAAATCTCAGCTGATCCACTCGAGCGGGTTCCTGTGTTGCCTCCCTTGGTGCCTCACAGTGAGCCTGTCCCCAGACCCTGAGGTTTGCAAAGAACCCTTCCCTGGAGATGTTCCAAACCTGCCTGGACGTGTTCCTGCATGACAGGATCTAGTGGATCCTGCTGTGGGGGGATTGGACTGGATGATCTCTCGAGGTCCCTTCCATCACGTTGGGCATCGCTGGGCTCCAGCCCACAAGTCACTCACATTTGGTACCAGACTTCACAACCTTAAACCTGTCAGGTTTGTAAGGGGTTGGGGTTTTATTCTCTGCTCTAACCCGCATCCCCTGGCTGAGTGCAGGGACCGGCAGCAGTTCGTGCCTCAGAAGGGAAGGCGTTGCTTTGAACTTTGTGTTGCCCTCTAAACAGGCAGTTTCCTCCCTTCTGCTGGTTCTCTGCTGTGTCCTGCGACAGCAGCAGGGCCACAGACCAGCCGCCCCTCTTCTTTCTGAGCAGGGGTCTCATGTGATGGTGGTGGAAGCTGTGCAGGGAGTCGGGGAGGGATGTTCTCAGAGCTTCCAAGCGGTGGTGAGAGATCAGAGGGGAAAAAACCCCGGAGCTCCCCCGGGGCTGCTTTTACCCAGTTGAAGGTACAAAACCTAGAGCAGGGCAGTGAAACACAAAACACACAGTGAGCTGGGGCTGCCAGTGCCTCCTGCACGATTCACAGCATCACAGAGCACTAGGGATGGGAAGGGACCTCGAGAGATCACCCAGTCCCATCCCCGTGCCACAGCAGGATCCCCTGGATCGAGTCATTGGGGATGGGAAGGGAACTCGAGGGATCACCCAGTCCCATCCCCCTGCCACAGCAGGATCCCCTAGATCCAGTCATTAGGGTTGGAAGAGACCTCAAGGGATCACCCAGTCCCATCCCCCTGCCACAGCAGGATCCCCTGGATCCAGTCATTAGGGATGGGAAGGGAGCTCGAGGGATCACCCAGTCCATCCCCCCTGCCACAGCAGGATCCTCCAGACCCAGTCACGCAGGATCGGCCCAGGCGGGTTTGACATGTCTTCAGAGAAGGAGACTCCCCAGCCCCCCGGGCAGCCCCTGCCAGGGCCCGGCACCCTCGCCGGGCAGCAGCTCCCCCCCTCAGCGACGCAGAGAGCAGAGCGGCCGCGGCTGGCGGGTAGAAACATGTTTATTACTGCACAGGCGCCAGGGCTGGGGGCAGCGCCTGCAGGACACAGCCCGGCCCCAGCGCCAGGGCCCCGTGCAGGGCAGGACGCTCATGCAGGCAAACGACAGAGACCTATTCACAGAACTTACAAGGATCTACTTTACATTTATTTCCACCGAAACCATTGTTTCGCTGCAGAAACCCACCCTGCCCGGGCGCCAGGGTCCATCCAACACCCAGCTCAGTGCCTGTTTGCCGCTGGCTTGCTTCTCATCCTCTCGTTTTGGCAACGAACAGTCCTGTGGGGTTGGCAGCAGGAGAAGCAGCGGCACCCAACCTGCCCCTTGTCTTCCGCTCCCAGCAGGGTCTGTGGATCCTAAGGACCAGCCTCTCTGCAGAGCTCAGCGGCACAAACACAAGAAGAATCTCCTGGCGAGGAGCTCAGGGAGAAGAGCTCACAGGTAGCGACGCTCTGAGGGCACAGCCAGAGGGGTCTGCCACACAGCCCACAGGCACTGGGACCCCTGGCCGCAGGAAGGGACCCAGAGCTGCTCTTGGGCTCAGGAGGCTCCGGGTGCTGGGCGCTGGTGCTGTGGCTCCACTTCACCGCCACCTTTCTTCACGACAGAGCCACATCGGGCTCCAGCACAGAGCGACAGGAGAGGGGTGGCTCAGGGAACTGCGATGTTACCTTGTTCACAGGGACCGACCCTCTAGCAGAGAACGACCCTGCTCCCGGGCCAGCACCCCGGTGCTCCCAGTGTGGCCAGCACCATGCTGAGCAGCGTGCCAAGTGCTGCGCTGAGCGCCACTCACTGGGTGCTGCCTGTGGCTGGCAGTGGGCACTGGGGAGCCACGGCCATGCAGCACTTCAGATCAAAGCCCCACGTGGCACTCACAGGGCCTCCAGTACTCGGCTCAAGGCCCCAGAGCCCTGCTTCCCACCACGTTTCTCAGTGATTAAGGGTTGAGGCAGAATACGGGGCTTTCCCAAGTGACGCCGCGCCGGAGGTCACTGGTGCTGCCCCAGCAGCCAGAATCTGCTCCCAGTGCTTCACCCGGGAGGGAGCAGGTGCTGAGGTCTCCCCAGCAGCTCTCCTGGGCGCTGCTGGGTCAGTTCCACAGGAGGTCGCAGGGCAAACAGCACCGCACTGGAAGCGCTACCAGCCAGCACAGAGCAGGCTGGTTTGGCACCGGGCTGGCAGCCCAGCCCCTGGTCCTTACTTACAGAGCGGTGACAGCGATGGAGTCGAATGGGAACCCTGTCGCTGTCATGGGGGTCTGTCGTCTGTTCATGACTCCCCAGTAGACCTGCGGGTTTGGGCTCGCTCTGCCTCTCCCCACCAGCCCCAGCATTGCCTGGCCCCGCTGGGGGTCTCTGTCCCTCGGCAGCGGCTCGGAGCCCATGGGGCAGTGGTCTGTGGCTCCAGACTGCACTGCCAGCGCTGCCTCAGACCCCGGCCATCACCTGTGGTCGCTGCCTGCGGATCCATCCGGGTGGGAGCTGAGCCCACCAGGCACTGGGTGCTCAGGCAGAGGGCTGTGAGGAGAGCTGGGCTGAGGGCCAGGCTGCCTGCACAGGGCGCAGGGGCTGCCCACCAGCGGCAGTGGGAGCAGAGCGTGCGCCCCCCTCGCCTCCCCAGTGGGTGGTGATTAGGAGGTCTGGTGACCAAGTTCCCTGGCTCCCGGTCATCAGGCTGGAATTGCTCGGGGTGCAGAGGGCAGCCGCAGCTGGGGAGCAGCCACCTCACACCTGGCTCACTGCTGCCCACCCGCAGCCCCTCGTCACGGCAGCTCCTAACGAGGCACAGGTGGTCCTGCAAGGAGCCACAGCCAGCCCCCGCCCCTCATCGGGCACAGCCCAGGGCAGGCTGCCCCCAGCACGGTAGGAACAGTCTTTCCCCGGCTCTGCCCTGCAAGCAGCCGGGGCTTTGTCTCTGCAGAGGGGCAGCCCCGGCCTCGTTCCACATACAACTGCGGAGAATAAAGGGGCTGCGCCGCTCACAACCCACTGGCCCACGCCAGCGGCGGCTGATCGCCCCGCAGAGATACAGCCCGTCCCGGAGGAGTCTGCGCCCGCGGGCAACGAGCTCCAGGGTCCAGCACCCACAGCCACCCCTCGGCGGATCCAAGCGACTAAAGACAGTGAAGGTGCCTGAGACGCGACGACAGGCGGCACCGCGGATGAAGAGCTGGGGTTCTCCCTCCCGCCCGGTTCAGAGGCTGAGGCAGGTCTCCCCAAGCTGTGTACGGGGCCGGCCCCTCGCGCCGAACAGCCACCGCCCCGGCGGTGACACGGGACAGTCCTCTCTTCGGCAGCGCTGCGAGGTCACCCCGCGACCTCCCGACACGGGGACTGGCGCCCAGCTCCCTGGCTCCTCACCGCCGGCAGGGAAGAGGAGACGGGGTGGTGACTCCCCGCAGCACCCGCTCCGAGCCTTCCCCGCGCACCCGAGCGACACCGGTCGAGAAGCCGAGGTGCCGCCGCCGCCCCGGCGCACAGCAGGGTCTCTGCCCGCCGCAGGCAGCCGGCTCTGCCCAGCCCGGGGTGCAGTTCTGCAGGAGCTCTCTCCCTTCCGCTGCAGCTTGGCAGCGGGTGGTTGGTGCTCCCCGCTGGTCCCGGGGAGCCGGCGGTGCTCGGCGAGCCTGAGAAGGGGCTGTCGGTGCGGCGCGGGCCGGCGACCCTCGCCCGGCGGCTCCAGCCTAGCTGCTGCCCGCGGAGGAGCAGACGGAGCTGCACATGTGCAGGTTGGAGGTCTCGGCCTCGGCATCGTCGGTGGTCTCCAGGGGGCAGGTGGACTCGCTCGGCTGCTCCTGGCTCTTCTTTAGCCTGTGTGGGGCAGAGGCGCTGCGGTCACCCCAGCGCCGCGGGAGGAGCGGCGGAGGATGCGCTGCAGCAGCCAGCGCGCCCCAGCTGCCCCTACACCGCAGACAGGTGCCTACGGCAGCCCCACGGCGAACGAGAGGGGTCTTTCTGCCGCACACAGCACCGGGAACAACGTAGAGGCAAAGCACACTGAACCGCCCGCAACCACTCCCCAGCGACCTGCGGGACCGCAGCTTCCGGGAGCACTGCCCACCCAGACCTCAGCCGTGAGCACCCCGTGCTCCTGCCCCCTCCTCCCTTGCAAGCCAACGCCCCCTCGGCAGCAGAGGTGAAGCCCGCTCCTTGCCTTCACCTCCCACCCCAACGTCTTCTCCAGGCAGGATGGGTGGGAGGCAGCGGCAGGGGAGCAGCTGCAGCATCACCCACTGCTCCGGGTTTGTGCAGACGTGCCCACGGCAGACCCTGCGAGTCTCTCGGCAGAGGGTTGTCGGTCTGAGGACTGATAGCCCCTCATCCTGCCTCCCTCTTGGGCCAGAACAGCTTCCCACACAGAGGCAGGCTGCGGGTTCCTCGGCTGCTGTGAGCCACCCGGGGCTGAGCCGGCAGCGAGATGCTCCCAGGGACCAGGCGCTGCCGCGGTGGCTCCTGAGGGAAGACACCAAGCCCAGCGCGTTCTCCCTTCAGAAAGATCACCCCCACTCACTTCTCTCTGTTAAAGATGACAAAGTCTTGCTGGATGGCTTCAAGGCATTCCTGGAGATAGTCGTTCTCCTGTCGGGGGAGACAGCAGGCACATCAGCAGTGGGGTTCTCCTCCTGCTCTGCTCTGCTTTGCCCTGGGGAGACCCCAGCTGGGATTTTGCGGCCAGTTGTGGGCCCCCCAGCTCCAGAAGGACACAGAGCTGCTGGGGAGAGCCCAGCAGAGAGCCACAGGAATGGTGGAGGGAGGGGAGCATCTCCCTGCTGAGGAGAGGCTGAGGGAGCTGGGAAAAAGGAGCCTGAGGGGTGACCCCAGGGATGTTGATCAATATGTGAAGGGTGGGTGTCAGGAGGATGGAGCCAGGCTCTGCTCAGGGGCACCCAGTGACAGGACAAGGGGCAGCGGGTGTGAGCTGGAGCAGAGGAGGTTCCACATCAGTGTGAGAAGGACCTTGTTCCCAGTGAGGGTGCCAGAGCCCTGGCAGGGGCTGCCCAGGGGGGCTGTGGAGTCTCCTTCTCTGAGATGTTTCAAACCCTCCTGGGCTGTTCCTATGTGACTGGATCTAGGGCATCCTACTGTGGCTGAGGGATGGGACTGGATGATCCTTCAAGGTCCCTTCCAACCCCTCATGCTCTGTGACTCTGTGATTCAGTGCCCTTTGCACCTCTGCAGTGCTGCTGGTGCTGGCACACCGTGCAGCCAGCGCAGCTGGACCAGAGATGGGATCTGCCCAGTAAACTGCCCCCACAGCCTCCACCCGCTGGGTGAGCTCCGATTTCCACAACACAGCAGAGCTCCCTGTGGGCTCTGCCCTGGCAGTGCTCTGCCCTCCTCTGCTGCCAGCACAGCCTCACCAAGGGACCTGCGCCACTGCCCACTCTGGTTTTGAGCCCCACTGCTTCCCCACCTGCTCCTCACCCTTCCCCAGCCCGTCTGGCTGACGGTGGCAGCTCCCTCCCAGCGCAGAGGGAAGGGATCCACCAGAGCTAAGGGGCACAGAGCCAGGCAGGACCCTCCTGCCCACACGGCTCTCAGGCAGGACTGGTGCGCTGGTGCCTCTGCACAACCATCGCCAGCGCTCAGACGGGCCCTGCAGAGCAGCGGCTCTCCCCGTCTGGGGGTTCTTTAGGTACTCCCCGTGTTCTCACACAGTGGAACCTTTCTCATGTAAGTTTTCAAAGCCCAGATCCCTGCAAATGAGGTCCATCTACCTCAGGCAGAAGAGCCGGGCAAGCCCCCACCAGACTCCACCTGCCGCCACGGCACTGCCCCAGCAAGCGCTGCCCCGCAGCCCCGCAGCACTCACGGACTGGGAGCTGTCTTTGCTGTTGTCCCGCGACTTGTTCTTCGCCAGCCGCTTCTTCTTCTTGTGCAGGGGCCTGGACTCGAGGATCATCTCCTCCAGCTCGAAGGTGGGGTCGCAGTGCAGGCGGCCCTTCTGCGGGACACGGGACGCTCTGCATCGGGTGCCGCCTTGGCTCCCTCGCGCAGCCGGCACCAGCCGCTCACCCCGGAGCCCCCCGCTCGGCCCCTACTCACGTTGGGGACGAAGCCCGGCTCCACGCGCTTCTCGCAGACGTCGCTCCACACCACGGCAGACAGGTAGGCGGCAGCCTGCAGGTCGGCCAGGCAGGAGAAGCGGTGCTCGGGGTTCACCGTCAGCAGCTGGGCAGGGAGAAGCGTTTCGCTGAGAGCGGGGACCCGCGGCGCCCTGCCCCGGGGCGAGCCGGCGGGCTCTGCCAGCCTGTCTGCCAGGAAACCCCAGCTCGCCGCAGGGAGGGCACCGCGCGGAAGGGCGTTCTGGAGGATGTGGAGCCAGACGGCTCCCGCGAGCTCCCAGACCAGCGCAGCTCACTCCCCCCTTGCCCGCCTGCGAGGGGCGACCTTCCACCAGGGCACCGCTGCCCCAGCAACGCTCCTCCCCACCGGTGCCAGGGCCAGACCTCCTGCCCTTGCGAAGACGATGATGCTCCCAGAGGCCCATCCCCTGGGTCCCAGCCTCCACCCCTCCCGCATTGACAGCACCCAGCGACACCGGGGACACTGCTCTGCATCATCGCCACAGATCACTGCACCAAGAGATGGTTCAGGGGGTGAGGGCAGCACCCATCTCCCCAAGAGGCACCGGCTGGAGTCACCGCTGGAGCCCAACGGGGAGGATCAGTGCTGTGGGGTCTGGGCCGGGCTTCCTGCGCCTGGGCTCCCCCCGCGAAGAGCCTCACTGAAGCTGGGTGGATCCCATCCTTGTGGGGCACCCTCAGAGCCCCGTGGGCACCCCTCCTGTCCCAGGCATGGGCTGCCCATGGCGGGCGAGCTGCACCCCTCTCCTGCTGCCCTCACAGCAGCACTGGAACTGCTCCCACCTCCGGACCAGTTCTTCTCCAGAAGCCCCAGGACAGTTCCAGCCCCGCATGGCTGCAGGTGCCCACCAGCTGAGTGGGTACAGCCTCCCACTCGAGGGACAGCTGCAGCAGGACCCCTACCAAGCCCCCATCTAGGATGGTGTCCCTCAAACACCCACAGCACAACCCTCTCTCGTGGGTTATAGGTGGCTACAAGCTCCTGGTGGGAGCATCTTCCACGCTGAGCCTGAGGAGGCTGCGAGGAGAGAACAGAGGCTGAGCTTCCACCCGCAGCTGTGCAGCCCCCAGGCTGGGTGGGGTTTGGAGCACCCAGGTCCAGCGGGACGGGTCCCCGCTCATCGCAGGCGGTTGGAACCGGATGATCTCTAAGGTCTCCCAGCCCAGAGGGCCCCCTGGGTGTGTGGTTCCCCGGGTGGCTCCAGCAGATGGCAATGCGGGTCTGGCCAGCGCTCGCCGCCGCCGGCACTGGCAACCTGCTTCTCCGCTCCCGAGGGGACCTGTCCCCACCAGGGCCACTCGCCCCGCGGTCCCTGACTCACTATCAGCGCCACAGACACCCCGCTGACGGCAGCTCCCCGGCCCCTCTGAGCAGCAAGGGCTGCACCCCCATCCCCTCAGGAACCAGTGGCTGCCGGTGCTCACAACCGAACCCACCCAGTCAGACCCGTCAGCCCCTGTGGGACCCTGACTGCGGCCCCACAGCCGACCTTCTCCTCCCCGGCTGGCAGCCACGAGCCTCCTGTCGCAGGGGAGACAGACCCAGACCGACCACGGCGCTGCGCAGGCAGTAAAGCCCAGTCCTGCTCCAAGCTCACGGGACACACCAGCACTGGTAAGTCCCTGCAGGACAGCAGGGCCATTTACCTTCCTCAGCAGAGCCACCATCTCCTTGGACCATGCAGACGAGTACTGGACACTCACGGTGCTGAAGAGCTGAACTAGGGACTCCACGGGGTTGTTGGAGTGGATGTCATAGGGCCTCTGGAGGAAGAGAGGAAAGCCCAGAGCATCAGGGATGGGAGGTCCAGGAGGGTTTGAAACATCTCAGAGAAGGAGACTCCACAGCCCCCCTGGGCAGCCCCTGCCAGGTCCCTGTCACCCTCACTGGGAACAAGGTCCTTCTCACACTGATGTGGAACCTCCTCTGCTCCAGCTCACACCCACTGCCCCTTGTCCTGTCACTGGGTGCCCCTGAGCAGAGCCTGGCTCCATCCTCCTCACACCCACCCTTCACACACTGATCAACACCCATGGAGTCACCCTTCAGGCTCCTGTTTTTCCAGCTCCAGAGCCCCAGCTCCCTCAGCCTCTCCTCAGCAGGGAGATGCTCCCCTCCCTCCATCACCCCTGTGGCTCTGCACTGGGTTCTCTCCAGCAGCTCTGTGTCCTTCTGGAGCTGAGGGTCCCAGAGCTGGGGTCTCCCCAGGGCAGAGTAGAGGAGGAGGAGAACCTCTCTCCATCTGCTAACCACCCCCATTCTGATCCACCCCAAGTAGCTGTTGGCCTTCTTGGCCACCAGGGCCTGTGGCTGGCTCCTGGCCATCCTGCTGGACGAGAAGCATTTCACCCCCTCAAGCAGAAAGCTCTTCAGCCCAGAAGCAGCCATGGGAGCCCTACCCAGCCCCGCAGCAGCTCGTACGCCATGATGCCCAGCGACCACCAGTCCACCTCAAAGGAGTAGCCCGTCCCACCGTTGAGGAAGGAGTGGAAGATCTCCGGGGCTGAACAGAAAGGGGCAAACACAAAAGGTCAGTGGCTGCTCCAGTCTGCTGCTGTCCCAGTGCTCCACGTGGAGCTGCCTGCAAACCCAGTGCAGACAGGGTGCTCTGCACCGCAGGTGACGGGGTGCCCATGGGGAGAGCCCTCCAACCCCACAGTGCAAGAACAGCCCAGTGCCACCACGGGGCTAGCGGGGAGGGCTGGGGCTGGCCCCGGGTCACTCCCTCTGGAACCAGCGGGCTCTGCTGAAGGTACCAGACACAGGCAGGGCCCCTGTGCCGGGCGCTGGGGATGCGCAAGGGAGCTGCAAGGGGCAGCTGGGGGCAGCCGGCGGCTCTCACCCATGTAGGGCTTGGTTCCGGCCAGCGCGGTGGCTCGCTCTCCATCCCGGATGATCGTTGCGATGTTAAAGTCCGTTAGATGTGCGTGACCTTCGACAGAGACACGAGCAGGGGGGGAATGAGGCGCCGAGCGGCCGAAGGCCTGGTCAGAGCAGTTCTGCTCCGGGGGCTGCGCCCGGGCACAGTCGGATCCCACCCGGAGGACACCACAGACCCTGCGGCTCTCCCAGCCCTCATGGGCCGCGATGGGGTCTCGGCCGCCTTTGGCTCTTGGCTTTAACCCACAAGCAGCAAGGGCGGCAGCTCCAGCACCTGGTCAGTGGCTCAGAACCCCGGTCGGTGGCAGTGCCAACAGGGAAGCGCCAACCGACGCTGGGGACGTGCTGACTGCACCCTGGAGCTGCTGCTGGCAAAACTCGCTGAGCTCACCCCACGGGCTCAGCCCACATCACACAGTATCACAGTATTATCAAGGTTGGAAGAGACCTCATAGATCATCAAGTCCAACCTGTCACATCCACCCCTCAGGGGGACGCCCAGGCAACCCCAAACCAGGACAGGACTGCACAGCAGAACCCAGCAGACCCAGCTCCCTGCGTTGCGTTACGGGAGCGAAGGACCTGCCCCTCGAAGGAGAGAGGCAGCAGAGCTGGGCAGAGAGCTCCTACCTTGCTCGTCGAGGAGGATGTTGTCTGGTTTGACATCCCTGGGAAGAGAAGCAGGGTTAGAGCCCGGTGGAGCCTCAGCCAGGTCCAGGGCACAGCTCAGCTGCAAGATCCCCCACAAACCCAAACCAACACACAGCCCCGAAGGCCCTGACGGAGAGTCCAGCCCCACTAAGAGAGGGTCAGGGAACGGGCTGGGTTAGAAGGGACACTCGAGCTCCTCCAGTCCACCCCTGAGCCCATGGGCTGGGACCTTCCGCTGCACCAGGCTGCCCGAAGCCCCGTCCAGCCTGGCCTCAGGCACTGCCCAGGCAGGGATGCTGGGGTTACCTGTGGATGATGTGCTGGGTCCGCAGGTAGTCAAGGGCCAGCGCCATCTCGCAGATGTACAGTTTGACCGTCTCCTCCGTGAACTGGACGTTCTGCTGCAGGTGGTAACGCAGGTCGCCCCCGAGGAGCAGGTCCACCACCATGAACATGTCCTCCTCATCCTGGAAGGAGTACCTGCGGGAGCAAGCCAGCGGGACAGCTCAGGAGTCACAGCAGCGGGCTTGTGCCTCCCCTCGCCCCACAGCTCCCCTGGACGCTGCCCGGGGGTGGCCCAGCACAGGAGCACTGTGGTGGTGAGGAAAGCCCAGCGCAAGATGCCTTCATGTTCCCTAACCCGCTGCTGCCCTGTCCCTGTGAACGTCCCCACCACCCTCCACGTGCCCCCCAGCAGCAGAGCTCGGGCAGCCTTCACAAACCCTAACCCTGAGCTCGGCCATCGCTGCCCGTCCTGGAAGGGAAGTGGAAAGCACCCGCTCCTCTCAGCAGAAACCCGGAGGAAGAGGTTTGTATTTAGTGCGGAGTAAAACGCCCCCCTGGCTGCACAGGGGATCCCACGGGAGGCTGCTGGCAGCGAGGACACCCCACAGAACAGGGCTCCACAGCTATATTTGGCGACAGGAGCTCTGAGGGAAGAGGATGTGGGATGGATTGTGCAACAGCCATGAATCACAGGCTGCTGCTCTCATCCCAGACAGGGGCTGCTCTGCAAGGCTGAGCCCAACGGGACGGAGCAGCAGGGCTTCGCAAGAGCATCGGGGACCTGGTGGGAAAATACCTGAAGTCACTAAAATGCTGGTGAAAGGGCGTCAGGAGGATGGAGCCAGGCTCTGCTCAGAGGCACCTGGTGACGGGACAAAGGGACAGTGAGTGTGAGCTGGAGCAGAGGAGGTTCCACATCAGTGTGAGAAGGACCTTGTTCCCAGTGAGGGTGCCAGAGCCCTGGCAGGGGCTGCCCAGGGGGTTGTGGAGTCTCCTTCTCTGGAAACGTTTCAAACCCTCCTGACCACACTNGAGAAGGAACTTCTTCACGGTGAGGGTGACGGGAGCACTGGAACAGGCTGCCCAGGGGGGTTGTGGAGTCTCCTTCTCTGGAGATATTCAAGACCCGACTGGACGGGTTCCTGTGTGACTTGGTCTAGGTGATCCTGCTGTTGCAGGCGGATTGGACTAGATGATCTTTCGAGGTCCCTTCTGATCCGTAATGATTCTATGATTCTATGATTCTATGATCTCGGGGATCTTGCTGTGGCAGGGGATGGGACTGGATGATCTTTCGAGGTCCCTTCCAGTCCCTAGACTGGATCTGGGGGATCCTGCTGCAGGGGAGGATGGGACTGGGTGATCTTCCGAGGTCCCTTCCCATCTAATGTTCTGTGGTTCTGTGAACTGATGGGACTGGTCTGCAGCCAAGGGCCAGCCAACGGGATGGAGGTGTCAGCCCCTGCAGCCTCCCAGGGTGCAAAGCTTCCCAACAGGCTCTGGAAGCCCTGTTCTGCCCCGAGACCCCCCAGTCAAAGCGCTCGCCTCCACCCCGCATGGTGCAAACACCACCTCGGGGACCTCAGAGAGGGTCTGAGGGTGGTGTCTGCAGCCAGGCTGCGAGAAACACCAACCAGCACCCGGGGCGCTGAGGGCAAGAGATGCTGAAGCTGTTTCTGAGTGGCTGTTGCCACATCATTTGGATGCCCGGTGTCCTACGTGTCCTGAGTGCACCCCATGCTGCCCCGGCAGTGACCTGGGATGCTCCCACGGACACCCAGCGGTGACTGGGATGCTCCCACGGACACCCCGACCCTGGTAGGCCAGGGAGGCAGTGCTGGGTGGGTCTCAGAGGGCTCAGGTGGAGGAGCTGCTCACCAGAGGTTCACCAGGAACACGTGCTCAATCTCCTGCAGGATCTCCAGCTCCCTGAAGACGTTGCGGACCTCGTCCCTCTCGATGCACTGCTGCTTGTTCATGTACTTCATGGCGTACATCTTCTCCGTGTCCCTCTTCTGCACGATGCACACCTGCAGGGAGGCGGAACGCACACGGACTCACGGAGCCTTTCCAGCTGGAAAAGACCCCGGAGTCACCCAGTCCAACCCATAACCCTGCTCTGCCAACTTCACCGCCAAGTCCTGGCGCTCAGCACCACAGCTCACCCTTCACACACCTCCAGCCCCTCCCTGGTGAGCCTAAATCATTCCGTAGCCTCATCTGCCATCACCCTGGGCTGAGACTGAAGTTGCTCCGTGTTTACACTGCACAACCTCTTCAGGCAGAAAGGACCCAACAACAGCCCCCTAAGCCATGGCCACAGCTGCAGGACTCCTGCATAAGCAGCACCCAGGGGCTGTGGGACAGAACCAGGGGTGATGGCTGAACTCCAACAGGGAGACTCAGATGGGAGAGAAGGAAGAAACTGTTGATGAGAGCCTGGTCCGGAATGCCCAGAGAAATGAGAGCAGCCCCACCTCTGGCACCATCCCAGGTCAGGCTGGACCTTAGGGCTCTGAGCAACCTGCTCTGGAGAAGCTGGACCCGAGCTGCCGCTAGGAAAGGAGCCAAGAGGGAGGGCTGGTACTGTTCTGGAGAGCAACGAGGGCAGCTGAGAGAGGCAGGGCCCCGCGGTCGCCCAGGACGCGGCACCACTTACCCCATCATTTAGAAGCAATTTGCCATCCGCGCGGCGCTCCGCTGGCACCGGCGGTAAGTGAACCACAGGCTCTGCCTGGCAATTAACATCCACCAGCCCTCGCAATTAAAGAGATAATATGGACCTGCGCCCCCGCTCTCACAAACACTGAGGATGAAACCAGCTCATCAGTGGGGGCTTTCAGGCAGAGCCAAGGCAGCAGAGCCCAGGCAGCAGAGCCCAGGCAGCAGAGCCCAGGCAGCAGAGCCCAGGCAGCAGAGCCAGGAGCTGCCTCCCCGGTGTGTTCACAGGGGGGCGGTTAGTGGCTCAGGGACTCGTTAGGTGCAGGAGCCACGGGGAGCAGCGGGATGGAGCCCCGCTGGAAGCAGCTGCCTGCTGTCATGCCTTTTGTGTCCCAAAGGACTAAGGTGGCCCCAACAGCAGCCCAGGAGAGGGAGGGCATGAGGCAGGCGGCAGGTCTGCCGGGGCCACGGGCACGAACCACCAGGTCCATTGTGCTGCCAAGGACATTGTCCCCCAGGGTCCCTGAGCCAACGTCATCCCCTGCCTGCCCTTGGGGACAAAAGCTCTGCTGTGACCCCTGCACTGGCCCCCAGCTCCAGCCTGGTGACAGCCCACAGACAACAGCACCTCCTAGAAGAGTAGGGAGTGATGAGCAGGACCAGACACCACCCCAGCTTCACCAGCATCACCTAATTGAGAGCAGCCTCACGGACCTGGCAGCCAGGTCCTGAGAGCCTGACGGCACTGCCCAGCCCTGCCGACCTGCTCCTCTCCCTGCACCCTGCAGTGAGCCAGCAGGGAAGGGCAGACAGAGTCTGTGAAACACAGCTGCAGGCAGCAGCCAGCTGAGCGCCCCGGGCAGGACCTTGGTAGCGACGAGATGCACTCAGGGCAGCAAAACCCGCTGCTCTGTGGGGCAAGGGCTGAGACCAGAGGTCCCCCCACCCAGGAGCAGCTCCCCGGCCAGCATGGGCCCAGCAGAGCCACCCAAGAGGATGCTGCCCCTTGAAAACACTTCCCTCTCTTTCCACAGTGGCCAACCCAGAGCTTGTCCCGGGAGCACGAGGCAGCAGCCAGCGCTGCAGGAGCCTGCGCAGCCCCTCTCCACTGCAACTAGTCATGGGCAGGATGCGCAGCCGCCGCACACAGCAAGCGAAGGGCCACCGCAGCGCAGCGCTGCCCGATCCTGAGCAGAACCACCCTCTGAAACAACACCAACCCTTCAGCACTTGGCTCTGCAGCCGCTCGAGCCAGAGCCCTGCTCTGCTCCGCTCCGCTCTGGGGGCTGTGCCGGCAGCCCGCCGCTGGCAGAGCCCTCCCCAGCAATTATCGCCGGCACACGCCGGCCCAGTTAGCAGAATGGGCCACCTGCAGCTCTGGTCCCAGCGCCAGCCCACACAGCCATCGGCCAGGCTCTGCCCTGCTGATGCACAGGCTCCATGGCACCGACTGCGGGGTGGCTGCTGGCCATGACTGCAGTGCTCCTCTGCCTCCCACGGCTCTCCAGCTGACTGCAGTGGGCTGAGGGTGCTGCCTGCGGCCCAGGTCTGTGCACGGAGCCTCCCTGTGCTGGGACACCCACTGATGGAGCCACGGTCCCCAGGAGCGAGCTCTGAGGCTCCCCTCAGGAGCTCCAAGACCAAGGGCAGGGCCCTGCACACAGTCAGGGCAACCCCCAGCACCACAGGCTGGAAAAGACCCTCCAGGTCAGCAAGTCCAACTGTCCACCCCACAGCCCCCCCCCCACCAAAACGGGATGAAGGGATGGAGAGAGGCAGAGAAGGACCTGGGGTACCGCTGGGTGAAAAGCTGGACATGAGCCAGCAACACACGCCCCCAGCCCAGCAGCCCCTGTGTCCTGGGCTGTGTCCAGCAGTGCAGCAGCAGGCTGATGGAGGGGCTGTGCCCTTCTGCTCTGCTGACCCCCTCCGCAGTGCCGGCACAGAACCCACGTGTGCAGGAGCAGAGCAAATGTGAAGGTGTCAGGCTGCGGTGACGGGCTGTCCTCACCCGGAACCAGGACTTCTGTCACCCTCACCCAGACCCCTGCCGCCCTCACCCAGACCCCTGTGAGCTGGGTGCTGCTGTTGGCTGCAGCCCAGCTATGACAGTAGCTGGTGGCCCTTCCACCCATCGCCAGCCCATTGGTGTTTTCAGGTCGTGTCGACACTCCACCACAAACCCCCTTCTCAGCTGCTCCCACAGAGACAGAAACCTCTCCTGATAGAACCCCAACCCCAGCCCCGCTGCCCCAGCTCACGCCCCGCTGTGCCACACACCCACCGCTCCAGCTCTCAGCAGCATCTGCGTGTTCCCAGCCCAGCAAACCCACAGGGCAGCCCACAGCCCCACAGGGAGCAGAGCATCTCCCTGCTGAGGAGAGGTTGAGAGAGCTGGGGCTCTGGAGCTGGGAAAAAGGAGCCTGAGGGGTGACCCCATGGGTGTTGATCAATATGTGAAGGGTGGGTGTGAGGAGGAGCCAGGGTCTGCTCAGGGGCACCCAGTGACAGGACAAGGGGCAGCGGGTGTGAGTTGGAGCAGAGGAGGATCCACATCAGTGTGAGAAGGACCTTGTTCCCAGTGAGGGTGCCAGAGCCCTGGCAGGGGCTGCCCAGGGAAATTGTGGAGTCTCCTTCTCTGGAGACATTTCAAACCCTGGGCTGTTCCTGTGTGACTGGATCTGGGGGATCCTGCTGTGGCAGGGGGATGGGAGTGGGTGATCTCTCAAGATCCCTTCCAGCCCCTGATGCTCTGGGTCTCCCTGGCAGGAGTGCAGGGCAGGTCTTTGCAGCAGTTTCTGGTGAAGACACCAGAGTGATGGAAGAAGCTTCTCCCCGAGGCAGCCCCAGCAACCTGCTGCAGCAATCCTGCCCGTGGCCCAGCTACCCGTGGGAACCTGTGAAGCACCGCTCAGCTGGAGTCCGACCCACCTGGTCCATCCAAGGGGCAGAAAGCAGGTGGTGCCATCAGGGATCTCTGCAGACTGGGCTGGTTTTCCATCGCTCATCGTTGAACACTGCTGAAGGCAGCAGAGCCCAGCTGAGGTGTGAGCGTGCAACTGGAGCTCAGGGTGGCCTTTTGGCAGCAGACCCAAGATGCCAGCAGACTGTGAAGTGGCTGCCAGTACGACGGGTGCAAAGCTCAGGTCGGTTCATTATGACCAGGTCCTGTTCAACCTCCCCAACCCTCATCGCTTCAGATCACCGGGGCGAGGAAACCTGCTCCAAGCACTGAAGAGCAGAGAAGAGGCTCTGGCTGCTGCAGCCCTCCTGCAAGGCAGCTACAGAGCTCTCGCCCTGCCACTCGTTGTGCTGCTGAGGTGTCTCTATCCCTCAAGGATTCCAATCCCCTGTCTCTATGAGCAGCAGGCAGCCCTCACCGAGCTGAGTCATTGCTCTGACCTCAGCCCGGCTGCCCAAAGCCCAGCTCCACACGGCCAGCGACGCGCAGGTAGATCCGGCACCCGGCAGTGCCACTGCATGAACAGTTGGGGAAGGGGCAGCCAGCACCTTAGCTCGAGGCTGCTGCTGAACAGCAGCACTGACCACAGCCTGGCTCCTGCCTTGGCCCCGGCAGCGTCACCCCGAGGAGGAGCTGCTCCTTGGGGAGGTCTCCAGGCTGAGCACTCTGCCCACGAACAGCCCTGCCACGTCCTCCTCCGGCAGACCGAAAGGAAACAGCAGGAGGCTCAGATCTAGTTCTCTCACCTCACACAAGGGCTCCCCTTCACGCCTGCATCTGCACTGCCTTCCCTGCTGGGGAAACAGAGCAGAGGCGAGAGCCTCGGGAAGCAGCACCACCCACGAACCTCTGCCACGAGCAGGCACCAGGCACTGCTTCACAACGAGATCACAGAGTCACAGAACCTGAGGGACTGGAAGGGACCTCGAGAGATCACCCAGCCTCATCCCCCTGCCACAGCAGGATCCCCCCAGATCCAGTCACACAGGAACAGTCCAAGTGGGTCTGAAAGGTCTCCAGAGAAGGAGACTCCACAACTCCCCTTGGGCAGCCCCTGCCAGGGCTCTGGCACCCTCACTGGGAACAAGGTCCTTCTCAGACTGATGTGGAAGCTCCTCTGTCCCAGCTCACACCCACTGCTCCTTGTCCTGTCACTGGGTGCCCCCGAGCAGAGCGCCCTTTGTGAACAAACACCCCATTCTGGCCTCCTTGGGTGCTCCCTCACAAGGGCAGGGACTCTGCACAGCGCAGGGCAGTGCCCCAGGAAGGGTTTTCCCAGCCAGGCAGAGAAGGAAAACACTGCTGCCAGCACCCCCGGGGCTGCCCCATGGCAGCTGAGGCTGCTCTGTGCTCACAGCCCCGGCGCCCGCACACCGCCCCATGAACAAACGGCAGCGCCGCGCTGACCCACAGGCTCAGGAGAAGAGGAGACAGTGTCTGGAACATCCCCACCAGCATCGACAGCATCCCAGGACCCACAGCACCCGGGCCACAGGAAGACCTGCCCCATGTGAAGAAAGGGAGCAAGTTCCCGGGGCAGGCACCGCTGGTGACGGGGCTGGCGGTACCCACAGGGACACCCCGTGCCCCTCTGGGTGAGCCCTGGTAGGGAGGCGCTGAGGGGAGCTCTGCTGCCCCACTTTGCTGGCGGAGTCATCGTTCCCCCAGAGCACAGGACCCTGCTGCCCATTGCTTAAGGCAGTGAGCGGCTGCTGACTGGACTGTCTGGCCATGAGCATCAGCAGAACATCCCAGGCTCTGGAGCAACAGCTCCTCAGGGCCTGCAGATGATGCTGGTGCCCAACGGGGCTTCGATGCCGCTGCCGGCAAAGCCAAGGGCAGGGCACAGCCCTCAGGCAGCTGCTGCTCAGCAAAGTCCATGGTCGCTCTGAGGGAGATCAGAGCCCTGACCAGACAATCAGATGTCCAGTCACCTCGTCAGGAGGCTGAATGTTCTGCTCCTTGTCCTCACGGATGGGTAACAGCTGGTGATGTGCAGGAAGGCATCTGGTGGGGGATCCTCACAGCCACAACACCCAACCCTCTCCTGTTCCTGTGGGCACCCTGGGAGGGTCTGTGAGGCTCACAGAGAGCCTGAAGACCTCCCGTAGTGCAGCATATCCTCCTTCTCCTCACAAGGAGACAGAGAGCTCCTCCACCTCTTCAGCCCTGCACTGCCTCCTCCTCGCCCTGCACAGCCTGCGATGGCACTTGGGGCTCAGGCAGGGCCAGGGAGCTGCCTGGGGGCTGCTGTCAGACACTGGAGAAACTCTCACGGGAGGGCTGGGAGGGACTTGAGCAGGACCCAGCTCCTTAGACCCGATGCCCACCCCTCAGTGTACGTGAGGAGACATCCTTGCTGCAACCCTCGACGGGCAGGAGCGGCCTCGTGGGTCAAGTGGGGAGGCAGCCTCTGCCCCAGACTGCAGCGCTGCGAGAACTCACCAAGCCCGTCCCTCCCCGGCTGCCGATCGATCGCGTCTGCCACAGGCACCCGCTGCTCCTCGGCCAAGAGCGCTGACGAGCCTCGGATGCTGCGCAGGAGGGAGCGGGGGCAGCTCGGCTCTGGGCGGAGGAAGCTGCTCCCACCTTGCTCGCACCGCGCTCTCCCGTCCGCAGCCCCCGGCGAGCACCGACCCGACCCCACCTCCCGTCCCACACCGGCCTGACTCATCAGCGGGAGCGACGGCGGCTGCGGCCAACCCCGGGCAGTCTCCAGCGCGCCCGTTAATAAGGCCCTGAGCAGGCTACCAGCCTGCACGCCACAGAGCCGAGCCTCCTGGAGCCCCGAACCGCTCCCCGGCAGGGCTGCAGCCGCCGCTCGCTCCATGGCCCGACATTGCCGGAGCTGGAGGTGCTGCCGGACCGCATCAGCCCTTTCTGGCGTCCTGCGGCTGTCCCCGAGGAGACCCTCCCGGCTCGGCAGCACCCGGAAGAGAAAAGCCCCCACGCTCTTCCCAGGAGCTTGTGGCAGAGGGAGGATCCCCCGACGGGTGCTCTGCACCCACTGCTGGGCACCGCCGGGGCCCTGGGCTGCCGGCACCCCAGGATCAGGGACTGCCCTGGTCTGGGGGTCTCCTCTCCGAGCACCCATTGCCTGCTCAGACACCAAACATGTTCCCTCGCCGGAGCCTCCTGACGATGCTACCGCCACCCTCCGGACCAGGGCTGGGCTGCCGTCAGCAGCAGGACCAGCAGCAGGGACGACCTCCACCAGGACCCCTGAATCGTTATGGTTGGAGGAGACCTTCCAGCTTGTCCAGCCCAACCACCAACCAGACCCCACCGCTGCCCACTAACCCCTGATCCCCAGGGCCACGAACCCTTGTCCTTTGAAGCCCCTGAGGGATGGTGTCCTGAGAGCCTGCCCGTGGCTCTGCCGAGCCCTCAGTCTCACTGGCCACCCCAGGCCAAGGGCAAACAGGGCAAGAAGCATCTGTGGGGCTCCAGTGCCAGAGGACCCTGTTACTGGCCCCTCTGCTGGGGGAAGAGTCCAACACTGATCAGGCTGGAAGGAGCCAGGTCAGAGGGTCTTTGTTGGAGCAAAGGCTGGGAACAGCCTCGGGGGGGATTTCACTCACAGGATGCCTGCCCCGTGCCAGCAGTGACCCTTAGCAGGTGGATCAAAGCTTCTCAGTGACCCTTAGGAGGTAGATCAAAGCTTCTCAGTGACCCTTAGGAGGTAGATCAAAGCTTCTCCATGACCCTTAGCAGGTGGATCAAAGCTTCTCAGTGACCCTTAGGAGGTAGATCAAAGCTTCTCAGTGACCCTTAGGAGGTAGATCAAAGCTTCTCCATGACCCTTAGCAGGTGGATCAAAGCTTCTCAGTGACCCTTAGGAGGTAGATCAAAGTTTCTCAGTGACCCTTAGCAGGTGGAGCCAAGCTTCTCAGTGACCCTTAGGAGGTAGATCAAAGCTTCTCAGTGACCCTTAGGAGATGGATCAAAGCTTCTCAGTGACCCTTAGGAGGTGGATCACAGCTTCCCTGCTGGGAAGGGACCTCCAGAGATCATCCAGCCCAATCACCCTGCCACAGCAGGATTCCCTAGATCCAGTCATTAGGGATGGGAAGGGACCATGAAAGATCATCCAGTCCCATCCTCCTGCCACAGCAGGATCCCCAGTCGCACAGAAACGGTCCAGGAGGGTTTGAAATGTCTCCAGGGGGCTTTCTCCCCTGAGCTCAGAAAGTGACCTTAGTGGGTTTCGAGTCTGCAAGATGAAGAGAAGCCACAAGACCCTTGGAGCTCCCATTCTCACCAGGAGTGGCTGGAGAGACTTCCCTCTCACCTCACCTTGCCCGCACTGCCCTCAGGAAGGGCCTCAGCCTGTATTCAACCCCTGCCCATCGCTCAGCACAACCTCCAGTACCCAGCTCTCTCCTGCTCTGCAGCTGCCCCGTCCCACCCTTGCACCCAGAGCTGCCTCCATGTGAGAAGATGGCAACAGCCAACCTCAGCAGCTCTCAGGATCCACCTGCGGGGCTCTGATCCTGCAGCTCCTGCCCAGGGGTGAGGAGGTCTGGGCTGAACAGGGGTCACAGCTGCTGCCAGGGTGACAGAGCGCCAGGGGTGGCAGAACCCCACAAACCCACGGGGACACAGAGCACGCAGCGGCCCCGGAGCCCACCGGGCCAGCGCGGGGTGAGACGCTGCGACAGGAGCCGCAGGCAGCTCTCCACAGCAGAGGCTGGGTGAGAGTCAGTGAGAGGGGGGTGGAAAGGGAGAACACGAGCGCTCCAGCTCTCTGATCATCGCCTCCCACCCGCTCCCACCCGCCTGGCACCAAAACCCTGCTGAAAACAAACAACACAACCTCCCTGGCACCGCTCCCCTTCAAGGGGGGAGGCAGCCCGGGGCTGCAGAGAACCCCCCTTGCCCTCTTCGTGCCAGCTCGGCCAGTCACCCAGAGCAACCTCCAACACCTTCCCGGCCCCCCTCACAGCCCACAGGCCCGCTCAGGGAACAGCACTTGTCATCAACTGGCCACACAAGTGCTGGTGGTTAAGATGCTCCTCTCCCAGCCAGCACCAGTGCGGTGCCGAGGCAGGAAGGGGTTGCCCCCTGTTTGCCCAGCAGCCATCACCCCCAACAAACACAGAGGGGGAGCAGCAGGCACCCCGTGAGCCACGGAGTGGTTCAAGCCTACCTTGCCAAAGCTGCCCTTCCCGATGGCTCGGAGAATCTGGAAGTGGTCAAAGTTCACTGCAAGGCAAAGAGAAGAGAGTGTCCGTTGGACGATGCTCTGCTGCAAATTCTGGCCCTTCCAATGAGGAGACACCCAGGGGGCTGTGGAGCAGCTGGATGCCTCCCAGGGAGGATGCAGGGGTTCCCCTGGGGCTGATGCAGCTGGTTTTGTCTCAGCAGTCCTTGCCAGCCCCTTGGCACTGGTGAGCTCAGGCTGAGCGGGGTCTTTGCAGTGCTGTGGCACAGGTCAAGCGCAGCCTGGCCCTGTGCTGCTGCAGCAGGAGGCCCTCGCAGATGCCACGAGAGCACGGAGGGCTGAGCAGAGCACCCTAGCAAGCTGAGGGCTGCCTGGGCACATTCCACTGCCTGGGGCTGGGGGCTGGCAGTTCCAAGTGCAGCTACAAGGCTCCAGCTGCTGGCTGCAGCCCCTGGAGCAGCAGCGTCTCTCCTGCACTGGGGCTGCTGAGCTCCAGTCTAGTTTCAGGCTCAACCAAGTAAGAAAAGAGAAGCCTATTTATCCCAACAGTGAGATAATCCCCATCGCCGCTGCACTGAGCAGCTCACACGGAGCCCGAGGGACAGGTGTCGTCACAGCAGCCAGCGTGAGGGACACAGCCCTGCTCCCTGCCTGCCCGTGCCCTGGTTCCCCCCAGCCTGTGCAGCCCCCAGCTCCTCCCTGCCTGCTCGTGCCCTGGTTCCTGTGCAGCCCCCAGCCCCACACTGCCAGCCCATTCCCCAGCTCCTGTGCAGCCCCCACCCCTGCACCCTGCTCGGTGCTCAGATGCTGCTGCTGCACCTGCAGTCCAGTTCTCAGCCAGCACTGGTGGCGCTGGGTGATGGCTGCAGGTCCCATCTGGCCGACCCGTTCCATCCCGTTCTGAGCCCAGGGCAGACCTCTCTCTCGAAGCGGCCAGAGCTGCACCCTGCTCAGCTTCACCTTCAGACCTTGATCGGCTGTGCAAGCAGCCCCCCAGCAGCTCCCTGCAAGAAGGTCGGACAAACAGAACCACTTGGCCCGGGCCAGGTCCTCAGCAGCATGAGATGGCCAGCAGGGAGCTGAGCCCCGGTGCGGCTGACAAGGGGACCACGGTCGCACGGGAGAGCGGGAGCGGAGAGCTGGCCGTGACTGCTGCGGAGCCCGCTCCCAGATCTCGAACGAGCGCACAGCTGCCATCGCCAAGGATGAATCAGGAGCCCACGCGGGCCCATGGAGTCCCTGTCACCCTTCTGTGCCGGGCTGATGGCCAAGATGTTGTTATTGTCGCTCTGGTGGGACATTTGCTGCGGGAGGACTTGGAAAACTTTGCCAAATCAAAGCCGAAAACAGGGTCTGGGCCAGCTCCTACAACCCGTCTCCCCACTCAGCTCAAGCAGTGCCGCCCCTCTCCTGGAACGTGCCCGGGGCCTCCAGGAAAGCTGCCCCATCCTTCCGATGGCCCCACACGCTGCAGCGATGGCAGCCCAGCCGTCCCCACTCCTTGCATCCAGCAGGGCTGGCTGGCTCCTTCCTGGACTCACAGAATCATCCAGGTTGGAAAAGACCCCTGGGATCACCGAGTCCAACCACCGACCCTGTTCTACAAGGTCACCCCTCACAAGGATGAGGGGCCACCAGAGTGAGAGGTCACCCCCAAAACAGAAACCCTGACCCTGAGGCTGTGCTCAGCCCCTCAGCCTCTCACAACAGGCAGGATGGGGGCTCACACGCCTGCTGGACTCCCCCAAGCCTCGCGCAGCCCAGCCCAGCCCCCTGAGAGCAGAGGGCCAGGTGCTCTGTCATGAGTGACCCCTGTAACGAAGGTTTCATGGCAGCCCCTGCCTGCTCTGGGTGGCAGACAGCCCGCAGGCACAGCCCCTGCCTGCCAGCCCCATAGGGAGGAGGGGGAGCCAGCCCCTCTGCACAGCCTCAGAAGGACGAGCAAACCCCCGGATCCCAGAGCGTCAGGGGCTGGAAGGAACCTGGAAGGATCACCCAGCCCAATCCCCCGGTCTGCTTCAGGCTCTGAGGGGCTGAGCCTCTGCATCACTTCTGCTCTTTGCTCGGCCCTTACTCACGAGTCACCAAGAGTTTGCCAGGGTGAAGCCCCAGGGAGGGTTCAACAGTGCTGACGCCCATCAGGAAGGAGCCGAAGGCTGCCCTTCGCAAACCCAGCACCCAGCACCCTCACGTCTGAGGGGGACGGGAAAGCGAACCCACAGACCACGTCACCCTTCCCTGCTTCTCCGCAGGTTTTCCACCTTCAGCACTTCCAGCCAGGGAGCTTCAGCTCCAAGAATGACCCTCAGCAACACCAGAGACACAAGAAACACTCCTCTGGGTCCTGGAACAGACCCGACAGGTGCTCTGTGCTCCCAGAGCTCCCAGTGCTCCCGTGCGCTGGGGCATGAAGAGCCCTGTCTGCCCACAGCGCTGCTGCGGTCCCGCAGAGAGGAAGAGAGGGGAAGAGGCACCGCAGCGATGGGCTCCCAACGGCGGTGCCCGGCCACAGCCACCGCTAATGGGCTACCGCAGGCACCGCAGGCTCCGCTCGGGCGGCAGAGCTGGGCTGGGGCTGGGGCTCAGCGCACACGGCAACGGCAGAGGGGAGGAGCGGGAGGGAGGGAACGGGGAGAGGGAAAGAGTGAACATAGGGAGGAAAAGAGGGGGAGAGGGAAAGAGAGAAAGGGGAGAGGGAAGGGAGAAGGGAGAGAGGGAAGGGAGAAGGATTAAGAGGGAAAGAGAGGGAAAGAGAGGAGAAGAGGGAAAGAGGGGAGGGAGGAAGGGAAGAGGGAAGAAGGGGAAGAAGGGAAGAAAGGAGGGGAAGAGGGGAAGAAAGGAGGATGGAGACAGCCAGGGGCTCTCCGGGGAGGATGCAGAAGCCTTTCCTAATCAGAGATGAGATCCAGCCCATGAAGAAACACACCAGCCCCACAAGAAACTCCCTCCTGCCGTAGTAAAGCAGCTCCAGTCCCTGAAAGCTCTGGGCAGCTCTAAGTTCAGCTGGAGCAGAAGCCCAGGAGGGACCCTTGGGGTGATGCAGGAAGCAGGAGAACACAGGGCAACACTTCAGAAGTTGGCAATGAAGTCACCCGGGTTCCAGAACCTTCTCCAAAGCCAATTGCAGGTTCTTGAGGGAGACGGACCCCTGACAAGCCCCCGAGTGCATCAGGAGCTCCCTTGACACCAGATGGTTCTCCCTCGTGGCGCTGCGCCTGGGCCCCAGGGACCCCGGTCCATCACTCCGCGGTCCCAGACACGGCTCCAGGCACCCGCAGCCAGCAAGAGGCCGTTGCCACCCAGAGAAACCCTCCTGTCGCCATCTTCTCCCAGACATTGTCCTGGCCCCGCGGGCAAACCAGGTGCCCATCTCACATCTGTCAGCGGCGGCTCAGACAGACAACTAGGAACCAAGAGGGCAAGAGCCACGCTCTGCCCGGCGAGGACATCTCTCCTGTCGCACTCTCCCCAGCACCAGGACCCTCACTCTGGCCAGCTCACGGCAGGGACGGCCAGGCTCTGTGTCCCCTCACCCGCTGCAGCGGCTCCCTGCTTCGTCCCCACCTTCCCCACCAGACCTGCCTGCTCATGAAAAATGGATGCTGCAGCGCTCCTCAGCCTCTGCGCCTGCGAAGGGAACCTGCCGGCCCCCTCGGGCTGCCGCCCAGCTCTACAATACTGAAGCCCATCCAGTGCTGCCTGATGGATGCTGAGAGCACCGGGCGTGCCGGCCACCCAGCTGGTGCAAACCCAGAGCTCAGGGAGGGAGGGAGTGTCTTGAGAGCTGGCAGAGAGCAGGTGTTGGTGATGCCTGTCCCGAGACACCCGGTGCCTTCTTCCTGCTGACAGGCAACAGAGGTCAGTCCTGCCAGCCCTGAGGAGCAAAACCAGCGGTTCCCAGGGCAACCTCTTCAACAGCTGCACTCCCAGAGTCACAGACTCACAGGACAGGGACTCACAGGGATCAGAAGGGACTTCAGAGATCACCCAGCCCTATCCCCCTGCCACAGCAGGATCCCCTAGATCCAGCCACACGGGAACAGTCCAGACAAGTCAGAAATGTCTCCAGAGAAGGAGACTCCACAACCCCCTGGACAGCCCCTGCCAGGGCTCTGGCACCCTCCCTGGGAACAAGGTCCTTCTCACACTGATGTGGAACCTCCTCTGCTCCAGCTCACACCTGCTGCCCCTTGTCTTGTCACTGGGTGCCCCTGAGCAGAGCCTGGCTCCATCCTCCTCACACCCACCCTTCACATATTGATCAACATCCATGGGGTCACCCCTCAGGCTCCTTTTTCCCAGCTCCAGAGCCCCAGCTCCTTCAGCCTCTCCTCAGCAGGGAGATGCTCCCCTCCCTCCATCACCCCTGTGGCTCTGCACTGGGGGCTCTCCAGCAGCTCTGTGTCCTTCTGGAGCTGGGGGGCCCAGAGCTGGACACAAGATTCCAGCTGGGGTCTCAGCAGGGCAGAGGAGAGGGGCAGCAGAACCTCTCTCCATCTGCTAACTGCCCCCCTTCTGCTCCACTCCAGGATGCCACTGTCCTTCTTGGCCACAAGAAGTTGATGCTTTAAATCGTTTCAGCCCACAACTTAAGCTGGGGCTGAGCAGCCACAAAGCCCTCTCTGAGGGCCAGTGCTTGGTGCTTCAGCTCCTTGTGTCACCTGCTGCTGAGGATGAGCACAAGCTGCCCCTCACAGCTCCTTCAGCAGGAACCTCCTGTGAGTGTGCAGCCCGTTTCAACCCCCCTGGCCACGTTCCTGTGCCAGTGGGTCTAGGGAATCCTGCTGTGGCAGGGGGTGGGCTGGGTGATCTCTCGAGGTCCCTTCCAACCCCTGGTGCTCCGTGATGCTGTGACCCGTCAGGACGCTGGGGCCCCAGCGCTGCCCTCCCGCTCCCAGCTCGGCGCTGCCTCTCCGCTCGTAGCTTGGCTCCGTGTTCATCGCTGGGAAGTCGCTGAATTATTCACCGCTCAGAGAACCCATTTTCCCTGCCGAGAGCTGGCGATGGAGGCTGTCTCCAGAACTAGGTCACCCCACCGCCGAGCCGAATTAGCAGCACCCCGCGCGCCTCCCCCCCGGTTTCCATTTTTAAGCCCAGCTCCACGTGAGGACGGGACGAATTTAAACCGTCTGCATTTTTCATGCCGCCCCGTCACGCCAAACCCACAGTCTGCGCAGCGTGCCCCGACTTCACATCTCTGGCAGACCACAGCCGGCACCCAGCCGGCACAACCAGCGCCTGGCTCCCACAGCCAGCGGAACCGCGGCCATGCCGGCAGCACAACGACCCCAGCCAGACGGCACTGCTGCCTCGCCCTGGGCATCGCAGCTTCACCCAGGCCGGCAAAGGCCTTCGGGGTCACCCAGTCCAACCACGAACCTGACACTACAGATCCCTCTGGGGCCAAACCACAGCCCTCAGCACCGCGGTGGCCCAGCACTCCCTGCCGCCTGAGCATCCCCACCCCGGGCTGGGGGACTTCTCCATTTCCTCTACCTACCGCCCCCCAGAACAAGCAGATTTCAGCAAAACCCCAGCAAAGCTTCTGGCATCGTCAGTGCTTTGCCCTGCCCCGGGCTGCTCCTGCACCCTGCCCCGGGCTGCTCCTACAGCCTGCCCCGGGCTGCTCCTACACCCTGCCCCGGGCTGCTCCTACACCCTGCCCCGGGCTGCTCCCAGCAACCTGTCAGCCCCACCGTGCCCTGGCAGCTGGCTCCTGGATCCGCAGTGATCTATCCTGAGGGGATAATCTGTCCCACGCACTGGGTTAATTACCTCAGCAGGTCCGGGCGATCATCAGAGGTTCAGGGAAACAAGAGCTAACAATAGTCCTGCTCAGGGCCCTGCTGCAGCACTTGGACCCAGCCCAGAGCTCAGCCCACCAGCACACCGTGCCCACTGGTCCTGCCAGCTCCTGACCCCGCTGTGCTGAGAGCACAGAAGGGACACTCGCAGGGCACAAACACCAGCGCAGAGCAGGATTCGCTCCTCATGCTTCAAGTGCAGCCATGTGCAGTCAGGGGGCATCTGGGGTTCCCCTTTCCTTGCCAAACCCAGCAACCCACCGGTGGCAATCACAGCATCACACGCATTAGGGACTGGAAGGGACCTCGAGAGATCATCCACTCCAATCCCCCTGCCACAGCAGGATCCCCCAGATCCAGTCACACAGAACAGTCCAGGAGGGTTTGAAACGTCTCCAGAGAAGGAGACTCCACAACCCCCCGGGCAGCCCCTGCCAGGGCTCTGGCACACTCACCGGGAAGAAGGTCCTTCTCACACTGATGTGGAACCTCCTCTATCCCAGCTCACACCCACTGCCCCTTGTCCTGTCACTGGGTGCCCCTGAGCAGAGCCTGGCTCCATCCTCCTCACACCCACCCTTCACATATTGACCAACATCCATGGGGTCACCCCTCAGGCTCCTTTTTCCCAGCTCCAGAGCCGCAGCTCCCTCAGCCTTTCCTCAGCAGGGAGATGCTCCCCTCCCTCCATCACCTCTGTGGCTCTGTGCTGGGCTGTACTGCGAGGTGAGAGAGCTGTGCAGGGGAAGCAGAGAGGGGACCCCGCACCCACACTGCTGGAAGGGACGAGAGCTTTGCTGCAGGGACCACCGGAGCACCCGCAGCCAGCGGTGTGGCGGCCACAGCTCTAGCGCTGCTCCTCGCGCAGCGGGTGGGCAGAGCAGCAGCAGACCCCGGTGCTGCTCCCCAGCCGCCCCTGTCGGTTTCTCCTTCCGGCACCCGACGGGCTTTTTGCTCCGACAGCTCCCGTCTGCCCCTGCCCCAGCACAGCGCTGTTGGCGAACGCTCAGGCGCCGGGGCTGAGCTGAGCCCCGACTGGCAGGACACAGGGTGCTGCCCCCCACCTCCTGCCCTTCGCTCTCCTCACCCCCAACAGCGGGGCACGGCCACGGCCCAGAGCCCCAGCGCTGCGGGGAACATGGGGACTGCTGGGGCTGGCGACCCCCGGAGAGGCGTCAGCACTGCCCACTCAGGTCCGACGGAGGCGCCTCTCCATTTGGGGAACACAGCGGCTATTCCTGGATCTCCAGACTCCCGCTTCACACGTCAGCACCCTCCTCTCGCACAGAGCAGCCCTTCCCTCGCACGCACCCGGTGCTCTGGACAGCGCGGAGGGAGCTGCTGACTCACGGCAGCACCCAGCTGCTCACGGCCGGGTGCAGGGGGAGCCCTGAGGGACACGCGGCATCTCCCCAGCAAGGGGCCACCACAGACTCTCTCTCTCTGCCCCCACCTCAGGTTTCCTGGCTGCCTTCTGCTCCAGCCAAAACCTTCACTGCCGGGGTAATGGTGAACCCTCTGCCCGGTGGCAAATGTCCAGCAGAGACCCCAGAAGATGGGGTCCATCACCTTGCACAGAGACACAGGGATTGCTTCAGCCTCAAGTCCTTGTACCGAGCTGCTCCTGGAATCATCCCCAGGTTGTTGTTAAAGGGAGGAGTGCGGATGCTCCAAGACAGCCTCACTAGGCACTGCCCAGAGCACCGCCTCTGGCTGCCAGACCTCAGCCTGGCCAGACACCAGCCCTCTCCTTCCGGGAAACCTCAGCTCTGAGCTGCTGCCACTTCCCAAAGCAGAGCCTTCGTGTCCTGGAACACTCTGACCATGAGACCTCACTCAAAAGGGGCACAGAAGACATTAAACTGCCCCCTCTTGCCTCCCCGACTCCTTACCTGCTTCCCAAATTAGCTTCATTGCACCCAGGAGCCGCAGCAGTGGGTACAGATCTCCCTAGAAGGGGGAGCATCCATCCTCACTCCATCCTTGGTCACTGGCAGGAAGGAGCTCCTGGCTCTGCTCAGGGTAGTACTGGAGCTGACGGGTCTAGCAGAGGACATGTGTGTGGGACAGGTCAGGAGTGATACCTGCATGTACAGCTGCACCCCAACACACAGCCCGTCCGGCCATCCTGCTGCAGAGCCCTTCTCTGGCCCCAGCTCTCACCGTGGCAGTCGTGGGGCCACAGGGAAAAGAACTGAAGAGCTCTGCACTCCCAGAAGTGCCAGTCTGCTGCCGCCTTTGCCCACCCTCAGCCTGCTGCTCTGCTGGCAGGTGCTGGATCTCCCTGCTGAGGAGAGGCTGAAGGAGCTGGGGCTCTGGAGCTGGGAAAAAAGGAGCTTGAGGGGTGACCCCATGGATGTTGATCAATATGTGAAGGGAGGGTGTGAGGAGGATGGAGCCAGGCTCTGCTCAGGGGCACCCAGTGACAGGACAAGGGGCAGTGGGTGTGAGCTGGGATAGAGGAGGTTCCACATCAGTGTGAGAAGGACCTTCTTCCCGGTGAGTGTGCCAGAGCCCTGGCAGGGGCTGCCCGGGGGGTTGTGGAGTCTCCTTCTCTAGAGCCGTTTCAAACCCTCCTGGACTGTTTCTGTGCGACTGGATCTAGGGGATCCTGCTGTGGCACGGGGATGGCACTGGCTGATTTTTCAGGGTCCCTTCCAATCCCTAACATTCTCTGAGCCTGTGCAGCTGTCACTGCTGAGCTGGTGCCCCCTTGCCCAGCACCGAGCCCATCACGTGCCCCACGCTGCCGCCCATGACACTGCGCTGAGCCTCAAGGAATCGTGCCTGTCGCTTCTCTTCACCGCTCCCCGTCCTCTGCCATTCACCAGCCCTCTGCATCACTACGATCCCCAACGAGGAAGAAGAGCTGCTAAAGGCAGTTGAAGCAGCCTGTGCAAGCGGATCACAGTGGTGATGCTGGATCACAGTGGCGGAGCAGAGCCTGTCTCCACCAGAGCAGGGCAGGACCGGTGTCAGCCCGCAGCCCAGCAAAGCAATGTTCATGTCTTTGGGGTTTCAAACAACTTTGGGGTTTCAAACAGACTCGTGGCTCTCCCGGCTGCCTGCCTGGGGTTCACCTAAAGCCTCTCTGCGGGTAAGAGAGTGAAGCGCTGGCCTGAGCTGCCTCCAGAGAGACAGATCTCCCCAAAAGGCCAGTGGCAGCCACCTCCAGCACTCCCAGATGCCTGTCACGCACTCGCAGACACCAGTTTTCCCCTGCAGAACCGCTAGTTGCTGGTGGGCTGAGCTGAGCTGAGCTGAGCTGAGCTGAGCTGAGCGGAGCTCTCCCGCAGCCGGTAGCCCCGCGGGATGCAGCTGCTCCCCTGGCCCAGGGCAGGAGGAGGTGCCAGAGAGTGGGAGGCAGCACCCAGCTAACGCTCTGCATCTCCTCGACGTGATCCATCGCAGGTTCAGGGATGAACTTCTCGGGAAGGGTCAGGGCAGAGCCTGCACCCCAGAGCCCCCGGTGCCCTCCCAGCTGCCGGGGCGCAGAGGCCGCCTGCGGCTCCGTGTCTGCCCCTCGCATCCGCGCTGGCGGCTCCGCGATTTGCGACACCGAACCCGCAGCCTGCAGCTGCTCAGGAGAGCCCTTTCCGAGCGCGCAGAGTCGGGGAGGCTCGGCCCTGGGCACAGGGGCTGCGCCCGGCGCCTGCCAGCCGGCAGACGAGAAGCCGGCACAGACACCGCTCACGCCTCCCGCAGAGCGCAGGGCGAGGTTCCGGGGGCTCTGGGCTCCGAGCCCGAGCCCCTCCGACACGTGCGGTCCCCTCCGGCAACGCGGCCGAGGAGACGGCGAAGGAGGAGGGGATGATGCTCCGTTAACAAAGAGACTATGGCGACACGCACGGAGCTGCCGGCAGCGGGGCTGCATCGAGGCTGAACGGCTCCCGAGCGGCCGGCTGATGTCGGACGCGGCTACTGCGACCGGTCTCAGAATCCCACGCCCCAGAGCGCCGGGCTGGTCGGCACTGGCTCCCCGGGCTTCCAGCCCAATCGCCAGTCAGTGGCCCGCTCCTCCCAAGAGCGGGGCAGAGCGATGCGATGCGATGCGAGCGGCGGCCGGGCCGTGCTCGCCGCTGTCGGGTGCTTTTGCGAAGGAGAACTTCTGCAGATGCCAGGGATGGGAGTCACAGCCCAGCGCGACGTGAGCGGCGGGAGGGTGGCCGACGGCCGACGCTGCTCGCGGAACGGAGCGGTTAGGGGCTCCTGGCTCATGGGGCCGCCCGGGTCCTACAGGACCCTTGCTGACCCTAACCCGACCCTGCAGAAGACGACGTGGAGGTGTGACGCCGCTGATGTCCCAGCACCAGCTCCATCCAACTGCTCTGGCCAGCGTCACCTCAAGCACAGACCAGACAACCGTGTTTGTGTGGGAATCCGCGGGATATTTAACCCCCAAATAAAAGCCTTGAGAGACTTCACTGGAGCAGTGCGAGGGTCACTACCATCGCCAAGGCAGGAGCTGCCATAGCTGAGGGTCCCCGCAAGCTCTGGACAAGGAGAAGCATGGCTTTGAGCAGCTCTCCGCTGCCTTGGCTGAGTTTTCCACGCAGGAGGTTTTCTAGGACAGCAGGACACTGTGCCCAGAGCACCTTGGGCGGCTGCTGTGCCCTGAGCACCCTGGGCAGCACCACTGCTGTGCCCGTGGGAGCACAGCATCCTGAGAGCCTGTCCTGCCGAGCTGCTGCCTGCACTGAAGGAGTTTTCCGCACCATCCCACCACTGTCCCTTGGGCCTCTGCTTGTTCCACTGCCCATGGAGCTGCAGGACACAGTGTCCCTCTGGCTCCATCCTGCTGCCTCAGCCCAAGGGCCGAGTCCATCACCCAGCTCCCACGGGTCAAGGTCCTGGTTCTCACCAGTGGCCGTCTCCAGTGCCTTCCCCAGCAGCCACAGGGTCAAGGCTTCACTGATCAGGTCCCAGCACAACTGCTCTTCTCACAGAGCAGCTCCAGCCTCTCTCTCCCCAATCACTCATCACTCCGCCGCTGCTGTCAGCACCGTAGATGCTGCATCTGCACGAGCACCATCCCGTCAGACTACCTGACCCTGGCTTTGTCTCTGAAGTGCTCTATTCTTAGCAGCCCTCAGCTCGCCCGTCCTTTAAATCATCTCATCTCTGACCTGCCGCATCTCCCACAACTTCCCTCCATCTTCCCCCCCCCAGTGCTGCTTCCTCTGGAATCAATCACAGAGCCCTCAGCGCTGTCAGAGGGACGTGATATCCAGACTATTCCCAGCTCTCTCTCGATCACATCTGACTCCGCTCCCCTTGCACTCAGAGCAGTGCTGAAGTGCTCTGGCAGCCACCCCCTCCTCCGCTGCTCCAAGCAATCCGTGCTATCGCTCTCTCACGGGATCACCAGGCAGACCCCAACCTCAGCCCGGTGCACAGGCAGCTTTGAGTGGGAACAGGCATCAGCCACCCCCTTCCTGGGCAGCTGTGGGGAGCAGAACCAGCACCCACGAGCAGCTGCTCCCACAGCCCCCACCCTACTCCCAACACCCCAGCTCTGCCCGGCTTCACCTGATGTCCACACACCCAGCAGCTCTGCACCACAGCACTGGGAACTGGCAAAGGGAGCTGTGGAAGGGCTCGTGGTGATGTGGGGTCACCGTGAGCCATGGCAGTGCCAGGACAGACACACAGACACCACATGGGACACCTGGCAGCACCGGTGCTCCAGAGCACAGCTCCACAGAATTCCATATGGTCAGATGATCAACATTTCTACAACAACCCAGCCCTCCATGTGAACATCACAGGAGCGATCCGGAACCGTCCTCTCCTCTCCTAAGTGAGCAGCTTGATACCACAGAACAGATGGGCCCTGTTTGGATCCTGCTCACAACCACCGCGTTCTCCATGTGGGACCAGGGGAGCTGAGCAGCTGTCCTTTGTCCCCGCTCGGAGCGGGGGCTGCTCCTTGCAGAAGCAGAATCCCAGTGGCTGTGGACAGGGCAGAAGACGAGGGCACAGCCTCATCCACAGCAGGGTGACTGCCCTGCGCAGGCTCACACCGCTCACACACACGGACGTGCAGCCATGGTCTTGCAGACCCTCCTGTGAGCAGAGCCCCAGGAAGGGTGACACTGTCCACAGAATCAGAGTCCCAGAACACGAGGGATGGAAAGGGACCTCGAGAGATCACCCAGTCCATCCCCCTGCCACAGCAGGATCCCCCAGATCCAGTCGCACAGAAACAGTCCAGGAGGGTTTGAAACGTCTCCAGAGAAGGAGACTCCACAACCCCCTGGGCAGCCCCTCCCAGGGCTCTGGCACCCTCACCGGGATGAAGGTCCTTCTCACACTGATGTGGAACCTCCTCTGCTCCAGCTCACACCCGCTGCCCCTTGTCCTGTCACTGGGTGCCCCTGAGCAGAGCCTGGCTCCATCCTCCTCACACCCTCCCTTCACATATTGATCAACACTCATGGGGTCACCCCTCAGGCTCCTTTTTCCCAGCTCCCTCAGCCTTTCCTCAGCAGGGAGATGCTCTCCTCCCTCCATCACCCCTGTGGCTCTGTGCTGGTTCTCTCCAGCAGCTCTGGGTCCTCCTGGAGCTGAGGGGCCCAGCCCTGCAAACCGTCCTGCGAGTAGAGCCCCGGGAAGGAGTGAGATGGTTTCGCTCACCCAGTGCTCAGGGGAAGGGCTGTACCTGAGGAAGGGCAGCTCTTCCTCCCCGTGTTCTGCCACACAAACCCCACCACAAGCTATAATTAAACCTCAGCTTAATCTGTTGTCTTTGTCTATGACAAGTGAAGAATTAATGTCTCGTGGACACCCATCAGACTGCAAAGGCTGCTGCACAGGAGCCATCCACAGGCATAACCCCCGAGCCAGGGCCCACACGGCGCAGCGAGGACAGCCTGGCGTGCCTGCAGCGCGGCCGGCAGCTGCCCTGTGCCTGGTGGATCCAGGTCTTGCTGGGAGTAGGCGGAGAAAGGAGTAGAAGCCTAAACTAAGGATGAGATGACTCAGACAAGGCCGTTCGAATGAGGCAGAAGATAAAAATACCCAACACACGTAAGGCAGATCTTCACAACACTCACTGGGCTCCAAAGCAGCGGCGCTGGGCCACCTTCCCTCCTTGATGCTGAACAGTGGGATGTGGATGGGGCAGGGGGAGCACTGAGCGGGGCGCAGGACACAGACCCTGGAGTCTGAGGGACAGCAGCAGGATGGAGAGTGGGCACCGCAGCACCGAGAGCACCCGACCGTGGGCACCCTGAGAGCGGCTCCAGGGTGAAGCAGGACCGCCCTGGGCACTGCCGGGGTGTGCTGGAGGGGCAGGGTGCTGGTCGTGCGAGGTGCTGTGTGTGCAGGGTGCTGTATGTTCAGGGTGCACACCTGTGCTGGGTGCTCACTCACCCTGGGGTCCTGCAGTGAGAAACTCAAAGCCTTGGCCCAACCCATCCTCATCTCCACTACCTGAATGAGGGGAGATGGGAACTGTCTCCCGAAGCTCCCCCAGCCCGGCACCTCCACAGAGCCTCCCGTGGAAGATCCCTGAAGAGCAGGGCAGTGGGGCCCTTTCCATGGCAAATGACAGCCAAGGGTCCCCGAGAGCCGAGCCGGGGCCCTGCTACGGTAACCGAGGCTGCCGGCACCAGGTGAATGAAGACACCCAGCTGCGCTCCTCTCTTTCCTGCTTTAGAGTCACAGAACCATCCAGCTTGGAAACGATCCCCGGCATCAGCAACCCTGCTCTGCAAGGTCACCCTTAAACCACATCCCCCAGCACCACATCCAGGGATGGGGACTCACCCCCACCCTGGGCAGCCCATCCCAGTCCCTGACCAGTCTCTCCAGGAAGAATCTCTTCCTCATGGCCAGTCTGACCCTCCCCTGGTGGAGCTTGAAGCCCTTCTCTCTGCTTCTGCCGCTAAGAGCCCAGTACCAGCATCTCCACACTGTCTTTTCGGGTAGTTGTAGGGAGCGATGAGGTCTCCCCTCAGCCTCAAACTGAAGTTCCCAGTCTCCTCAGCTCACTTCCCTGCAGCCCACCCAGTCCTTCCCCTTGACGCCCCTGTGCAGCATCTCCCCCGGCCCTGGCCAGTGGCCGCCGAAGCCCAGTGCGAGGGCCCAGCGCCCCAGCCGGGTGGCTGCAGCCAGCGGGCTGCAGCAGCTTTGCAGTGGCCCCCTGTGCCACCGGCGGGGCATCTGTTCGTGCCGAGGACACACCAGCAGACGCGTAAGAGGGACGGGGCTGCCTGTGTGCCGCAGGCACCGGCACCAGCAAGCAGAGGCTGCTCCGCTCGTTTGCCCACACAGGTTCGCGGTGGAAACGGAGACAATGGGGTTGGGTGGTGGGGGGAAGCGTCCCGGCCTGGGAGGGGAGGCTGGGGCGATGCTGGGCACCACGACACTGCCCACCAGAGCCTCCAGCAGGACCCAAGGGAAGACCCGGACGGAGCAGCCCCAGCGCAGAGCCCTGCGAGGTGGCAGCTGGGGAAAGCAGCAGAGAGATCCAGCCTGTGCCCTCGCTTCAGCCCCCCAGAGAGCTTCTCTCTTGCCTGCTCTGTAATTAACTGACACTAATTAGCACCAGCCAAGCAGCCCCAGCAGAGAGAGGGCTTCTCAATGGTTCCCTGCTGCCCCCCCCAGTGCAGCCAGGTTTGGCGACAGGCTGATCCTCTGCGACCCAAAGGGGCACCAGTCACCAAGGACAGACAGAGCTGAAGAGCCCATCCAGCAGAGCATGACCGGTGCCACCCACACGCCGAGAGCTCAGCTGCAGCGGGCACAGCCCCAAGTCCCGACGCACCACAGCCTCCCAGTGCTGCTCTAGGCAGATCTGCTTCTGCCACAGAGCCGGTGCTGAGCCGGTGCCATGTCAGCACCCACAGACCGCGCGGGCGCTGTGGCTTCCCAAAGCAACCCTGGGCAATGCAGCTGCTGCTGGTGGGAACTGGAGTCGGACATGGAAACCTGACCTTGGGCATCTCAGAACAACCCCAGCTGCAGCCCCAGCAGCGGGTCCACATGAGGGGCACCAGCGAACGACGAGCTGAGGGATGTCTGAGGGCCGAAAGGAGACGTGAGGCAGGTTACACCCACGTCCCAGTGAGCGCACTGACTTCCCACACGTGCCCGCGCTGCTGCATTTATAGCAGCAGAAGGAACTCCTGACGTCTAATCACAGAGCCACAGGCATTAGGGATGGGAAGGGACCTCGAGAGATCATCCAGTCCATCCCCCTGCCACAGCAGGAGCCCCTGGATCCAGTCACACAGGAACAGCCCAGGCGGGTTAGAAACATCTCCAGAGCAGGAGACTCCACAGCCCCCTGGGCAGCCCCTGCCAGTGATCATTCTGGACGCACCTACACGTCAGACCTCCGCCCTGCCCAGCGAGGGGGCTGCTGCTGGCAGCAGAGCAGTCTGACGGTGCAGGTGATGCACATCCCCCCATGTGCCCCGGGTGATGAACGAGGACCCAGTCCTCAGGCTGTGCCCAGTCAGACGGGTTCGGCCTCCCCTGAGCTCCTCCCAGCCACCCGCTGCTGTCACACCCCTTCATCCCTGCTGCTTCCTTGATGCTCTGTGACCTTAACGGGCTACATACAGAAACAACAGACCATCGCTGCTCCGAGCAGCAGCCAACCTGTGACCAGCCGGGGCCCCACACTGCAACCGAACAGATTCTCCAGCCGCACCGGTTCAAAGGGCTGTCGGGTCCTATCAGCAGCGCTGGGCTGACGCCGCACCAGGGCTATAGGGACGCTCACGGCTCTGCCAGCCCTGGGGACACTCACGGCTCTCTACCAAGCTCCTGCCCAGCTCCCCTCATTGTTCTGCTGCTACCACCCCACGAGGAGAAGGGCTGTGAGGATGGCTCACAGGGCTGATCCAGAGCAGGAACCATAGGAGGGAGCTGAGAAAAAGGAGCCTGACGGGTGACCCCATGGGTGTTGATCAATATGTGAAGGGTGGGTGTGAGGAGGATGGAGCCAGGCTCTGCCCAATGACAGGACAAGAGGCAGCAGGTGTGAGCTGGAGCAGAGGAGGTTCCACACCAGTGTGACAAGGACCTTGTTCGCAGTGAGGGTGCCAGAGCCCTGGCAGGGGCTGCCCAGGGGGTTGTGGAGTCTCCTTCTCTGGAGACGTTTCAAACCCACCTGGGCTGTTCCTGTGCGACTGGATCCAGGGGATCCTGCTGTGGCAGGGGGATGGGACTGGGTGATCTCTCGAGGTCCCTTCCCATCCCTAATGCTCTGGGATTCAGTGGGAAGGGAAGCAGCGCTGCGCTCTGAGTGAGCAAACACGTCTGAGTGGCTCTTTGGGAGAAGGGCAGGGCTGGGCTCTGCCGAAGGGAGACACAAAGCCGAGCCTACAGCAGCTCAGGAGGCTGGAACGGCCCCAGGGATCCTGCTGCTCCTCCCGTATCTCCCACACCCGCGGTGGGTCCATCACCAGAGGCTCCGGTTGCTATGGAGATGCAGATAATGAGCAGCGGGAGTAATCGCGGAGACGCACCAGTTGCTAACGTGCCATCCCATGCACTTCCCCCCGCTCCAGCGCAGCCACACGAGCCCATCGCTCGGGCGCAGAGCCCTCCTGGCGACGGACAAGCCCCGATGCTCAGGGTGAAGGGTCGGGGAGATGGCTAGCAGGAGCCTGCAAAGTGGACAGACCACCGCTGCCCCCAGGGAAAGGCCCCCACAGCACAGATGGAACATTTCAAACAGGAATTAATAGGAAAACCAGCAGCATCAATAATTCACGAGGCTCTTGCAGGAAAGGGAAAGCCCCGACAAACACAGTAACTCGAGGCAGCTGGGGTCCTGGGTGCCCAAAGCAAGCGAGAAAGCCACTCGAAGCAGCACAGGGTTAGGGTTAACCCTAACCCTGCTCTGGGCTTCACCCCCGGTGCTGTGCAGAGGCTTTGTGAGAGAATCAGTGGAATCACAGAATCATCCACGCTGGAAAAGACCCCCTGGATCATCGAGTCCAACCAGCAACCTCACTCTGCAAGGTCACCCCTAAACCAGATTCCCCAACACTAATCTCAGCGACTTTTAAACTCATCCAGTGATGGGGACTCGGCCCGTCAGTCTCATTGCAGCGACCAGAGCCTGAGCGATCACTCCAGGCAGGCAAAGCCCCCTGTTTGCAGAGTCACAGCCCTACATGAGCACAGAGCCCTGCTGGCTCTTCAGTGGGCCCTCAAGTCTTTCATCCAACCTCCCCATTTTCCCAGCCTGAGGAGGACAGGGAGCACTGGTCAGTGCCCAGAGAACAAGACTGAGCGGAGCATCACTGGTGGTGTTAGAGGGGACCCTGCTCTGGCAGGGGGATTGGACTGGACGATCTTTCGAGGTCCCTTCAATCCCTAGTTCTCTGTGATGTTGTGAGAGAGCCTATGAGGGGTCTGACAAAGCAGGGCCTTTGGGGAACAACCTCTGTTCACCACCACACCCTCCATCACTCATGCTACGCTTCCTGATCATCCCTGCTTTTCTCACACTGCTGGTCTCCTGCAGACACGGCACTGAACGGCCCCCAGACAAGAGCCCTTTGTACAGACGGGTCTCCAGGAGTCCTTTGTCCCATCAGCTGCTCCTGGGTGCCAGTCAAAGGAGGCTTTGACCACTCAGCACACCAGCACTGTCTCGGTGGGACTCAAGGCCAGCCCTGCTCCTCCTGCTGCTTTGCAGCAGCTGGGAACAGCCGGCAGGACACTGGGAAATCAGCCCCAAAGAGCTGGTTTTTCTCCAGCCAGAGCAGCCTCTGCAGGTCCCCGGGGCTGTGGGGAGCTGGAGGGGGGCAGCACACAGAGCTCCTGGCTTTTCCACCCAGGGACACAGGCACCAAGCCAGCAGCAGCTCCGCCAGCAGCAACCCTTCATTGTCTGTGGGTGTCTCATCTGCAGGAGCTGCAGCGCAGGACACGCTTGGTGGTTCCATGGGGTTTCTTGTCTTTTCGCAGATGTCTGTGGTAACTGCAGAGCTGCTGCACAGACCCCAGCGCCGGGGTTCAGGTCAGGCTCTGCTACAGCTCTGCTCTTCAACCAAGTGCTCACAGCACAACAGAAATGGGAGAACCCCTCGGGAAAGGGCTGGGAGTTGCCAGCTACATCCACATCTGGGATGGGTTAGCACCAGGGGAATGCAGCTGAAACCTGGCTTGGGGTTGGTGTTTGCTAGTGGGGGTACATTCATGGCTGTTCTGGCATCAGCCAGTGCTTCTCCAGGGCTCTGGAGCAGAACCACAGAATCACAGAGCATTAGGGATGGGAAGTGACCTCGAAACATCATCCAGTCCAGTCCCCTGCCACAGAAGGATCCGCTCCCTCCCTCCATCCATCACCGCTGTGGCTCTGTGCTGGGGTCTCTCCAGCAGCTCTGTATCCTTCTGGGACTGAGGGGCCCAGAAGTGGACACAAGATTCCAGCTGAGGTCTCAGCAGGGCAGAGCAGAGAGGGGAGGAGGACCTCTCTCAATCTGCCAACCACCCTGAGCACCTCACTGCTGTGATGGAGCTCCCTCCACAGAGAGGTTTAACAGAACCACCGCAGAGAGCTGCTGCTGCTTCACCAAGCGATTTGTACAAATCTCTGGTACTGCCTCCAAAGCCAGAAGTCCTCTTCCCTTCCCTCCAGCGTGTGCGCCGTGCTGGGAGCCAACTCCTGCATCCCCAGCCCGGACAGTTCTCCCCGTGACAGCCCTGTCCACACAGCAACAACCACTAGCAAACAGACCCTGGACGCTCTCCCCGAGAGCAGAGCAGCCGCTGGCGGGGTTTGCCCGGCGGCGGCTCCGGGCGCACGGTCCTATCTTGGTCCCGCGGGCTGGCGGGCAGCTGGCACTCCCCAGATATCTTCTGCTGGAGCAGAGGACTCGCCCCATCGCCTGTGGGGAGCTGCCACCCACTGATCTGCACCCCGCTGACAAACAGCTGGATCGGGGTTGGATGGACACCCTGCCAGGCTGCCACCAGCGCCACAAGGAGTCTGGCAGCACCTGAGGCTCTTCTTTGCAGTGAAAAAAAATTAGGACCAAGAGAGCAGGAGGGAGGGGCTGATGGCTGGGTGAGGCCAGCAGGAGCCACAGACTCTCCTGAGCACCTGCAGGGATTTTCGCTGGGGCAGAGCTTGACCCCAGGCAGGAGCAGTGACCTCCGTGGGGGCTCCCTGGGGTCAACCACAAGTCTGTCACTGTCTCTGTTGTCTTCTGCCAGTGCAGACTTTTGCACCATGGGGACTGGGCCACCAGGAGCACGGGTTGGATGGCCACAACCTCTCAAGACTGATTCCAACTCACCAGGAAGAGAGCAGCCCTGGGTCCAGAGAGGTGGGGATGTCAGAGAGAACCCTTCACTACATGGAACTTCTCTGGGGAAAGCAGACACCCCCCTTCTGTGGTGAGAAAGCGGTACCACCGCGGGGTGCAGTCCTCACCCCGGGGCATGTGTGGGCACCAGGGATGGTCCTCGGGAGAGCCCCCACCTCGCACCACAGGCACACCACCTCGGGCTGCCGGTACCAGAGTCCCTGATGGCTCCTGAGGACACGCTCTAGGGACCCATGTTCGCCCAGTGCCCCCAGCTGCCTGCCCTCCACCCGCACAGGTTTACACCCAGGAATAACCCCGGCGGGAGCGTAAGAGCAGAGCCGGCAGCGAAGAAATGCCCCTGCAGCGAGAGGGGGAGGCCAGAGGGCTCTGCAGAGAGGAGGGGGTGAGGCAGGGGTCCCCTTGGCGATGCCAAGAAAAAGCCAAAGCCGGGCAACAGAAGCCCTGCCTGACCCTGCTCCCACAGCAGCTCCGGGGGCAGTCAGCCCGCGGTTGTTTGTTGATGCTGCTCAAGGTTTAGATAAACAGAAGCGAATTGTTCCGGTGGAAGAAACCTGCTGTTTCCGAAACACTTCCACACATCGATCCTGGGAGCAGAGGGCTGCGTGGACGAAGCTCCGCGCTCGCTGCAGGCACCCGGGATCAACCCCGAGCCCCGCTCGGCGCCGCCGCCCGGTCCAGCCCCTGCTCGCTGCCCCCTGCTGCAGCACCCAGCCTCCCGCAGCACCCCGTGGGACAGAACCAGCAGCGACTGCGGGTGCCCCGGCACCCTGCACTCACCCCGGGACCACTGCAGACCAGACCAGAGCTGACGCAGACCTTTCTTCCGTGGCTGGTTCTTAATGCGTTACGGCGGAGCACTGCACAGCCCGGAGCTGACGGTGTCCTAGCTGAGACCCACAGCTCCCGGCAGCCCCCAGCCTGCCAGCGGTGACTCGGGAAGGAGCCCAAGACCCGTGAGCCGCCGGGATGTCGGAGCGGAGCAGCAGGACGCTGCCACTGCCCCCAGTGTGAACATCCGCCTGCCCATCACGACCCCCTGTGTCATCTGTCCGGCTGCACCTGCACCTCAGGGCTCTCGAGTGACCCCGAAAAGCCCAGGACAGCAGTCTGGTGTTGGAGGGGCGAGCCAAGCCCACGTGCACACCAGGTGTGACCCCATGCCAACGCCAGCTCACCAGATCCCTGTTAGCACCCAGTGTGAGCGGCTGGATCCATGTCTCTTCCCACAGCACGGGCCCAGGTCCTGAGCAAGCACCACCTGCCACAGGGGACCCCAAACCACCGCACTGAGCTCTCAGCAGCAGCACAGCCCACACTGGCTTCCAGGGTGGTGGCTATGACTGGTTATTACTGGTTCTTACCAGTCAAAGGGGCAGCCAAGTATGAAGGAAATGAAAACACACCAAGGACAGACCCAGGGCACTGGACACTGCTGGAGTGACTGGCCAGTCTGGCCAAGCAGGGATGATGGGGAAGGCTCCCAGCACCTGCCCTGCCCAGAGAGGCTGTCATCCCATCCCTGCACCAAAGGTCCAACCGAGCCACTGCCTCTACTGGAGGAGCCACCAAGCAGCAGCAGCAGCAGCAGCTGAGTTCTGAGCAGATCTGGAGCCAGGCTGGGCTCTGCAGCGACGGGACTGCTTGACAAGGGTGAATCATCCCTGCCACCAGCGCAGGCGGCACCCGGCCTTTAAAGGGCAATTATCCGGGACCAGGCAGCAGCCCTGCTGCCGGTGAGGCACAGAGCCCCTCTGCCAGCGGCACCCACAGCCCAGTCCCACATGCGCCGTTGTCTGCGGCTCCCACTCTGCGCCTGCCTGTCAGCCCCCACCCGGCCTTGGGAGCCAGCAGGGTACAGAGCGCTCCTTGCTACGGGCTCCAGGATGGGGGCTCCAGCCCCTCTCTGGGCAGCCTGACCCACACTTGTGCAGGCAGCTGTTGTCCACAAGCAGGCAGGGCTGGGTGCTGTGCCCAGGCTGTCCTCTCTCCAGAGGCATAAAATCCTTCCTGAAGGAGAGTCCACCATAAAATGCCAGCCAATGCCCAGCAGGAACCAGCAGTCCCCAGCTCTGCAGATCACGCCAGTGCCCCAGTCCTGCGCCAAGCCAACACAACCACCCAACAGTTTATTTCCAACAAAAGTTGCTTCCCAGTTACCACTGAGTTTCCCTGTTCCCTTTGTGTTTCCCCCGGGTATCTGAGGCTGAGGTACGACAGCCTCCTGCTGCCACCAGCCTAGCTCTAACCCCGCAGGACAGAACCACACACCAGTTCTTTACCAGTTCTTTACCAGTGATGCCAGCTGGTGCTTAGTGGTGAACTTTGTTTGGGTTCTTTGTTTGTCAGAGGGCACCAGGAGCTCACCTGAGCTAAGAGAGATCCTCACACAGACCACCGAACAGGAGACCCCGCACCATGTGCCGGCACCTACAGCACCAGGATCTCACAGAATCACAGAATCACTCAGGTTGGAAAAGACCCCTGAGATCATCGAGTCCAACCAGCAACTCCGCTCTACAAGGTCACCCTTAAACCAGATCCCCCAGCACCACATCTCAGCAACCTTTAAACTCATCCAGGGATGGGGACCAGCCCCCACCCTGGGCAGCCCAGTCCAGTCCCTGACCTCTCTCTGGGAAGAATTTCTTCCTGATGGCCAGTCTGACCCTCCCCTTTTGGACCCTGAAGCCCTTCCCTCTGCTTCTGTCGCCAGTGACCTGCGAGAAGGGCCCACAGCAGGGTCTCTCCAGTGCCCTTTCAGACAGCTGCAGGGTTCCGTCAGCCTTCCCTCAGGGCCAGCAGCCCAAGCGCTGCCCACTTCCCCACACACGTCCATCGCCCGCAGCCTCTGAGCCCTCTGGATCTAAAACACCCTGCAAAGCCTCCATCCTCGGGCTGCACTCGGAGCCAGCTCTGGAGGGGCTGCACTCTGGGGCGGCTCTGGAGGGGTCAGCAGGTGCTGGAGCTCCTGTCAGAGCAAAGCAGGGGCAGGAGGGACTGGGGGGAAGCAGACTTGAAGCGAAATCCCAGCCTCCTCCCCCCGCTCGCGGGAGCACAGAGGCTCCTTTCTCTTGTTGTTAAATACCAGGGAAAGGCATCTGTGCTTCCAGCCCACAGCCCAGGCAGAGCCAGGCGGGCAGAGGAGTTCTCTTGCCATCTGATCAGCAGTGCCTGAGCGACTCGTGCGCGCAGCTCGGAGCAGCAGCATCTGCCCCAGACCCTGAAGAGTCGGGGTCTGGGGCTCTGCCACCACCTCGCGGGTCTGTGGTTTCCCAGGCACAGGGCTGTGGGGAGCACCCTGCGGTGGGTGACTGGGTGATGGCACCTGCCGCCTGGGAGAGGGGCAGGGAGAGCCGGTGGGGAGGCCTGGATCTGCGCAGAGGGCAGGGCTGCCAGGAGCTCGATCTCCGCTCGTGGTCTGGATGAGGGACTCCAGTTCCCACTCCCCACACGCACGGGGCGCAGACGCAGAGGGTGGGTAACCCACGGTCCGGCTGGCACTGAACCCGGCGATTATTCCGAGCGCTCCCCCAGCTTTTGCAGCTTCGCACCCGTTTCCATGGGGATGGGCACTGTGCCGCAGCTGCCGAGGATCTCCAGCCTCCCGCGGTCCCGTGAGGATGAGCCTGGTGGGGAAGCAGGGCGAGGAGCATCCCCCTGGCCTCAGCACATCCCTAAAGCCGGAGCCCTCCAGCAGGGGCCAGGAAAGCCCCTAACTGAGGGCGGTTGCCAGCCCAGCTTCCTCAGCACAGCCACACAACAGGATCTCCCGGGTTGGGAACTCACAGCACCCACAGAGAGGTTCCTCGACAAGTTTCAGACCCACATCTCCTGGTACCTGGGGACCATGGGAGACACTGACCCGACAGACACGGGGCATCACACACAGCACGGTGCCCCACGCCAGCAGACGGTGAGGAGGGAACGCTCACCCACCTGGCCACCCCACGGCCCCAAAACCCAACACCGCAGACCCTGCCCAGCACCCCTCAGCTCACACAGCCTCCTGCCCTTGCACTCGGTTTGTTTTGCCCCCCACACTCCAGCGGGGTGCCCCCTCCTGCTGTCAGCTGAGCTGAAGGATTTCAATCACAGATTATCCCGTGACAGGGGAAACAAACCCACCCACAGCCATGACCCTGACCCTCAGACAGCCCTGAGCACCCCAGCAGCATCTGCGTGGCCCAGGGAAAGAGCTGAACGGGGGGGCTGTGAAACCAGCAACTTGTCTCGCAAAGCTGGTGGCGATGGAAGGAGGATGATGGCAGCAGATGCACCTGACCCCCTCACAAGAAGCCACCCACTACCTGGCAGAGGGAGTAGTCAGGGCTGGGCAACAAGGGATCCAGACGAAACCCCAACCAGAGCCACTGGGCTGCAGCACCAACCCCTGCAAATCTGCTGGAAACGTAAACGGGTGTCAGCAAACAGCAGGAACCCCTCCGACCGCTGAGCTGGGGCGAGCAGAGGGAGGGAGAGCTCAGCTGAGCGGCTGCACTCATCCTCCCGTGTGCTCACACACGCGTGTGCAGCACCCACCTCGACTCGGGAGAAGCCACAAGGGCCTGAGATCCCTCTTGAGAGAGAGCTGCCCACGAGGGTCCATCACGCTACGGCTTTGCCCCCTCATGACACACAGAAACATAGAGCACTGGAACTGGAAGGGACCTCAAAAGATCATCCAGTCCCACCCCCCACCCACAGCAGGATCCCCTAGATCTACTCACACAGGAACAGTCCAGGTGGGTTTGAAATGTCTCCAGAGAAGGAGACTCCACAGCCCCCCTGGCCAACCCCTCCCAGGGCTCTGCCACTCTCACTGGGAAGAAGGTCCTTCTCACACTGGTGTGGAACCTCCTCTGCTCCAGCTCCCACCCACTGCCCCTTGTCCTGTCACTGGGTGCCCCTGAGCAGAGCCTGGCTCCATCCTCCTGACACCCACCCTTCACATATTGATCAACATCCATGGGGTCACCCCTCAGGCTCCTCTTTCCCAGCTCCACAGCCCCAGCTCCCTCAGCCTCTCCTCAGCAGGGAGATGCTCCCCTCCCTCCATCACCCCTGTGGCTCTGTGCTGGGCTCTCTCCAGCAGCTCTGTGTCCTTCTGGAGCTGAGGGGCCCAGAGCTGGACACAAGACTCCAGATGAGCACAGCTGTGGGCAACACCAGCAGCACCAAGAGCCCTGCATTTCTTACTGCCCACCCCATTCCCTGAGCCCTGGCAGCTCCACCAAACACTCTCTGGAAGGTTTGGGCTCACACACCTCAGCTGGACCCAAGGAGATGCAACTTCCCCTCAGACAGAGAGGGCTGTTAGCAAAACCTGCTGGGCCAGTTCCCGGGAAGACAACCCCAAACACCTCCTGCTGACCCAAGCGCTGTGATGGCCACGCTGAGGGAGCCCAGCGCCCTGTGCCCGGCCACGGACAGCCAGCGGCTCACAACAGGCACCGAGGCTGCGCCTCCTGCGGTGCCGGCAAACCAGCCCACGGATCCTTCAGAAGGTTCTTGCTGAGAGAAACGAGCAACCCTAAATCACCCCTACAGACAGGGGCCCTTTTTCCCGACGGCAGACAGCATTTGCAGACCACAGACTCACTGCCATGAACTGGGGCCACTCTGCTCCAGCAGACTCCAACACTAGGAGAGCCCAGCCCTGCAGCTAATCCCCTGCCCTGACCCTCCACCAGTAAGTTTATCTGATCAGAACCAGGGTAGAGGGCACCTCACCCAAACCACTGGCCAAACAGGCAGCACTGAGCTGCCCTGGGCTGAAATGATGCTGAGATGATCACAGGGGACTGAGAGCAGATGAACAGGACAGAGTGAGGAACACGGAGCTCACCCCCGAGTCAGGGACTCGGAACTCAACCCACATAACCCATCAACAAGATGGCTGTGTTCCCGTCCTGCCCAAGACCCCATGAATGTTGATCAATGTGTGAAGGGTGGGTGTCAGGAGGATGGAGCCAGGCTCTGCTCAGGGGCACCCAGTGACAGGACAAGGGGCAGTGGGTGTGAGCTGGAGCAGAGGAGGTTCCACATCAGTGTGAGAAGGACCTTGTTCTTGGTGAGGGTGCCAGAGCCCTGGCAGGGGCTGCCCAGGGGGGTTGTGGAGTCTCCTTCTCTGGAGAAGTTTCAAACCCCCCTGACCATGTTCCTCTGTGACTGGATCTGGGGGATCCTGCTGTGGCAGGCGGACGGGACTGATCTTTCCATCCGTCCTGTTCTGTGATTCTGAGATGGGGATAGGGCTGTCACCAAAAGCCCTCTGGGTTATCCCGGCAGGAAGATGGGGCTGGACAGACACAGATGGGAGAGAAAGAACAGTCCCCAACCGGGAGGGGGGTTAACAGCGGGTAGCCCCCCAGGGCTGGGTGTTTCACTCCCAGAGCAAACCCCACACTGCCTCTCCCACACCGGTTTGACCAGAGGCTCTAACTCTGCAAAGCCCTGACCCCTGGCAGGGAAAACTGTGCCTCAGGAACAGGGAGTTTGATTAAAACACCAGCCCTGGTGCTGCTGCTCACTGGGATAAATATTAACCTCCCACTCACACACCCTGTCCTCATTAGAAGGGACCAGGGCTGGGTCTGGGCAGCCAGGCTCACTCTGTCCATCCCTGGGAACCGCCGAGGGTAAGAGCTCACACTCCAAGCTGCTCCTTCTCTCTCCCTTCTCTAAATGCAGGTGACTCGTCCCCGGCAGCGACTGCTCCACATCACACCGCACGCAGAGCCGAACCGTGACCCGGCTGCTTTATGTAAGGAAGTTATGGGAATGCCTTAGGGATCGCCATGGCAACCCTGCCTGCCAGTGAATCCCAGTTCACCGGAGCAGCACCGGAGCCGCCGCCGAGCGGCGATGAAAACGGCACCAAGAAAGTACCGTCCTGCTAAGTCTCTGCTCCCGCGAACGTGCTGCTCGAGACAACGAGGTGCTGCGGGGTTCTGTCCAGGGACACCCGAGCAGCGCGTGGTCGCTCTCGCCCAGGGCTACGGTCGCGAGTGACGCAGGGTAACAGTCCAGAGCACCTCTCGGGATCGCTGGCCGATACCTGAGGGCATCAACGAGCTGCTTCTCCAGCCAAAGTTGAGGGCATTTAACACCCCTCTGGCTGGCAGCGGCAGCAGCGCAGGCTCCCAGCCCCCTCGCCCGGCTCTGCCAGTAGAGCCAGCGCTCACACCAACAGCACCGAGCCGGGAAGCCTGAGACATCTACCCAGCTTCAGGGCTGTCTGGTGAAAAATCCCAGCACCTCGAGTCCCCAGGGGCTTCTCCAGGGGCTGGGCTGGTGTCCGAGGGTCAACGTGGGATGCTCCGTACAAAGGGATCGCTCCAGCCACCCAGCACCCCCGTCCCGAGTCTGCTCCCCCCACAGCGACAGCTCCTTCCTTTGCTCCTGCGAAATGGCTCCGTGTCCCTGGAAAGCCCTAACGCAGCTGTGGGATTCCACGCTGAGGGATTCCATTCTGTGGGATTCCACTCTGGATTCCCACCAAACCCTCGTCGTTCGGGAGGAGAACTCCCGAAGCAGAGTGGGCGATGGCTGGCAGTTCTACAAGTTCGAGGGGCACCCGTACTCGATCCTCCCTCGCTGAAACCAGCGACTGTGCTGCAACTTCAGCGCAAAACGAAGCCCTCCCTGCCCGCTGCCTCCCGCTGCCGGGGCTCCCCGCACACGTCCCCCGATGGGACGGGACCAGGCGAGCAGAACGGGGCTCAACAGGTGCGGGACTGGGCACCCCGGGACGGGGCTGGGCAGCTCGGGGCTGGGCATCCAGGAACAGGGATGGGCATCCCCGGGCTGGGCATCCCCGGGCTGGGCGATGCAGGGTCACCACGGTCCGTACTCACCGTCCTCCCGCTCGTCGAAGACGGGTCTCTTGGAGGAGGAGGCGCTGGCTCCCATCCTCTTCTTCCACTTGCCCCAGTGGAACATCGGGCCGGGCGGTTGGCATCCCCCGCGCCGGTGGCTCCGCAGGCGGGACCGACCGCTCCGAGCCCCGACGGCCCCCGCCAGCCCCCGGGCAGCCGCGATCAGCCTCGGCAGCCCCCGCCGCCGTCCTCAGCCCGCATGGCAGCACCTGGCGCCGCCGCCGCCTCCCGACCTGCTGCCCGCGGCCGCTGCCGCAGCGCGGCGGGGCCGAGCGAGGGGAGCGGAGCGGGGCGGGGCGGGGCCGTGCGGGGCCGAGCCAGGCGGAGCCGAGCCGGGCGGGACCGGCACCGCCCCCTTCTCCGCCTCCTCCCGCCCGGAGGCCAGCGAAGGGGCCGCGGGTGCTTCCGGGGCTGAGCTCAGCCGGCGGCGAGGAGGAGGCTCAGCTCGGAGATGCGGAGCGTTCTTGCACGGAGGTTCCCCGTGGTTTGCGGGAGCTCCTCTGCTCTGCTGTGATCCCCTCGCTGTGCAGGACGTGGTGGGCTTCCACGGGGAGCTTCGTACAGAGAGGAGAGACCAGACCGAGTGAGGCAGTTAAAGCTGGAATGGGGGTTCTCACTGGTCACTGCACAAACGAGCCGTGCCCGAACGTGCAGCATCCCCCAGGCAGATGGTGAGCAGGGGACATCCCTAGGTACAAGGTGAGCCCTCGCACACTGCAATCCCGGGTTTCCTCAGGGGACAGGCTGTGCCTGTCGCCCACCCCAGCTGCATCAGGCAGTGCTCAGCCGGACAACCTCTGGTAGCAGTGGGGAGCCCCGGTGGGGCCCAGAGCCACATGCTCCGCTGCCTCTGTGAAATGGAGCATCAAGCCTCTGTTTGCAAGCAAACTCATTTGGTCACTTCCCCCTTGGTGCTGTGGAGCTGCATCCCAAGATGTCTTGAAGAATAATTTATTGTCAAATCTGCTTTTAATTAAATTTCCTCACTTCAAACCGGGAGCAGATCTTGGTTTCCCTGGAGACCAGGATACATGAGGAGGCAGAGTTCTCTCCGTCTCCCTTTCCTGCACTGGACCACTCCAGAGCAGAGTGTGTCTCACTGCTCCTCTAATCACTGAATGGGCCAGAGGACCTGGTTGTCCCTGGCCTGAGTTCCTACCAGGAGTAGTCCACAGTGCTCTGAGCAGCACTGAGAACCCCAAACGAACCAACAAGGCCTTTCACTTGCCTCCTGTCCAACATCTGTGTGTGAAGGTAAAACTCCTTCCTCTCTTCCTGCTGAAGCCCCAGCTGCTGCAGGCAAAGGAGTCGAGAGCCGCGGTGGCCTGCAGCCCTGCTCTGCTGTTAGGACCAGCAGCACCCTTGTGTCCCACCCTTTGCTCCGGCAGGCACCTGGCAAACCTCCCAGGAAAACCCTGTGAACCTACACTCTGGGTCTGACTGTCCAAATATTGCTGGAGGATGAGAGAGGAGTGACAGGTGAACGGCAGGCGGAGCAGAGCGGAGCTGAAAACGGCATCTTTCATCTGCTTCCTACAGAACGTAAAGGCAGGAGAAAGGGAGGAGGGGAGCTGAGAGCTGCAAGATGTGCAGAGGATTTGAAAACAAACCCTCCCCTAAACAAAGGGAAAATTACTGCCTTGGGTAGGAGTCTTCCGACTCGTTATCTGAGAGGGTGCCTTCGGCTTCCGCACGGAAGGAGCCTCTGAGGGCTGTTCTTTGCCTTCGGAAAACTGCTCTGCCATCACACCCTGTCCGTGGGAGGCTCCAGCAGCTTGCAGGCTCTGCTCAGGAAGGACTGGTACCCAGTGAACGTTCCCTAAGGAGGGCAGTACCCCCAAGGAGCACAATAACCCGAGGAGTACTATGACCCTAACGAGGGCACCAACCCTGGGGAGCATCAGAACCATGAGGCGCTCAATAGCTGTAAGGACTACAGCATCCCGAAGCGGTGCAGGAACCCTAAGCAGTGCAGGAACCCCACGGAGTGGCACAACCATAAGGTGTACGGCAACCACAAGGAGTACGGTGGCCCTGAGGAGTACCAGAACCACGAGGTGGTCAGTAACCCCGAGGAGTACAGTCACCCTGAGGAGCAGCACGGCCGTGAGGAGCACAGTAACCAACACGCCAACTCCAAAACAGGCTGTGCAAGAGAACAGCATCGTTTCCCCATCGGCACCTAGGAGGCAGCGTCTCGGGAGCTACGCAGGAGCTGCCCGGCGGCGTAACAGCCAGACAGACGCGGTGCGGCGGCTGAAGGGCTGGCACTCACCAGGAAGTTTCTGACTGGGGAAGTGCTGAGTCAGCCCTTCCACGGGGCTCCTCAGCCCCACGAGCCGTAACGCCGGGGCCACAGGCACGGTCCAGCTCAGCATCCTGCGAAGCCCACAGTGACTTGGGGTGGGTTCTGCCCCTGAGGCGGCTCTGCAGCGGCTCTGGATTCTGTCACTGGCCCAAGTACAGGAGCCCTCTGGAGCTACAAGGAACAAACCCTGGCTCTTCAGGCACCGCAGCCTCTCCAGCAGCCAGTGGAGACCTTCACACTTGTCTCCAGCGACTCCAAAGTGAAGACACAGGCCCAGGGGTTTAAGAGGTCTTCTGCAAGAAGGGGTTTTTTGCCTTCAGCCTCAGGACGTGGCACTTGGTGCCATGGTCTAGCCTTGAGCTCTGTGGTAACAGGTTGGACTTGATGATCTATGAGGTCTCTTCCGACCTTGGTAATACTGTGATACTGTGATACTGTGAGACCTTCCAAACCCACCTGGACATTTCCTGTGCGACCTAGCCTGAGGAGAAGCTGCTCTGGCAGCGGGGCTGGACTAGGTGCTCTCCCTTCCAACTCACAGCACCCTCACCCCAATTCTGTGATTCTACAGCTTGGTTTGAGTCTTGGAGGCCTCACTCAGTGAGTGAGGGGCCCATCAACACCCGCAAGGGTGGTGAGGAACAGCCTGGTCTTGGAACCACTAAGACCACTGCTCCTTTCTCCCTTTGTTCTCCTTTATCCCACTCTTCGCTGTGTGTTTTGTACTTCACTAGGAGACAGTCAGGCTCTTTACTAATGAAAGATGATCTTTTGAGGTCCCCTCCAATCCCTAATGATTCTGTGATCCTGTGACTTCAGGGTGCTCTAGGCACGTCCTTGTGTCCCTGGGAGCTGTCAATTACACTCCAGATCTGATGATCTGCTGAAATCAGAACCACAAGGGAAGCTGGGATAAGTTTCTCTTCTTTCTGGGCAGAGCAGGAGAAACTCCAGAGCTGTGGGGGCTCACAGGGTGCCCAGAGCCCTGCCAACAGCTGCCCACTGTAAGGATGGGATGCACAGCGCTCACCTACAGTGAGCTGCCCTCCACACTGGGCATCCTCCTGAGCTCAGGCTGTGCAAATGTACTTGAGCCTGACATTTGCCTTCATTTCACCAGCTGTGAGCTCACCTCTAACCTCACTGAGTTAGCAAACTCACAGACAATCCTTAGTAGATGGAGAGAGGTCCTCCTCCCCTTCCACTCTGCCCTGCTAAGACCACAGATGGAATCTAGTGTCCAGCTCTGGGCCACTCAGCTCCAGAAGGACACAGAGCTGCTGGGGACAGCCCAGCGCAGAGCCAGAGGGGTGATGGAGGGAGGGGAGCATCTCCCTGCTGAGGACAGGCTGAGGGAGCTGGGGCTCTGCAGCTGGGAAAAAGGAGCCTGAGGGGTGACCCCATTGGTATTGATCAATATGTGAAGGGTGGGTGTCAGGAGGAGGGAGCCAGGCTCTGCTCAGGGGCACCCAGTGACAGGACAAGGGGCAGCGGGTGTGAGCTGGAGCAGAGGAGGTTCCACATCTGTGTGAGAAGGACCTTGTTCCCAGTGAGGGTGCCAGAGCCCTGGCAGGGGCTGCCCAGGGGGTTGTGGAGTCTCCATCTCTGGAGATGTTTTGAACCCTCCTGGCCATGTTCCTGTGTGAGTGGATCTAGGGGATCCTGCTGTAGGTGGAGGGATGGCACTGGGTGATCTTTTGAGGTCCCTTCCCATCCCTAATGCTGTGGGATTCAATGGGTGTTGCCTATGTTCTGTCTCCTCAAAACTCCACAGGCGAGGCCCATCCATTCAGCAGGAGCTGTGATGCCTGTTCTGGTCTAGGACAGCCCTAGCAAATGCAGTATGAACCCTTCTAATTGAAGGATGTGCCTCAGGAGTTACCTCACACCGTGGTTCCCAAATGCCTTAGCTGGGCAAGTGAAGAGCATCCTTGGAGGAGCGACAGATCATTCTCATCCCCAAGTGCCGTGAGCTCTGGCCTTTACACTGCAGTAAAATCGGTCTGAGGGAAACTGAGGGCAGGATTTCGACTTGTGTCTGCCAACACCCCGCTGGAGTCAGGCAGGATGGACCCTGTGCTCTACCTCTTCATGCTCTGCTCTACGGGTAGCTGGAACTTAGAGTTCCCTTCCCATCCTTTCGCTGGCTGCATGGAAGGGTGGGGGTTCTCTTCCTCCATCACTAAAGCAGGATCAGGGGTTCTCCTCCTCCATCACTAAAGCAGGATCAGGGGTTCTCCTCCTCCATCACTAAAGCAGGATCAGGGGTTCTCTTCCTCCATCACTAAAGCAGGATCAGGGGTTCTCCTCCTCCATCACTAAAGCAGGATCAGGGGTTCTCCTCCTCCATCACTAAAGCAGGATCCTGCTCTCTGGTCCCAGTGAATAACCCCTGTAAATAAAAATAGAGCAGCCTGCAGCAGCAGCCCGTTGTTGCTGGTGATGTGTTCCCAGCCAGCCGATGGGAACTGCCTCCAAACAAAAGCACCACCAATTATCACGGAACTGCAGGGGAGGAAAACACAAGATGGTGCTAATTTGGGCCCAGAAACGAGGGGCCAGCACAGCCCAGGGCATCACAGCGCTGGGAACAGCCCTCTGCTGAAGGAGGGCTCTAACTGCACAGTGCTCCAGCAGATGAACGACTGCGGCTCTTAACGTTCACCCTGAAGGGAGCCTCCAGAGAAAAGCCCCTGGCTGTTTCTAAGGGCCCCTCAAAAGAGCAGTGATTCTTTCAATAACCATCACATGAGGGGAGGGTTCAAGCCTTTGCTCCCAGCAGGGTTTCTGTAACTAGAGCCCGTGGCTTTTGGAGGTGCTGCTGTCCTCGCTGCGAGCCAGCCCTTCCGAACTCAGCTGCCACCACGGCCGGCCATGAGTGCCCTGCTCCTCTTGGGGTCACCTGCAGCAGTCTGTGGCACCATGAGGAGACCGGTGCTGTTCTCGGGCAGCCTTCAGTCCAAAACCTTGTCACAGACATTAGGGATTGAAGGCACCTCAAGAGATCATCCACCCCAAACCCCCTGCCAGAGAAGGATCCCCTGGATCCAGTCATTAGGGATGGGAAGGGACCTCGAAAGATCACCCAGCCCAGTCCCCCTGCCACAGCAGGATCCCCCAGATCCAGTCATTAGGGATGAGAAGGCACCTCAAGAGATCACCCAGCCCAGTCCCCTGCCACAGCAGGATCCCCCAGATCCAGTCACACAGGAACAGGTCCAGGCAGGTGTGAAGATCTTCCAGAGAAGCAGCCAGCTGGGTAAAGGTGCCACCAGCCCCTGCTGCTGCAGCCCCACAGAAGCCCCACAGGTGCCAGCAGTCACACAGAGGGATGCCAAACCTTTCTGCAGCTGAGCTGAAGCCCACGGGGTGATAAAAGTACCCTTGTGGCTCCCTCCTCCCTTGAGGTGGGGGTGTCCCTGTGCAGTGCTTGCTGTGCTCTGGCCTGGCATATGGCAGCCCACCTCCTGCCCTGCTCTCTGTGTGCCCAGTGCCAGGGAAGGAGGATTTAGTGCCTGGTGCTGTTCCAGTGCTTCTGTCCTTTAGGTCTTGGGCGGCTGCTGGTCTCTCCCTCTGTGGTTTCCTTTCGCTTGGTGCCTGTTTGCGGCTCTGCTTCTGCTGTTTATTTATTTACATCAAACAAACGTGCTGGGAGCATCAGAACATATGTTGCTGCGCTGCAGTGAGGCTCTGCCTGTGCTCAGCCGCCGCTCTGGCTTGCAGCAGCTCTGAAGCAAAAGCTGCAGCCTGGCGGCAGGGCAGCTCTGTAGAGGAAGGGGCAGCCTTTCCTGCACTGCTGGTGTCTGCTTCTGCCTTTGGGAAGGCGAGAAAATCCCTGGCTTGGCCGACCTGGAGCTGCATGTGAGTAAATCTTGTGTGCCCACTGATCCCTGGATGCTTCTCTCCAAAGCTTGGGTGTCCCTGGTAACTCTCTAGGGTGGTGCAGTCCCTGAGGGTCCCTAGCTGGGTGTTAGGGAGGGGAAGGGACCTCTAGAGATCATCCAGACCTGGCCCCCTGCCACAGCAGGATCCCCTGGATCCAGTCACACAGGAACAGGTCCCTTCCAGTCCCTAATGGCTGGATCTAGGGGATCCTGCTGTGGCAGAGGATAGGACTGAGTTGGGTGATCTCTAGAGACCCTTTCCCATCCCTAATGACTGGATGCGCCCCTGACTGCCAGCACCCCTGAGCACTGCGCTGGGTTTATGCCCATGGGGGCACAAGCTGTGTTTCACCAGCTCTGCTGGGGCTCTGGCATCCTGTCAGCAGCAGCTGAAGGTTTCGGCTTCACCGAAAGCAGAGACTTGCTGGAACTCCATTTGGGGCCTGTTTGATCAACACTTGATGCTGCTGCTGAGTCCTTTCACTGCTTCTGACTGGAGTTTCTGGGGATCAGACTAAGCCATCACCTGAGCTGTGCGAGTGGAGTGGGGCAGTTCTTGTTTCAGTCTGGGATCTTCTGTCACTCCCCCTGTAGCTTTTAGACTCAGAGCCAGTCAGGTTGGAAAAGACCCCTGGGGTCATAGAGCCCAACCACCAACCCCACTGTACAAGGTCACCCTTAAACCAGATCCCCCAGCACCACATTTAAGCAACTTTCAAAGTCACCCAGGGATGGGGACTCAGCCCCCACCCTGGGCAGCCCAGTCCAGGGCCTGACCACTCTCTCTGGGAAGAATTTCTTCCTGATGGCCAGTCTGACCCTCCCCTGTTGGAGCCTGAAGCCTTAGATGCAGTTAAAAGCTCCTTTCCAGGCCAGCGCATGACCCCGGTGCTTCGGGCTTTTCCTGCCTGAGGTGTCTGCAGTCACCATGAGCATTTGTGCGGGGCTGCGTGTTGTGTCCTTCCTGGAGGTAAATCAGTGCTGTGACAGAAACACCGGGCTCTGCTCTGGTTTAGCGAAAGCTGACAGCAAACAAGTCAGACTGCGGCGCCAGGAGAGGGAGGGCTCTGCCCTCCTGCTCGCTAGGCAGCACCGGCCCCTGCTGGAGCGAGGGCACCCGCTGTGTGCTCGGGGCTTGTTGAGGGCTGACGTCGGTGTCCTCACTGCACCACCAAGGGACTGGGATCCAGGGCAGCCCTCTAGGCTGCTTCCAAGAGTAGGAGCAGCTCTGGGCCCCAGTTCCAGAAGGACACAGAGCTGCTGGAGAGAGCCCAGTGCAGAGCCACAGGGATGATGGAGAGAGGGGAGCATCTCCCTGCTGAGGAAGGGCTGAGGGAGCTGGGGCTCTGGAGCTGGGAAAAAGGAGCCTGAGGGGTGACCCCATGGATGTTGATCAATATGTGAAGGGTGGGTGTCAGGAGGAGGGAGCCAGGCTCTGCTCAGGGGCACCCAGTGACAGGACAAGGGGCAGCGGGTGTGAGCTGGAGCAGAGGAGGTTCCACATCAGTGTGAGAAGGACCTTGTTCTTGGTGAGGGTGCCAGAGCCCTGGGAGGGGCTGTCCAGGGGGTTGTGGAGTCTCCTTCTCTGGAGACATTTCAAACCCTCCTGGCCATGTTCCTGTGTGAGTGGATCTAGGGGATCCTGCTGTGGCAGGGGGATGGGACTGGGTGATCTTTTGAGGTCCCTTCCCATCCCTGATGCTCTGTGATTCAGTGAACACTGGAGCTGTGCAGAAACTGGACAACAAAACATGAGCAGAGATACTTCTGTCTGAAGTCACTGTCTAAAACGGCCAAGTGCTCTGGGCTCGCATCTTGCCTGAGGAACATATTCAGCTTGAAGAGATGGGGCTCAGCAGTGCTGCAAACAACAGCAGGTGATGTGTTTGTAACTGGAACAGTCAGAGTCTGACTTCAAAGTGATAAACAAAGATCCCCCACTAAATGCTTTGGCAGCAGATGATGAAGGGGCATAAACTTCACGTCAGCACACAAAGCTCTGGGGTGGTGTTTTCCAGCTCTGATGCTGGTGATGGAGAAGCGTGGATTTGCCTTTTGGGATCCTTTCAGTACCACAGAACATGAGGGACTGGAAGGAACCTCGAGAGACCATCCAGTCCCATCCCCCTGACACAGCAGGATCCCCTAGATCCTGGAGAACCTCTCTCCATCTGCTAACCACCCTGTTCTGCTACGCCTCAGGATGCCACTGTCCTTTCAGGCCATTCTGCTGGCCACCAGCAGGAAACAAGAAGCTGCAGCACCAGAATCTATTCTCCTGCTTCTGTTCAGTTCAGTCCCGTGTGCTCCCACAGTTGCTCCAGCTCTCAGCTGCACTGGAGAGGCGATGAAGACTCTGCTCTTAGAAGCGGATCCTCTAGCAGAGCTGCCTGCAGGGCTCGGCGAGTGCTGCTGCCTTTGTGCAGCTGTCACAAGCAGTTCTTGGCTCCTGGCACTTAATTCTGCGGTTGGACTTGGAAACACTCTGCATTTATCTGCCGAAGGGCCTAATTTGCTCCCTCGTGCTGAGGGGGCGTTGCTGCTGCAGCTGGTAATCACTGCCCTCGCTGACGAGAGGGCACTGCTGGTATCGTGCCCACGGTGTTCTGGGCACAAGTGAAACCACGTCTGGGGCGTCGGGGGGCTCTGCAGAGCGAGGCAGAGGTGGCTAAACCTCGCTCGAGCTGAGAGCTGCTGCCGCAGCTCCTTACAGGCTGAGCGGACGCCCCGGAACGCCCCGCAGCGACTGTGCAGCAGCTACTGCTTGTGGCCTGGAAACAGCTGCTATTCCGAGTCCCGGGACATTCGGGGTGGGAAGGGACCTCGAGAGATCACCCAGTCCCACCCCGCCAGAGCAGGATCCCCCAGATCCAGTCAGACAGGAACAGTCCAGGCAGGTTGGAACTGTCTCCAGGGAAGGAGACTCCCATGGTCCTGAGGAGAATGGAGCAGGTTGCCTGGGTTCCTGGGGTGGTCCTGTTGGGACCCTTGGAGTTCTCCCAGCATGTCAGGTGTTTTGTGCTCTGTCCCTGTGTGATGACGTCTGGGCAGCACTGGACACTAAACCTCCACAGCTAGGGGTGGCTCTGGAGCGCTGTTGTCCCCAGCTGTGCACGAGAACAGCCTGGAGAAGCCGGGCTGCTACAGGCAGACCTGCATCCTGGGCACCAAGGAGACCATTCAGTGATGCAGCTGTAGTCTGAGGCCCAGGAGTGCTGCCTGGGAGGTCTGGGCTGGGGCTGGGGCTGTGCTGTGCGTGCATTGACCCACGAGGCTCTACCTGTGTGGGGAGGGAAAACCAGCTGATGGCTCAGCTTCAGGAGCTCCTAGGCATCACCAGCTCTGCTGGGTCAGCTCTTGGCTGCATCCTGCAGCAGCTGGATCTCCTACAGGAGTTATTGAAGGAGAAGTTTGAACGGGGCATCGAAGCACTTAATGCAGATGGAGGTAGCCTCACGCTGGAGTGGGACTCAGCTGTCTCTGCAGCCCTGCTGTTGCCCACCCGGCCATGTTCCTGTGTGACTGCATCTAGGGTATCCTGCTGGGGCAGGGGCACAGCACTGGACCATCTCTCAAGGTCCCTTCCAGGTTCAATGGCAGATAGCCCAGGCAGGGGCAGGACAGAGCTTCACAAAGCAGCCTGTTCCTGGAGCAGCTCTGCTCTCCCTCCCTGGGCTGAGCAGTGACCACTCACCACAAGTACTGTCTGCTGCTTCAAACTCCTTCACGTCCCCCAGGCAGGTACTACTGGGGTGCCAGCCCCTCTGTCCATCAAACACTGCTGGTGGTTGGACTCCATGACCCTGGCAGTCTTTTCCAACCTGGATGACTCTGTGATAAGTTACCGCGTGGCTCCTGCTTGTAGCTGATATAAACCCCCAAACCAACAGAGCAGCAATGAAAAACCGGGCTGTAGGGATCGAGAAGGATTAGGTGCATTTGATCTGACTGCCCTGGTGGCAGCAGGATGACTCAGTAAGTGCTGTGGGTAGCTCTGATGTGGTTTTACATCTCCTCGATGTGACGAACCCAGGAGTGCTTTGGTCTCCATTCTCTCTGTCCCCAGAGGAGGGACCCAGAAGGATCCAACAGCTCTCCCCATTCTTGTGCTCAGATAAATCACAGAATCATAGAATCATTCAGGCTGGAAAAGACCCCTGGGGTCATAGAGTTCAACCATCAACCCACTCTACAAGGTCACCCCTAAACCAGATCCTCCAACACCACATCTCAGTGACTTCTAAACTCATCCAGGGATGGGGATTCAACCACCACCCTGGGCAGCCCATCCCAGGGCCACTCTGTCCAGGAAGAATCTCTTCCTGATGGCCAATCTGACCTTCCCCTGGTGCAGCCTGAAGCCCTTCCCTCTGCTTCTGTCACTAATGACCTGTGAGCAGAGCCCAGCACCAGCATCTCTGCAGGGTCCTTTCAGAGAGCTGTAGAGAGTGATGAGGGCTCCCCTCAGCCTCCTCCTCCCCAAACTAACCAGCCCCAACTCTCTCCATCTCTCCCCATCAGACTGATTCCCCAGGCCCTTCCCCAGCTTCGTTGCCCTCCTCTCCCTCACTCCAGCCCCTCAATGTGTCCCCTGGACTGAGGTGCCCGAAATGGGACCCAGTACTGAAGGTGCAGCCTCCCCAGTGCTGAGTCCAGGGGGACAATCCCTTCCCTGCTCCTGCTGGGGACACAGTTCCTGATCCAGGCCAGGATGCCACTGGCCTTCCTGGCCACCTGGGACCTTGTGCTCCTCAGCAGACTCCTGCACCCGCTGCAGCTGAGCCGGGCTGCTCCTCCGCTTGCCTGGAGCGGAGCTATCAATATCGCTGCTGTTGACATTCGGAGAGAGGGGTGTCGGCGGGAGCTGTTAATCACACCCTGACGTTTGTTTCGCAACACTCCTTCCAGATTTAATTACCGGTAATTTAGACCTAAAGAGCTGTGCTGTTCGCGGCGGCTCGTCGCTGCTGCCGGCGAGGTCTAAGGGAGCCGCTCCGGAGGGGCGAGCGCCGGCGGCGGTGCTGGGAGCGCAGAGCTCTCGCAGCCGGCCGGTACAGCCGGGCACATGCGGCCGCATCTGTGCGGACACAGGAGGCTCCACGTCAGTGTGCGAAGGACCTTCTTCTTGGTGAGGGTGCCAGAGCCCTGACAGGGGCTGCCCAGGGGGTTGTGGAGTCTCCTTCTCTGGAGACGTTTCAAACCCACCTGGACTGTTCCTGTGATACTGGATCCAGGGGATCCTTTTGTGGCAGGGGGGCTGGACTGGATGGTCTTTCAGGGCCCCTTCCAACCTCTCATGTGTTCTGAAATGACCTGTGCGTGTTTCACACTGGAGCCCCGTGTCCTGGGGCAGCGGGCAACACACGACAGGGTTCCCAGCTCCGTGTGGTGTCCCTGAGCTGCCTTCGCTTGCGCTGATGAGCTGAGCAGGGGGCTCTGCCAGCTCTCTGGACTCACTGGCCCTTGTTCATCCTTGGAGATGGTGGCTTGTTGTTCACCCGGACAAGGGCAGCTAACAGTGGGGAGGCAGTGGGGACACTGACCTCAGAACTACGAAGTCTGAGCACTGCAGACTCAAATCTGATGGATTCTGAGGGAAAACTCAAATCTTCCATTCCTTTCACACAAAAAGGTGGCTGAGAATCTGATTCCTCAGCACCACGGGGGCTCCATCACTGCTGGCTGAAGCTCAGGAGCAGCAGGCAGGGACCTGGGCTGGGAATTGCCAAAATCACGGGTGTTTGTGTAGAAGGTCTCGGTTACACGAGGTGGTGATAGGGAAGAGAGTGGCGAGCTTCTGCAGAGGCTGTTCTCTAGGGCCAGCACAGAAGCAGCAGGAGCACAAGGCTGGGATGTTCCTTCACAATGACAAACGGCCAGTGTGTGCCAGGGTCCTTGTGAGAACCATCAGATCATCCTGGCTGGAAGGGAGCTCCAGGATCATCAAGCCCAGCCCTCATCCCAACAGCTCCCTAACCCCTAGACCATGGCCTCAAGGGCTCCAGTTTTCAAACACCTCCAGGGATGGGAGCTCCACCACATCCCTGGGAGATAGAGGGAGCTGATGCTTTGTAGGGGACACGGGGGAGATTGAGATGCAGGGAAATGAAACAGGACTCGATTAGCAAAAGAGGGTGGGAAATCCCTGCTCTGGGCTCATCGATGCTGCCAGGCTGCTCAGCCTCTGGCTCAAGGCAAAAGGATCAAAATAGCAATTGAGGAAATTCCCTCTGCCTGGGTGTCGGGGGAAAGTGAGGCTGTGATGATGGAGTCCATGTAGGGTCTGAGGCACAGACCTGCTCTGTTTCGGCGATGCGTCGCCCTGTAAACAACCATCACTGATCCTTACAAGCTGCTCAAGGTGTTCACCCTCAGCCCAGAGCCTGTCAGTGCTCTCTCACTGTTCTGAGCTCCCGTTACTCAAAGAGCAGCACCACTTGCTCTTCATCGCACTGTCTCCCTCTCCCCACAGCCCCGCGGTTATAAATTGGCTTTAGGAGGGTAAAATTAAGGAGATGTCAGCAGAGAGGAAAGGATGCGGTGCAATTTGCATTATTGATGGCCTGATGGCTTCCAGCAGCCATCAACAATGGAGGTACTGGGCACCTTCCCAGCGACAGCCTCTTCTCACACTTCCCTGTAACAAGGGCCAGTTACGGGCACTGCTGTTGGCATCAGACTGAAGTGAAGGGGGTGAAACCGGGATCTCGCTGAAGGGAGCCTGGGAGGCTCAGTGTGTGGATGGGCTGCTGGAGTGCTCGGGGAGGGGGTGCCAGACCAGATCATCTTCTGAGGTCCCTTCCAACCCCGAGAGCTCTGTGATCCTGTGAAGGACACGAGCGTCAGCTCAAAGCACCACGATACTCACGGTCCCTTCCAACCCCGAGTGCTCTGTGATTCTGTGACACCCCAAGCGAAGCCCAAGCACCACTGCAAAGACAGCATCTGCATTCTGGGAGCCACAGGGGATGGTGTTAGTGAAGGGAGCCCTGAGCCTTCCCACACTGTTGCCATGGGAAGGGACCTTGGCTGTGGTTGTGGCTGGCAGATGAGCTGTACCCTGGTAGTGCTGCTTGATTTCTGCTCTTCACCCTCTGGAGTCACCGCACACCAGTGTGAGCCGAGCGCTCTCTGTACCGACAGCCGTTAGTGGTGTCACTGGGGCTTGAGCTTTACCACATGTCAGTGGCCACAGGAGGTAAAGGTTCACTTGCTGTCATTTGAAGTCATCGGGACCTCAAGTGAGGGGCAGCCACAGCTTCCTTGGGCAACCTGCTCAAGTCCGGACCTCATTGGTGCTGGTCGCTGGCTCAGTGAGGTGAGAGCTGGGTTTGGCACCAGCAGGGGTGTCTGAGTGAGGTGGCTGTGTGGGCAGTGGACTGTTGGAGCTGCTCCTGGCATCCCTGAGGCTTTTACAGGATCGCTCGGGCTGGAAAAGACCCCTGGGATCATCGAGCCCAGCCATGAGCCCTGCTTTTGTTCCAGCTTCCTTCCAAAGCCACCTCAGAGCAGCCACAAAACCCTTCCGCTCCTTGCTTTGGCTTTTACGTCCCCTTGGGTGCCACAGCCTCTGCGAGCGGCGAGGCTTTGGTGCTGCTTCTCACAAACAGCAGAGCAAAGGGGCTTCCCCGGCCAGTCGTCCTGTGGTACCACAGCAGCAGGTGAGAAGGGGAGAACCAGCAGGGCCATGCTGTGGAGCAGCGCTGGAGCTAGGCAAGAGTGCGGCCGCCGTTGGGTTGGCCAGCGGGGTCTTTGAAGAGAAAACACGGCGTGCACTTGGATATTTAGAACCCGTGGGCACCCACGCGGAGCTTGGAACCTTCTGTAACATGCAGGAGGTTTGTGCTCCCTCCCACATGGCCCATCTGTTCCTGCTGGATGGGAGCAGCGTAAGCAGCAGTAGCTACAGGCTGCGTGCGGAGGGCGCGCCTCGGAGCGAGCTCATCCTCTCCAGTGTGAGAGGAGATGGAGCCCAGGGTGCTGCTTCACCAGGGAACCCCCAGAGCTCTGTGCAGAACCTGGGCTGTGTGTCTCTCAGACCGCTCAGCGCTGCACCTAAGGGTGGCCCAAGAGGTGCCTAGCTGCTGTGGTGGCTGGTTGAAGAGCAGCAGGTCTGCAGCAGAGACCTGCCCCAAGGAAGCAAGTGAATTTGGTGGTGCTCAGCTGCTACTGAGCTTGACACGAGGGTGGGTGGGCACCCTGATAACCCACTGGTACCTGTGCTGGGTGAGACTTGGGGGGGAGTCACTCTGGAGTGTAGACAACCCTGACAACCCACTGGTGCCTGTGGTGTGTGGTACTTGGGGTGAGTCACCCTGGAACGCAGATGAGCCCTGGAATCTCTGGGCACTGTGTAAACAGGGCAGTTGGGCTGTGAGTCAAGGCCAGTCCACACCAATAGAGGGCTAACTGGGGCCAGTGATTGATCTGTTAGAGCAGGGACATAGCTGGGCTGAGCTGCAGCCTGTGCCAAACTCTCCACCACTGCTTCACCTCGCAGCGTGTCTCAGGGCCTGTTGCAGGGATGATGTGCTTTGGCTCTCAGACCGCGTCTGGGCCCTCGCAGTGTAGCAGCGACCGTTGTCTGGTTGCTCTGCCTCTGCGCTCTGTTCATGGAGCTTATTTTTAACTCCCATCCACGGTGCCGAGAGCTCCACTCCAGCCGTAGATGATCCCTGTAGAGCTTGTTCGTACCCAGCTCTGCCCCGGCAGCTCTAAGCACCGCAGGAGAGCAGAGCTACACCCAGCCCAGGTCTGTGCATCCCTGGTGGGGCTGCCTGGCCGGGTTTTTTCCCCAGAGGAGAGATCTCAGTGAAAAGCTGGGATTTTCCACTGTTGGGTCCTACTCTGGCTGAGGATTCGCTGTGGTTGATGCAGCAAGGGTGCACGTGTTTAAGACTCGCTGGTGTCTAACAGGCTCTGGTTTCAGGGTCAGGGGTCTCTGCCCAGCACTGAGGGCAGCAGGGCTGTGGTGGCACAGAGCTGTGCTCCTTGGGTCACACCAGTCACCTTGTGGTGAAGGCAACAGGGGTCCCTGCAATGGAGTTTGCAGCTGGCTGGATTTTCTTATTCCTCCAGGAAACTGGCAGGGCTGACATGGAGGGAGGGGACCCCCCTTCTGTCAATAACAGCCTCATAAGGGGCTTTTCCAACCCAAAGCAGCCAACACTATAACAACAACCTACAAACCCCAGGGCTAGTTTGGCTGTGGGTCTCCCACCCGTTATCCCAGAGCCCTGCAAAGGGTGAGGGAGCGGGGCTGTGAGAATGAGCTGTAACAGACACTGAGCTCAGCTGCTACAGATCAGCTCTGAGGGGACTGGTGGTGCTGGGAGAGGGCTTCTCTGGCTCTGCAGAATTCTTCTTATCTGCTTCACAGAATCATAGAATCGTTAGGGATTGGGAGGGACCTCAAAAGGTCATCTAGTCCAGTCCCCCTGCCACAGCAGGATCACCTAGACCAAGTCGCACAGGAACATGGCCAAGCGGGTTTTCAACATCTCCAGAGAACGACTGCAGAGCAAACCCAGCCCCAAAGGACCCTCTTTGGCACCTGCAGTGATGTGCGGTGGGTTAACAGGGAGTGAGGACAGGGCTGGCGATGCTGATGCTCTCCGCGATGAGCCGCAGTAGGACACGAGGTGGCACCACAGCACCGCGGATGGGCTGCGGGCGCCAGAGACCGGCTCTGCCACAGCTCCGCCTGGGCTTCTGCTGGCCAGCGGGACCTTGTCAGCAGCAGTTGTGTTTCTGGAGTGTTGGAGGCTGCTCCTTTAGTTAGCCCCGAAGATGTCAGTTTTCAAGCTGTTCCTGTTGGGATGGGGTCAGTGCGAAAAGGACCCAGAGCAGCTGCCCTTGCTGAGTGAGACTGAAAAGCCTGTTGCTGAAGTGAGAGGATTGCCTCAGGTGCGGGATCCACGATGGCATTGCCTCGGATGTGGGATCCACGATGGGATTGCCTGAGATGTGGGATCCAGGAGGGCATTGCCCTGAGAAGATGCCGTGCCTGGGAAATACCTCTCCTGGTTGAGGCAGTTTGTCTGGGAACTAATTTGGCTTCACAGAACCATTGTGAGCTCTCAAAGGTGTCCAGCCCAGCCCGGAGCAAACCCATCTGGTTTTGTAGCTTTAGGTGCAGACTGCTGAGGGAAGGGCTTGACCCTATAAGTAGGTGCAAAGGACCAGCTTTCCAGGAAGATGGCAAGTGGAATGTGGAAGCAGCAGGCTTGGGCTCAGCTCTTCCAGAAGTGACTCATTAATATTGATAAGTGTGTGAAGGGTGAGAGGCTGAGGGAGCTGGGAAACAAGAAGCCTGAGGGGTGACCCTATGAATGTTGATCAATATGTGAGGGGTGTGTGTCAGGAGGATGGAGCTAGGCTCTGCTCAGGGGCACCCAGTGACAGGACAAGGGGCAGCGGGTGTGAGGTGGAACAGAGGAGGTTCCACATCAGTGTGAGAAGGACCTTGTTCCCGGTGAGGGTGCCAGAGCCCTGGCAGGGGCTGCCCAGGGGGGTTGTGGAGTCTGCTTCTCTGGAGACATCCTATCACTGGGTGCCCCTGAGCAGAGTCTGGCTCCATCCTCCTGACACCAGCCTTTTCCATATTGATCAACATTCATGGGGTAGGAGATGCTCCACTCCCTTCTAACTCTCAGGTGATTGATGGCCTCAGGGTGCTGGGCTTCCCCTGAGCAGTGCACTCACCACCTCCTCTCCGATGTCCTGGTCTGTCAGCTGGGCTGGAAAACACTGAGCAGAATTGGTCTGTATTAGAGCTTTTAAATAAACGGGAGAAGTGTGAGCACGTCCTGAATACCCAAGAGCCTGTGAGATGTTCTGTGCTATTTCTAGAAGGTGTGAAAACTAAGTTTCAGGGGTATTTTTCTGTTCGTTTTCAGTGGTTGTTGGGAAAGGCAGAGGTGCTGCGTGTATTTGTGCTGGTCTGCTCCCTCCTGCTCTTCTAAGTCACTGTGACACTGCATGAGGCTGGGGTGAGACTCACTGCACCAGCTTGTTCCTGCTCATCACCGTGGGAAGCAGCTGCCAGACAGATGTCTGGAGTCAAGGAAAACTTGAGTCAGGTTTAGGGAGCAGCAGGGTGTATTGCGGGGTTACTGCAACTCTACCTTCCAGAGAAAGCTGGCAGTGCTTCTCTGAGAACTGCCTGGGCACAGTGGGAGGCTGCTGGGCCGGAGGCTGCTGGGCTGGGGTGCAGCCTGCTGCTGGTTCCATCTGGAACTGTCTGTAGTTACCAGGAAAAGCATCAACTTGTGGACAGCGGTCCTGCAGGAAACCTGGAGGGAATTAGCTACAGAGCCTAGTCAACTAGCAGCTGCAGGGTTCTAAAAGGGATTTTCTCAACTCCTTTCTTTCCTAAAGGTCTCATTTAAGGACTCCACGTTGTTTAGTAGCAGTCTCAATGGGGTCCCCGTGTCTGGAGGGGCTGCAAAGCCGTGGAGCTGTGTGTGAGAGACAGGGGTTGGTGGGGACCCGGCAGTGCCGGAGGAGCGGTCGCACTTGGTGACCTTCGGGCTTTTTCGCAGCCCGAACGGCTCCGGTTCTCTCGCGTCTTGAGCCGCTCCGCGCTGGTCCCGGGGGGGGCAGCCGCCGGGGCGGTGCAGTGCGCACACGCGGCCGCCAGGCGGCGACGCTTGCAGAGGGGGGGCGGGGCCAAGGGGTGGGACACGCGTTTAGCCCCGCCCCTCCCCGGCGCACGTGCCGCCACGGCTAGGGGGTGCGGGCGGGCGCTGTGACGTCACGCACCTCCGGCAGCAGCGGCGGCGGCGGCTGCGGGAGCGCGCGCCCTGTGAGGTCATAGCGCGGCGCGGCCCCGGCGATGGCGGAGCGGGCGGGGGAGCTGCCGCGGGTGGGCGCCTGGCTGCCGGTGCTGGTGGAGCAGATGGTGAACGACACGCTGGTGGTGACGCTGAGCTGCGGCGACCGGCGCTTCACCGGCGTCCTGCTGGACTGCGACAAGGGGTACGGGCCGGGGCGCCACCGACACCGCGGGCCGGGGGGGGACACACGCTCGCGCTGCGCCCCGGCGTGACCGGCCCCTCGCAGTGTGACCCGGGGAGGCCTCCCCGTGCCCCGACGGGACCGCGCTAGGGCCCCCCCCGCTGCCCTCCCCTCCCCCCTCCCGCTGATCCCTCTGTCCCTGCTATTCCCTGCTGCCCCCCCCGGCCCCGCTCTCGCAGCCCGTCCCGGTGCGGGGCTGCCCCGCTGCCCCCCTCCCCTGCTGCGGCAGCTCCCGCCACCCCGGGCTGCCCTTGGGCGCCGCTGCAGCCGGGGCCGCCGCTCGCTCCCCTTGTTCCCCTCGTCCCCGACTGGCACCGCAGGTCCGACCCCGCCGGACCGGGCTCTCCGGCCCCGAGTGGGTGGCTCTGCCGCTGCGGGCGGTGGTTCCTGGGGATCCCGCAGCGTCTCCCCCCCGGTTTCCCGGCCCCTGCGCCCGACTGGGGGTGTCGCTCCGGCCCCTCAGAGGTCACGGCCCCGCTGGCGTCGGGGACCGCGTTTGGGGCCGGGGGTAGGCGGTTGGGAAGGAGGGGGAGACCCTAGCTCACTTTCAGGACTTAAGCGCCCCTTGCAGAGCTCTGGTGGCCAGGCCTGTTGTGCCCAGAGCCACCACCCCAGCCCTGGCCACTTGCTCTGTGCTACAGCGGAGGTCTGGCCTGCGCCCGGTTGTTGTGGGAGCAGGGGCACAGCCGGCCTCACGCTGCGATTGCTCTTGGAAGATGTGCGAGGCCAGGCTCCTGAAGTTAATTTTCATAGTTTATTTAGTTTCACGTGGCTATCCCAGAAAATTGGAGCCAGATTCACAGCAGCATTCAGGCATCTGCTGCTGGGAGTCTGAGCCCTGCTGGTGTCTGGTTCCAGCTGGGCAGTGAGCAGGGGCAGCTCTCAGCCTCCTCAGGAAGCCGCTCTGCTCTCGGTAGGCTCTCGCTGCCCTCCTCCTCGGTGCAGCCTGCACTTCTCTTACCTGCTTTGCTTTTCCCAGCCTTTCTCCACGAGGTGTTTTCCCACCTCCCCCCAGGGGATCCAAGCCAGAACCCTGTGGGTGTGCCCTCCCGGGCTCTAAGCCACTTTGGAACCCAGAGCTGGCCCAGCCTGGTCACTGGTGCTGCTGGGCCCTGCTGTAGTGGGAGGGCAGCGGGGTGCCCAGTTGCTGAGCACTGGTGGAGTTGTTTCTGAGGGCTGATGCTCGTTATGCAGCTAGGAAACCCGTATCTCAGCCAGGGGCTGCCTGGAGCTGCAGTGGGGATGCCGGAGCTTCATCCTCGTTTCTGACCCAGAGTGGGGTGGGGAGGGCAGAAGGATGGTCTGGTTTGGTGATGGGTTTCAGCTCAGAGGTAGGACAGCTGCCCCCACTCCCTCACACCCACCCCAGTCACCATCTCTTATGTTTGGGCTTGTTCTTGGCGAAAGGCAGGTCTCTAGATGGACCCACCTGCCCCCGAGGTTGTGCAGGGATGGGGCTGCTGCTCCTTCTCCTCACTTTAAAATCTGAGATCTCTGAGCAGGCCAGTCTCACAGCCTGGTGGTAGCCAGGCCCGAGGGAGCAGAAGCCATCTAGATGGTACCTGCATTTTAAATCGCCTCAAGACAAAGCTGGAGCGGGATCATGTCCCCGGAGCCCTGGGTAGAGATTTTCTCAGCTTCCTCAAGTCTCTTGCAGCCTGGGAAGGAGGAGACCTGTTCCCGGTGTGTCTGGGGCCCAGCGGTCTCCATGCTCTGGGTGCTGTTCAGAACTTGAGAGGAGAGCAGCTGCTGGCGCCCCATCCCGTCCTTGGCCTCCAGTGCTGGTCGGCCTGTGGTGGCCACACATGTGCCGGCTTTTGGTGCACCCCAAGACCCCAGGGGAAGGTGGGGAGCAGGCCGGAAGCACCTTCTCCACCGCAGTGGCCCAGACTTTGAGCTGTGGAGGGCAGGGAGTTTGTTCTTCGCAGTGACACCAGAAAGAGGAGTCTCCAGGTGGTAGAAGGTGAAAGGAGAGATGTGTCACAGCAGCAGGAGAGACTCGTCAGCTGGGGGCTGAACTAGTCCCAAGCAGAGAGGTGGCAGAACTGTTCTCCCCGCTCCCGCCCATGCTGATGGGGCAGATCTCACTGGCCTGTGCCCCATGCAGGGGTCTACCCCTGCTCTGCCAAGGCAGCAGCTGTGCCCACTCCACCAGAGAGCAGCAGGAGGGGAACAGCTAGAGGGGAGAACCCCAAAAGAGAGAGGATGACCTATAGGGTGTTTTTTTTGGGGTTTCAACAGTTTCTAGGGGATGAACCGGCTTCTTCCTGGCACAGTGAGTCACATAGGGAGCTGGACAGGAGGCAGGTCTGCAGCTCCAGGCAGCTGGGAGTTCCCTTCCCGTCCAGAGCCTGGCCATCGCACTCCAGTTTGTGGCGGCCAGAGAGGCAGGTGCAGGTCTGGGGGTGCTCGGCCAGCAGTTGCAGTGGTTTTGGTGACAAGACCTGGCAATTCCTTTGCAACCGAACTTCTAATCAGTTGTTTTTCTAGCTGTGCCTGAGCGTAGACTGGGGGACGATGTCTTCTGCTCCAGGGCAAGGTTGGATGGAGGTAACTTGACGAGACTGCAGACAGGGTGCCGTTGCATCCCGCAGCATTTGCAGCTTGGGCGCCTGTGCCTTGGTCAGGTGGGTTTGGATAGGCAGAGTCAATAGTGGCCCTGAGTGGGTGAAGAAATACATCCCCTACACCCAGACCTGTGCACAAGAGTCTGGGGCAGGAGGGGAAGCCAGCGAAGTGGGGATTTCCTGTGTGGTAGCGGCCAGTGGCTCCTGAGAGGCCGAGTGTGTCAGATGAACATGTGCTCCGCGGAGGCAGAGAGACACCGGAGCTAAATCCTCTTAGAGGAGCTTTGCTGCGTGGAAGGGCTGGCTGACCCCCTCCAAGGACAGGACTTAATCGCTTTTATGCACTCTTCCCACGGCCGGATGAGCTCTGGTCTTCCAACACATCCCTGTCAGGGATAGAGAATCCAGGAGCAGCACTGGGCCATGGTGGTTGTTGGGCTGTGCTGAGCGGGTGCTGCTGGTGACAAGGCAGGAGAGATGCGTGTGTGGCTCTCTGGAGCTGGGAAGCTGCCCTTGAGCCTGAGAACCAGGTGCCTGGAGTCCAGTGGAGTGGCAGAACTTCTTTTGCCTCTGCCCAGATGTGGGAGGCAGACTGGGAGAGGGATGACTCCTCAGCAAAGTACTTTCACCCTTCAGAGACCCTTTGAAGTCCCTGAGACAGATGCAGTGGTGGCCACCAGCATCAGTGTAGGGCCAGTCCTGCTGTGCTGCAGCAGGATTTACAGAGCTTGTCTGTCCCTGCCAGCCATGACCCTCCCTGGCAGAGCCGCTACCTGGCTGAGTGGAAGCTGCTGCCATTCAAAATGAGTCTTAATCTGCTTTGTGGCTGTAATCCCTGGGGCAGGGCAGCTGCAGGGTTTTCTCTCAGACTGCTGGTGCTGCTGCTTCCGGGCTGCTGAGCTGGCACCGTGGTGCAGGGTGACAGTGGGCTCTGGGTGAGGAGTGCCTGCCATGGGGGCTTTTCCGTGCGTTTTCGCAGTGAGTCGGAAGTGGCAGGACCCAGCCTAAAAGGCTTCTGGTTAACACCGTTCAAGAGCCACAGCACCTCTCTGGTGTGCTCGTGCCGAGGCTCCTTGCTGAGCCTTGGCCCAGGGCAGCGTGAGGCAGCGGGGCACAGGTCCTGAGCACGGGCACACGTGCTCCCTGCCCCGCACTGGGAGGCCAGGGTGGGTCGCTCAGACCCCGCTGGGTTACCTCGTCCTAAGGCACTAACTTTACAAACACAAACCATCCCACAGAGTTAACCTTTGGGAGCTTCGCCTCTGCCAAGCGAGGAGCTCTGTGCCAAGCCGGGGCCGTGGGCAGGGAGCAGACTGATGGAGCAGCACAGAGCCTGCACCAGGAGCAGGAGACTTTCGAAGCCTTGGAGAGTGACCAGCTTGCACAAGCTCGTTGCATAAAGTAACCCAAATTTCCAGCCGGGGCTCGGCTAGTGACGGATGTTGCTTCCAAGCGCTTTACGAGCGGCGCTGCCACCCCTGTTTGGCTGTACAAGCTGTACTCGCTGCCTCCGTTGTCATCAGCAAGACACCTACATCCCCAGTTGTCTCTGTTCAAAAAACTCCTCTCGGAACAAAAACATTGTGTTCAGAGTTCTGTGGTTTCAGCAGCTCGTTCCTCGAGCCTGGAGCTTCCCAGTTAAACCGAGCTGTCGTCTGAGCAGCAGGTTCTTGCTCAGAGATGTGGGGAAGGACTAGTCCAGATCATTCAGTGGTTCTTTCTATCCCAGTTCTTTCTATCTGGTTCTTTCTATTCCCAGCAAACAGCAGCAGCTTAGTCAGACCAGTTCCCACTCGCTTGGTTTGTTTGTGAACTGGTGGGAGTCCTCACAGAGCTCCAGTGGGAGTGAGCCTGAGGGAAGGAGAATGGAGGCAGTGGGTCAGAGCCATGTTGCCCGTCCTCCTGTGAGCTGACTTGAAAGCTCTGCTCTTGTTTCTGATCTCGTAGGGCTCTTGGCTGTGGTGACGCTGCTTTCTCCTGCTGCTTCTGGGAAGGAGACACTTCCTCACCTCTGCCTGGAGGTGATGTTTTCAGGGCCCTTCCTGCAGCAGAACTGGGGAAGGCACCGGGAGCCTGAGGCTCCTCTGCATCAGTGAGAAGCTTTATGCTTCTCTTGATAAGGGGGATGTGACCAAGTTGGGTGCCTTCAGCTTCTCTTCAGTGCCCTTCCAGGTCCCTCTGTTCTATCGAACTAAGAAACTTCTCCCTTGCCATGAGCTGGAAAACGAGCCCTGGCTGGTGAGGAGGGAACAGACGTCCTAACCTGAGGCTGGTGTTTGGTCTGTGGCTGTCCCTGCATGACCTCCCAGCTCACCTATGGGGTGTTTTGTTCCATTAAAGCAGGCAAAACCCTTCACCGCTGGTGAGGTGCTGCAGAAGGGGCTCTGCGAAGCCCAGTCAGCCAGCAGTGCCCAGGCTGAGCCAGTCTCTCCGGGCAAATATTTGTCCAAGTGCTGTGTTAGCACAGAGCCTCGAATGTCAGGCCAAGGGCATCTGCTCTGCTGCAGGGCTGCAGCTGTGGCTCAGGATGTCTCAGCAGATCTGCCTTTGCTGGTACCTCCTTTGGCTGTGCAGGAGGTTGTGCCCAGGCTGGGGGGCCAGTGAACGTCACCCCCAGTCAGGCTCCTGCGTGCTGGTGACTCCTCCTTGCAACTACTGAAGTCTCAGGTGGGGAAGCCGGGGCAGAGGAGGGTACTGTGCCCCGCTGGACCGGTAGCTTCATGCCAGTTGTTGCCCATCTGAGCCGGGATGTTCAGATGCTGCTCGAGGAGCTGAAACATCAGCCCTGCGAGTGCAGTATGAGGAGAGGAAGCCAGCAGCTCCCCCACCAGCTGATAAACTGCTCTGAGTGATAAAACTTGTTGCGGCAACGCTCTGTGCAAAGGGGTCGTGGAAGCAGATTCTGATCTCGGTGCCAACTCTGGCACAAGGGCAGGAGGCATTCCCAGAGATTCGAGGTGCTGGTGGGTTCTGGGTGGCAGAACTGGCTGCCTCAGCTCAAAAGTCAAGGGCAGAAGTTGTGCTCTTAGCGGGCTGAACCTGTGGGGTTGTGTTTGTTTTGGGGGGAGTTGTAGCAAACGTGTCTTCCCAGAGAAGCATCTTTCCAACATCCTGATGCTTGGTCTCTCTCCCTCCCGGTCCTCCTCACCTCGCTTTAGGTCCGGGTTGTTCTGCCTCCCATCCACATTCCCCAAGCACGAGGACCCTCCTACCGCTGCTTGTGCCAACGGAGTTGCCGACAGCGGTGATGCCGCGCAGGGCGAGTCGGAGCCGTGTCCCGCTGGCGAGAAGCCTCCCAGAAGATCCCCCGACGAGCAGGTTCCCCCGCTGCTGCCTGCTCCACCGCCTGGCGGCCTGCCCCCGTACCCACCATACTTCGAGGGAGCGCCCTTCCCGCGCCCGCTCTGGCTGCGGCACACCTACCACCAGTGGGTTCCGCAGCCGCCGCCACGGGCGATAAAGAGGACGAGGAGGCGCTTGTCACGGAACCGGGACCCGGGGCGGCTCATCATGAGCACCATCAGGCTGCGGCCGCGGCAGGTGCTGTGCGAGAAGTGCAAGAACACCCTGAACCCCGAGGACGCCGACGCAGCCCCGCAGAACACTAAAACCCGGCGGAAGCTGAGCGTCCAGGACAAGGAGCAGAAGAAGCACGACGGCTCTGACTACGCGGAGAAGAGGAGCAAAAGGGTGAAGAGAGACGACGACAAGTTTTCCGGGGAGCTGGTGCACCGGACGCCGGTCATAAAGATCTCCTACAGCACCCCGCAGGGGAAGGGCGAGGTGGTGAAAATCCCGTCCCGGGTGCACGGCTCAGGCAAACAGTTTTGTGCAGAGCGCGACCCGCAGAACGGAGGGGAGGACCCAGATGAAGGCAGGGACTCTGAGCGCTGTCGAGAAACCAAGTGTCTGATGGACAAGGCCGCGGGCAGCCAGCTCGCAGCCATCCCGAAGCTGAAGCTGACGCGGCCGACGCAACCCAGCGCGGACGTCCCGCCGCCCCCAAAGATACGGCTAAAGCCCCACCGCATCAGCGACAGTCAGAGCGTTTCCATTTACAAGGCGGAGCTCATCGACGAGATCAACGGCCAGGAGTCCAACCCTGGCGCCTTCTACCCCGAGGAGTCTGCAGACAGGGCTTTAGCTGAGATGTCCTCCGGGAGCTCGGGCGAAGATGATGATTTCAAAAGGTTTCCCCAGGGTAAGGACGGACACGACAACCTGGCTTTCCTCATGAAGTATCGCAAGCGAAAAGCAGACTCCTCCAGCTTGTCGGTGTGCAGCAACGACAGCCTGGACGAGTCCAAGTCGTCTAGCTCGGAGGTCACCTCACCAGAGCTCTGTGACTGTCTGCCCGGTGACGACGCCTCCGTCTCTTCGTCGTCGAAGGACGAGCGGAAGATGGTGCCACCGCTGACGGTGCGACTGCACACCCAGAGCGTGTCCAAGTGCGTCACGGAGGACGGCAGGACTGTTTCGGTGGGGGATGTCGTTTGGGGTAAAATCCACGGGTTTCCGTGGTGGCCAGCGCGTGTCCTGGACATAAACCTCAGCCAGAAGGAGAATGGGGAGCCCTCGTGGCGGGAGGCCAAGGTCTCGTGGTTTGGTTCTCCAACAACTTCGTTCTTATCGGTTTCAAAACTGTCCCCTTTCTCAGAGTTCTTCAAGCTGAGGTTCAATCGCAAGAAGAAGGGGATGTACCGCAAGGCCATCACGGAGGCTGCGAAGGCAGTGGAGCACCTGACCCCAGAAATACGGGATCTCTTAACGCAGTTCGAGACATAGCCCTGCCTCCAGGACCAGGTGAGTGCTTGCCAGGCTCGTGGCTTCTAGTCTGCTTCCTGCTGGCTGCTTGCATCCGTGTGGCTGCACAGATGAGAACCTTTTGTGTCGGAGCTTTGCCGGGGCAGCGGGAAGCGGAGCCCTGGCTCCGCAGGGAAGCACAGAGCAGGGACAGAAGCGGTGGGGCAGGCGGACGTCGCTTGTTCGGAGAGCTGAAGGCACCGTTCCCGTCGGGATGCGTCGAGCGCCGGGGATGCAGCGTCTGTGTCAGAGCTGATCCCGTGTGGCTGTAGGGCTGCTGGCTGTTTTGAAAGAGCAAAGAAGTGAAGCTGCTTGGATTGAGTTGTCTTTGCCATAGCTGGGTACTGATGTCCAACAGTTACCGTTGCAGTCGGGGGCCCTTGGAGGCCCTTTGCTCCCCGCAGTTGCCCTGCAAGGCGGGTTTTTCGGAGCCTGTTTTCTTTACGGCTCTTCCCAGCTGTGGTGCCCCAGTCTGTCTGCAGCTGGGGAGCAATGCGACAGTGCCTCACGCAGCGCTCGAGGCTGGGCTGGGCGTCTGAAGCGTCGGTGGTCTGCTGGGGAGGAGATTCTGTGGGGCTTTACCTGCAAGCTCTTGGTTTGAGGAACAGAAACGTGGGAGCTGATTGTCTGTGCCGGCTTCACAGTTCACAGCTGCTCATTGCAGTGGGGACAGGAACAGGCCTTCCTTCCTCCTCAGACAGTCAGACCTGCCTGGGATGAAGATTTGGTACCTGAGAGCCTGGGGCACACTGTGACTGGGGGTAGAAATCCCCTCTGTGGTTCCAGTGGCTGCTGCTGTCACACTGCCCTCGCAGTGTCCCTGGGAAGTGTCCACGAGCTTGAGTCACATCTAGAGGAGTATCACAACCTTCCAGTCAACTCTGTGGAAACAAGACCTCATCTTCCTCTTCTGCTCTGCCCTGCTGAGACCGCATCTGGAATCTTGTGTCCAGCTCTGGGCCCCTCAGGTCCAGAAGGTCACAGAGCTGCTGCAGAGAGCCCAGCGCAGAGCCACAGGGATGATGGAGGGAGGAGAGCATCTCCCTGCTGAGGAGAGGCTGAGGGAGCTGGGGCTCCTGAGCTGGGAAAAAGGAGCCTGAGGGGTGACCCCATGGATGTTGATCAATATGTGAAGGGTGGGTGTCAGGAGGATGGAGCCAGGCTCTGCTCAGGGGCACCCAGTGACAGGACAGTGGGCAGTGGGTGTCAGCTGGGACAGAGGAGGTTCCACATCAGTGTGAGAAGGACCTTCTTCTTGGTGAGGGTGCCAGAGCCCTGGCAGGGGCTGCCCAGGGGGTTGTGGAGTCTCCTTCTCTGGAGACGTTTCAAACCCACCTGGTCTGTTCCTGTGTGACTGGATCTAGGGGATCCTGCTGTGGCAGGGGGATGGGACTGGATGATCTTCTGAGGTCCCTTCCAATCCCTAATGTTCTGTTACTCATCTGTGAGGCTTCTGATCAGTAGGAAGAGTCTTCCTGCCCTGTGGCTCAGTCAGTTGTCCCCTAAGTTTTTGTTCGTTTGTTCTGGGACTGCAGCGTGCGCTCAAGGGTGACTGAGGACCTGCTTGGTTTGAGATGCCAAGTCCATCTTGGCCAGCCTGGCCGAGGTGGCTAATCAGAGCGGGGTGTGTTCCTCCCGTGTGCTGGGGTCAGGGCAGCTGGGCTCACCGACGAGTGAGAACATACAGCTGCAGCAGCGCCACGTCACAGAGTCACTGAACAGTTCTGTTTGGAAGGGACCTGGCTGCAGTGTTGTGTTGCATCAAGAGTGTTTGGATCAGACCCCAGTTCCTATTAGCTAGATCTGGGTATAAATAGACGTGTTGCCCAGAACCTGCTGTCCTCACCAGGGACAGTCACGGTCAAACCCCTCTCTCCTGCCCGACCAGTGCTGAGTGGGGTCAGCCTGCCTGTCTGTCGGTGACCCAGCAGCTGGGTAAATGACTCTAGTTGCTCACAAGGAGAAAAGCAGAACGGAGCAGCTTCCTGTGTGCCCTCTGGCACAGTGACTTCCATCCCAGTCAGCCCAGCGTGTCTACTGCTGCATCGCTCGTTCCAGAGACTTGCTCTGCTCCTCGTCAGCTCCGTTCAGGAGAACTGGACTGTAAGGGTCTCCTTCAGTCTCCTTGGGCAGAACCAGTCGCCATCAGTTGCTCATCAGAGGTTCTTTCTGGAAGGGTGTAACTGAGTCTTTTGCTGAATTTGCAGTTCCTGAGCCCTGGGACCACAGTGACCCTTGAGCTGCAGTCAGGGAGGGCTGTGAGTGCTGCGGGGGCACTGACATTGCCGCTGCGCGCCTGATGCGCCCTGGCTTCAGCGCAGCTGCACGAGGGCTGGTTCCCAACAGGACGGGAACACGAGGCCAGGAAGCGCCTTTGGCAGCGGCACTGGGCTGGTCCCAGGCACAGAAGGTCCTTGCAGGCAAACCCACCCAGCAGCTGAGGTGATCTGCGCCCACGGCTGGAATCTGCTGGGCTTTGTCCCGTGCTCTGAACTCGGGCCGAGTTGGAGAGCAGTCGGTCCCTGCTGTCAGCCTGCCCCGACAAAGGAAACGCTGGATCCAGGTCCTGTCATGAGCTGACAGTGAAACGAGGTTTCTGGAACAGCAGCAGGCAGACTGAGAGTCAGGTCTGTGAGACTCTTGGTGTAGAGCAGTGCCACCAGAGAAGTGCCCACTCAGCATCTTCTGCTGCTGCTGCGTCACGTCCGGAGCTGCTGCCCTGCCGCAGAGGTGACCGTGCGGCGGCTGGGCACGTGGTGAGCTCTTCCGAGCTGGTTTTAGAGCACTGGCTCCTGCCTCAGCCTTGCTCATCAGGCTTTTACCACCACAGGCCTCTGTGGTTGCAGGAGGTGGCTGCGGCCCACTCCAGGGCTCTGGTGGTGCCAGGGTAATGGACGGTGCTGGCTCCCCACAGAGCCAGACCCACTGCTTTGCCAGGACCCCACACTGTCAGCAGCCTGGAGGCGCAGGGGCACAGCTCGGTTGGCTGCAGGACGCTGGTGTCTTGATCAGAAGATCTTGTGAGGAGCAGCGGTGCTGCCCGCAGCGTACGGAGCACATGTCTCACTGAGCGGCGGCAGCAGCACTGTGTGTGGGGCCTCCTCCAAGGGCTGCTCCCGAGGGCTTGGTGCTCCCACCTCGACTCCTCTTGGCCATAAGAGGCTCGCATGTGCTCGTGCCGTTTGCCTCCTGCTTGCTTCCACCGTGACTAGATTGGACTGGATGATCTTTCGGGGTCCCTTCCAATCCCTAATGATTCTATGATTCTATAACTCCACATGTAAACCTGCAGCTGTATAACCTTCGGGTTCCTTGAGCCAAACAGCAGCAGCTGGCGCCTGGCTGCTGGCTGTGGTGTCCCTGGGCATTGTGCTCAGCCACCACAGAGATGGGATCAAAGGGCACATGATGGTTTGAAAGCAATGAAGATCTGGAGCTTGGGGACAGGGTTTTGCTGTGGCCTTGGGCCAGTCGGGTTAATGGTTGGACTCAATGAGCTTGGAGGTCTTTTCAAGCCTAAGGATCTCGTGATTTGATTGTGAGGTACAGAGGCTGAGCCTGTTCTGTGCACAGGGCAGAGACAGACCCCTCGGGGCTGGTGTCACCCCTGGTGCTGGGGACCAGCAGGGGCTTCAGCTACAGCTCCGGCTCTACCATGGGCTGGGGCACAGGAGGAGACCTGTGTTTCCTGCAGCCACTCCATCCCTGCTCCAGAGAATGTGTCACATGGTGGGATCAGGGACTTTGCAATGAGCACGAGGGCTCCAGCCCCTCGCTCCCAGTAAGCGCTGGTGTGAGCAGGCACAGGGACACGATGGCAAATCCTGCAGTGCCTCGAGGCTGGGTCTCTTCTGCTCTGGGGTCCTCCTAAACAGCTCCTCCTCCCAGCATCCCCTCCCTGCCCACAGCCCTGTGGCAGCAGAGCTCCCTGTACAGCCTGCTGGTGGGTTTTCATGGACCTCCTGCTTGCGNCAGAGCTGTGCAACCGTTAGGCTTGAAATAGCAGCTCTGGAGGGGTTTAATTTGGTGCGATGAGCAGCCCCGTAGCCCTGGTCAGAGCGAGCAGCACCAGCAGAGTCCCTGCACAGGAGCTATCTATAGTAACCCTCACGCAGGCTCTGGAGTGCCAGGCGATGACTTTGCCTTCCAGGGCGCTCTGTGTGCTCGTGCAGCCAGCGCTCCTGGCCAGCAGCGTGTGGGCCAGCATCTGTCACCGCTCTCTTGCCTTGTACTGCTTCTCCTCTGCTCCCCAGGGGCTCGCAGAGGGTTGGTCCAACTGCACCGGAGCTGTGACGGTGATGGCTGTGACAAAAGCTCCAGCCTGGTTACGTGGGGAGTTCCAGGCCAGGAGAGGGATGCCTGGGATGTTTTTGGCCTGGTGTTCTAGAGGGTTCAGTCAGCTAAAGCATCCAACTTAATTACTGTTTCCCAGCAGCTTGCAGGCGGCGTCTCCGCGTGCTGACGCAAGGCAGGAGAGCGGGTCCCCAGCAGAGGCACTGCCTGTGCGTGCCCCAGCGCTGGTTCCCAGCCCATGCGTCGCCCTGTTCCCCAGCGCCTTGTGACCACTGCGACCACCTTTGGAGACACTGCTGCTCCCCGCTGGTGCTGTCTGTTGCCCCTCCTTGTCTCCCGGGAGTGATGCTGGAGGTGCCAGCAGCCGCCCGCTGAGCTGTCTGTAACCCCACACGAGCTGTGTGGATGCCCAGTGGCAGGATCTGCTTACGGGAGCTGAAACTTCAGCTGCCACAGAAGACTCGTGTCAGCCAAAGGGCTGAAGGTTGCCCTTGGAAGCCCAGCAAGGGGCCCTGTGCACCAAGGGTCTCCAGCTCCATCCGGAGCCTTGGGCACCTGCTGATTATGCTGGCGAGGGGCAGAGAGGGAGGGTGTCCCTCTGTGGAGTCACTGGCCTGGCTGGAGCTGTGCAGGAGCAGGGTGTGTGCCGGGGGTCTCAGTGGGGTGTGCAGGGTCCAGGCGCTGCAGAGCAGCCCCATCCGCAGCACTGCTCCCTGGGCTGTGTCTGCGGAGAGAAGAGGGCTCACACAAGGAGCTGGAAACCTGCTACTCGGAAACGTCTGCAATTGCTGTAAACAGGATGTTTCTGCAGCCTTGCCTGAGTTGTGTCTGGATGCTCGTTTGGTTTCAAAACCCAGATGGGGGTGTCCGAGACCCCTTTTCACCAGCGGTGTAGTGAGCGCCTCCAGGCTGTACAAGCGGAAAGGGCCAGGAAGGAACTGGGGATGTGTGAGCCCTTGGGGACAGCTCTGTGTAGAGAAGGGCTGTTGTTACCCCAAAGGAGAGGTGCAAACAAGCCCACTGTGCGGTAGCCAGCCCTGCTGACACAGGTGTTTCCCGTTGCAGTGCTGACCTCTGGAAAGTAGGACTTGGAACCCAAAAATTGATGTGAAGACTTAACACAGATTCACAGAACATGAGGGGTTAGAAGGAACCTCAAAAGATCATCCAGCCCCATCCCCCTGCCACAGCAGGATCCCCTAGATCCACTCACACAGGAACAGACCAGGTGGGTTTGAAACGTCTCCAGAGAAGGAGACTCCACAACCCCCTGGGCAGCCCCTGCCAGGGCTCTGGCACCCTCACCAAGAAGAAGGTCCTTCTCACACTGATGTGGAACCTCCTCTGTCCCAGCTGACGCCCACTGCCCACTGTCCTGTCACTGGGTGCCCCTGAGCAGAGCCTGGCTCCATCCTCCTGACACCCTCCCTTCACATATTGATCAACATCCATGGGGTCACCCCTCAGGCTCCTTTTTCCCAGCTCAGGAGCCCCAGCTCCCTCAGCCTCTCCTCAGCAGGGAGATGCTCCCCTCCCTCCATCATCCCTGTGGCTCTGCGCTGGGCTCTCTGCAGCAGCTCTGTGTCCTTCTGGAACTGAAGGGCCAGAACTGGACACAAGATTCCACCTGTGGTCTCCTCAGGGCAGAGTTGAAGGGGAGCAGAACCTCCCTTGATCTGCTGACCCCCACTTCTGATCCACTCACAGAAGTTTGAGAAGCTCGTGGACCTGCCGGTTTGCAGGGGCAGAACTTGTTTTTCAGCTCTGATGGGTGTTTGGATTTTCTGAGAGTTCCCACTGCTGCCACTGTGGTTGGCGTGGGTCCTGTGTCCTGCAGGCTGGATGAGGAGGAGCTGGTGCCTTGTTTATTGTGTTTTAAATGTGCTTGGTGCAGGTTTTCGCTGAGTTTGTACCTGTATGGAGTGCGTGGGCTCTGTGTGGCTGCGTCGCGAGCTCTCATGCATCCTCAGATTGCATCCGTCTCAAACAGGCATCTTCTGTCTAACAGTGATGGAGATGGGGCTTAATGCCTTGATGTCTTTGTACCTGCAGTCCTGCACCCCAGATCTGCAGCTCTCTCGTCATGGGGAAGGGCTCTGTCTCTTCACATGGAGCAGTGTGGGATCTGCCACCGTGTCTGTCTAGAGCAGGAGGTGATGGCTACATCACATAGAATCATCCAGGTTGGAAAAGGCCCCTGGGATCATTTAGTCCAACCACCAACCCCACTCTGCAAGGTCACCCCTAAACCAGATCCCCCAGCACCACATCTAAGCAACTTTTAAACTCCTCCAGGGATGGGGACTCAGCCCCCACCCTGGGCAGCCCAGTCCAGTCCCTGACCACTCTCTCCAGGAAGAATCTCTTCCTGATGGCCAGTCTGACCCTCCTCTGGTGGAGCCTGAAGCCCTTCCCTCTGCTTCTGTCACCAATGACCTGTGAGCAGAGCCCAGCACCAGCATCTCTGCAGGGTCCTTTCAGAGAGCTGCAGAGAGCTACGAGGTCTCCCCTCAGCCTCCTCTTCCTCAGACTAACCAGCCCCAGCTCTCCCCATTTCTCCCCATCAGATTGTTTCTCCAGGCCCTTCCCCTGCTTTCTTGCCCTCCTCTGCCCTCACTCCAGCCCCTCAGTGTCTCCCTTGGACTCCCAGAACTGGACCCAGTCCTCAAGATGCAGCCTTCCAAGTGCTGAGTGCAGGGGGACAATCACCTCCCTCCTCCTGCTGGACACGGTTCCCGATCCAGGCCAGTTTGCCATTGGCCTTCTTGGCCCGTGTTGTGACTCTCTCCACTCAAAGTCCTCTCTGTGACTGCATAACCCTCTAGATACCCTTTTGAAGGTTCACAGAATCATTCAGGTTGGAAAAGACCTCCAACCATCAACCCTGCTCTCCAACCCTACTCTAGACGTTCACCCCCAAGCTCTCGTGCTCATCCTGTAGCTGCCAGGCTGGGACACTCTCTGCCCTGGTCCCTATGGATGCAGTGTGGCTCCTTGGCCTGTGCCAGTCACCGTGACTCATCTACCCGCAGTGAGAGGGACACGAATGCTCTCGAGCGTCTCCTGCCTGGGCCTTTCCCACCTGGGCTGTGTCAGCCACGCGAGCCACAGACTCATCCCTCAGTCACGGTGTGTCTCGGGAGGGGAGGAGCCGGGCAGTTCTGGAATGAAGGCTTCTCTAGGGCTAGGTTGGCCCTAGCTGAGGAGCCAGCTCCTGCTTGATGTGCGCTGGGTCGTGGGGTCAGGCAGAGCTGCTGTCTGTGTGCTCCCTGCAGCGGAGGGGATGAGCTGTACAGAGTTACTGGTCTGACTGCCCTCCTGGGTGATGATCACTCGCTCTATTTTTGTTCCAGCCCAGAGCCTGAGACTCTCCCTCGTGCCAAGAGCAGCCCTTTCTCAAACCAGAAAACCTTGGAACTCAACCCAGCAGTTCTCATGTTGATGCTCAGCTGGTGGTTTGTTTGATCCTGCAGAGCACAGAGGACCTGCCAGCTGGGTTCTCGTGTCTTGGGACCTGGAGCAGATTCCTGTCCAGCAAGCTGGGGACAGGGGAGCCTCTCAGAGGTCCTCCAGGTCCCCTGGCCCCCATCCCTGCTTTTAAGGGCTGCAGGGAAATGAAACCCTGGATCCTGCTGAGCTTGAGCCAGGGCTGCCCTCCCCCGAGGGGAGGTGTCTGGAGGACACTGCTGTGGCTCAGTGGCTTCATGAGCAGTCAAAGGCACAGGGGCTCCTCATGCCATGGAGGCTACTGGGGTGTCTTGTCTGAAGGACAAGTCCCCCGATGAGGGCAGAGCTGGAGGGAGCGGAGTCCTTGCGCGTCGACACAGCTGGGGAGGGTGAATCAGCTCCCTGCTCCGGCTGCTCCATCTGGGTAGTGGGTGAATTGATTCGGCTGATCCCAACCTTCCTTCCTGTTGCTGTGAATAAGCTCTTGGCTCCAGGAGGCCTCCCTTGCCTTTCTGTGCGGCACAGGGGCTGCGGGATCGTGCCGCTGTCCTGAGTCAGCCCGTCGGTTCTGGGTTCGTTACTCATGCCTGTGTCCCAGCTACGGCGACGTCCAGAACCTTCACCCTGCTGCTCTCTCCTGGGGGTTTGTGCAGCCGAGAGCTCTGAAGTTTTCCAGCAGTGAAGGGACAGCAGATGGGTGACGGCCCTGGAGCTCAGCGTGTCCTGGCTGGGGACAACTGTCTGTCTGTCTGTGCACCCACCCACGAGCACAGGGGCGCGAGGGGGGTGCTGTCTTGAGGCAGTTTGCACTTGGCACCAAATTTCTGCTCCCAGAGGAGAGATCCCCGGTCTCTGTCCCGGGGGTCCTGTGGAGCAGCTGCAGTCCAGCCTCCCCCTGCCCCTTGTATGCCCTGGCAGAGGCAGAAGCTCTCCGTGGGAGGTTGTTTGGCATCGAGCTGTGACGTTTCCTTCCTCCAAGTGTGAATATCACAAAGAATCAAACCAGCCTGAGGGCTGGCAGCTGCCTCCAGGACAGGGAAGTGCTTTTCTTCCTGTTTAGAGCAGTGTGTGATCTGCCTCTGAAGGGTCAGGGCTCTATAAAACGTTTCAGGGACACTGGGCTGACACTGGGGCTGTGGCAGGGGTGAGGCGAGCTGCCAGTGGGTTTGGTGTGAGCTGCTCAAAGTCTCACTGCTCATCAGGGGGCAGACGGAGGGGTTTTGCAGTGTAGATCAGGGCTCCGCCAGCTGTAGGTGACAGAGCCCCTGCTGGGAGCCAGCCCCGTGTCTTGGAAGCGGGGTGATTGTGCTAAACACACAGGGACTTTGTGACCCTAACTGCAGCCCTCGGTTTTAGGGCAGATGTTCATGGCACTGAATCAGCTCTTTGAAGTCTCAGCCACCCGGGCAGTGCCAAAGATGGTTCTGGATGCTGAGTCTGGGCGAATCGGTGTCGCGCCTGGCTCCGTGCCCTCCGGAGAGCTGCTGCTGCCTTTTCAGCAGCCCTGGAAATGTGATCATCTTCCTGTGTCTGGGGTCGGTGCCCTTGCCTCACTGTGCCCTGCGTTTGCAAGCCACACTCCTCAGCGCTGAAGGGGTTAAAGGGCTTTGATCTGCTCTGTGGCTGGGGAACGGAGACTCGGCCGGTGTGTCCGGAGCTCCTGGCTGGGCTCAGCCTGAGCCGACAGCTGGCCGGAGCTGCCCGGTGTCTGAAGGGTGGTGCTGCAGCGGTGCTGCTGTTCAGAAGGGTCGAGGGAGCTCTCCTCGCTGCTTCTGCATTCACTTCGCTCGGCTTGTGGCTTCACTTGATCTTGAATTCCAGCTGGTCCTCCCTCTAAATCCTCCAGGGCTTCTCCCCCATAAGGAGCAGTGGCAGTGCTGCTCTGGCAGGTGGTCTGTGATGGGAACAGCCAGCATGGACCCCTGTGTGGGAGGGGAGCAGCACGTGGGCCTTGGAGAGACGCTGCCGTGGACTCCTTGGTGCCGCCCTGGCGCACACTCGCTTCAGCAGCGGTGGGGTAGGAGCCTGTTGGGGTCTGAGGGGAAGCAGGGTGTCTCTTGGCTCTGCAGGCAGTGCGAGAAGGCCCCTCTCAGCGATGAAGGCCCTTTCATGCGGCAGCAGTTGGTGTCTTGAGTGGTGCAGGTGTTGGAAGAGCTCAGCTCGCTCTCATGGAGGAGCAATCCTGTGTGAGAGATGGCACTTGCAGAGTGGAGGCAGATGTTCTCTGCCTGGCACGTTCCCGAGGGGCTCGTGGCAGATCACCCTGCAGTACCCCACCCGAATGGGAGCTCAGCAGTCCTTAAGCCAGAGAGCGAAGCTGTGTTGCGGTCGCTGAATCCCTGCTGCGCCTGACTTGGAGCAGACTCCGCTCTTGCTCTGTGTTTGCTGCCTTGGCAAGTGTTTCCCTGAGCTGCCATTGCCTGCTGGGCCGGCAGAATCCCTGGCTGTAGGTGGAGGGCAGCCGCAGCGAGAGCCTCGCCGCTAGCGCCGGTCGCTGCCCTGCCGCCTGCAGTAACGTCTCCCTCTCTCGCTTTCTTCAAGGTAACAGAAGATAAGAGCTCAGCTGTTCTCCTAGAGGGTCACCGAGTCTGTAAACACCCTGCCGTGCTCCCTGGGAGGCTCTGGAGGTTGCCATGCGCGTGGCAGGAGGATGAGGTTCCTTGTCTTCAGCTGGGACAGGTGACAGGCTCCAGGACCTGCAGTTAGGTGGCTCTTCTGGTGTCAGGCTGGCAGGGAGCTCTTGAGGATGTCTGACCCTAGAATGAGACTCTGACGGCGCTGGATGAGGAGAACAGCAGCCCCCCAGCTCAGAACGTATTTATGATGTCAGAGTTAGCTATTCTTGACAAAACCCCAGAGTTCCTGCTGCTGCCGCCACTTACTTCACTTACAGATTTCACACTCTTGTTAAGGCTACCAAACCCTTACTCCATCCTGTACTCTGAGAACTGCAGTGGGAACAGGACGTGCGATAGGACGGAGTCACTGTAGTGTCTTCAGTACAATGGACCCACCTCTGTGTCTATTAAACCTTGGAACTTGTGCAACGCCAGCTGTGGCTGTCATTGCGCGGCCAGAGCTGCACAGCCGGGGCGTCTGTGGTGTTCGTGGAGGAGCAGCCAGCTGGTACCTCGGCCGGGCTTGTGCCCTGCCCTGTTTGCGGTCACCCTGCCACAGCGAACACTGTGGTGGGCTGATGGAGAGAGGTTCTCCTCCAGCTCTGCTCTGCCCTGCTGAGACCACAGCTGGAGTCTTGTGTCCAGCTCTGGGCCTTCAGTTCCAGAAGGACACAGAGCTGCTGGAGAGAGCCCAGCGCAGAGCCACAGAGGGAGGGAGGGAAGCATCTCCCTGCTGAGGAGAGGCTGAGGGAGCTGGGGCTCTGGAGCTGGGAAAAAGGAGCCTGAGGGGTGACCCCATGGATGTTGATCAATATGTGAAGGGTGAGTGTCAGGAGGATGGAGCCAGGCTCTGCTCAGGGGCAACCAGTGACAGGACAAGGCGCAGCGGGTGTGAGCTGGAGCAGAGGAGGTTCCACATCAGTGTGAGAAGGACCTTCTTCTTGGTGTGGGTGCCAGAGCCCTGGCAGGGGCTGCCCAGGGGGGTTGTGGAGTCTCCTTCTCTGGAGACATTTCAAACCCTCCTGGTCTGTTCCTGTGTGAGTGGATCTGGGGGATCCTGCTGTGGGTGGGGGATGGGATTGGGTGATCTTTTGAGGTCCCTTCCAGTCCCTCAGGTTCTGTGATTCTGTGAATTAGAGCAGCAGGCAGAGTGAGAAGTAGATAAACCCTTGTTTTCCTGGTTCCTGCTGGGTCACCCTGGAGCTGTGGGTGTCAGCAAGAGAGCTCAGAGCTTCCCGTTTCTGTTGAGCAGCAGCAGTGCCTCAAGAAGAGCTGAGCACCCAAGGCCCTCGTGCTGAGGGAGGGTGAGTCAGACGGGATCCCTGAGGCCAGCGGGGAGTCGATGGTGTCAGACAGGCAGAGCGAGATGGTGCTCAGACAGGACATCAGTGTCCCCGGGCCGAGCACGGGCGCCTCTGCCAACAAATCAATGGACTCCCTGTTTCCCACAGCAAAAGGTACAGCGGTTCATAGCGGGGTGGTTGTTCCTGCCCCTTCTATGGAGCCTTTGTGGGGCTGGTGTTTACCTGGGCACCCGCTCTGCCCATCTCCAGCACAGGCTGCCGGGCTGGCAGTGGTGCCCTGAGCGCTGCTGCTCACAGGGAGAACAGTTCCACCTTTCTTAGCCCCCACTGTCCATCCTCAGGAGCCTCTTTGTGGGGTTTTTTGTCTCCCCAGCACCCTGTGGAGCTGGCCCTGGGGTTAACTGATGGCTCTGACAGGTCATTTTGTCTCCTGCTCACAGAGTTCTTCAATGTGCAAAATCCCTGCCAAAAAGGGCTGCCAGGCCCTGCCCTGAGCTCGGGGCAGCTACAGGCAGCCTCTGTTAGTTCTGAAAAGAGATAAAAGCCCAAGTAACCAGCTCCTGCCCCGATCCCGTGCTCTCAGGAAAGGGGTCTGCTCCGGTCTCTGGGGAAGAGCTGCTCCTGCCGTGGCCGAAGGAGATGCCAAGAACAAGAGGGGAGTGCTGGCCACCCTCTGGAGGGGACTAGCAGATGGCACCCAAGGGCTGCCAAGAGGCAGAACCACACCTGAGGCCAGGCGCTCAGCCTCGGCTGCGTGTGAGGCAGAGTTGCAGTGCCTCACGCCGGGGCGCTCTCCAGGCCTGGGAGGTGAGACGGCTCCGAAGTTACACTCGCCCAGCATCCTCCCGTGGTGGCCATGGTCCCTGGGATGGGGCTGTAAGAGGGGTTGTGCAGATGTTTGTCCCCGTGGTGGGGTGGCTCTGGTGCCTCCTGCTCTGCCTGCACGGTGACCGCCTGCCCTCGGAGCCGCGGCTGTTCCCGGGGTCCCTGGGAGCCCTTCCCTGCCTGTCCCAGTCTCCGAGGGACAGCACTGCTGTCCCCCCACCTGGCCGTGTGCCGTTCTAGAGTTGTTGGGGCATGCAGCCCCGCGGCCCTTGTGGGCCAGCACCCGGGTGTCAGGGTCACACACTGCAGTGCTCAGTCAGGAAGGTTGGAAGAACTGGTTTGCTGCCATTTTCTGCTGGGAGCACTGGGAGGTCCTGTGTGCTGGGACAGCTGGGTTGTGCATGGTCCCCTGCAGTGCTGAGCCGTGTTGGCTCCGGCTGAGGGTGTGAAGCAGGGCACTGGGAGTCAAGCGCTGCAGGGAGTCACTGTGCTCTTGCCCCCTCACTGCAGCTGGAAATCCCAGTAACAGAGAGAACAGAGCTTGGACTGGGGTTGCCCACTCCCAGCCAGTCTGGGACTAAATCCTCTGAGGCTTTTTCACCGCAGAGAAATGCAGTCAGTGCAGAAGCAGGAACCAAGGGCTGGGCGATGGCTCATTTACAGTCTCACTGTGAAAGCCCAGGGAGAAGGTTCTAGGTGTCACTCTTAGTACTGGGGGGCTGGATGGCTGCTTCCAGTAACAAGTGACTCTTCTCCGCCAGAGGAAAAGCCCTGTAGGGCCAAACCCCAAGTGGCAGTGCTGGGGAGCAGCGGGAGGCTCTGGGGCTGTCAGCGGCAGGGTCTCTGCTGCCCACAGAAGGTTGCCAGTGGGTTCCTGGGCGCTGTGGGACTGCACTTGTTCAGTTTGTGGGGTTTTGCTCTGCATAAACCCTGTGTCTGGCGTTAGGAAGCAGAGGGCTGTGCTCCAGCTGGCGTCGTTCTCCTCGCTCAACAGCTCATTACAGCCCCCACTGCTCCATGCTGGGGGTTTGGGGGCTCCTCCTGACCCATCCTGCCATCCCGCTCACGCAGCTGCTTCCCAGAGCACAAGCCCTGTGGAACCTGAGGGTGGCCGTGGGCTGGGAGGTTCTCCTGGCTGTACCCAGACCACTGCTGACCCTCCTGGTGGGCTCTGCTGCTTCTGGGAGTGACCGGGCTGTGCTGGGCTTTCCCCTGACCTACTGCTCAGGAGGGGAGAAGGCGTCTCAGAGCGAATCAAGGGAAAATCCCTTCCCCAGAGGGCTTTGCCTCAGTCGCTGCTGGGGCTGCACTGGGCAGAGGTTCTCAGCAGGGGGGTCCTTGCATGGTCGTTTGGGGCTGTTTCTCCTCATTTCGCTCCTGGTGAGGTTTTGGCCAGTGAGAACGTTGACACCTCAACACCTCCCACCCCAGTGGCGCTGGTGTGGGGCTGGAGCCTGTGGTGGTGCCAGTGTCCTGTGTGCTCTGGGATGGACCGAGCTGCTGCGAGCCCCAGCTGGGGAGCAGCCCCCTCCAGCTCTGTGTCCTTCTGAATCTCCAACCATTCCACCCGAGCCCCAGTTTGCCCCCCAGTTTGCCTGAGCGCCAGCAGTGAGGGCTGTCCCAGCACTACGGACAGTCAGGTGCAGGCAGAAGCCTCCTGAGGAGGGACTTCTGCTCTAATCCAGTCAAGCATCTGTCTTTAATGGAAAAGAATTCCTTTCCCTTCATTTGGGATGTTTTTCCAAGCCCACATCGTACAGCAGAGCCGGACAGGCTGTTCTCCAGCAAAGCACAGCCCCTGCACTGTTTGGCTCCCATCACCATCTCTCCTGCTGGCTTTGCTGCCCCATTCAGGGGGGATGCCCCGGCGGAGGCTGGCCTGGGGCTGAGCTGCTACCAGCAGCGCGAGGTGCAGGGAGGCTGGTTGGCACCCGGGGGCTTGTGGAGCAGCCAGGCAGGCGCTGTGGGTGGGTCCCAGCCGTGCAGGTCCCCAGCCCTGCAGCCCATCCGAGCGCAGGGAACCGGCTCCAGAGCTCAGCTGTAGTTCGGGAGCAAAATGAGGTCTGGTCTGGTGTGTTGGTGCTGCGCTGGGGGTGGGAGCCTCTCTGCTTTCATTCTCTTGATGACTCTCCTCCACCCCATCATTTTGCTCAGCAGCAGCGTCGTCTGCAGCAGCCTGTAATGATGCTGCTGGGTTGAACCTGCGCGTGGGTGGGAGCCAACGAGCAGTTTGGCATCAGGCACCGCGAGGTGGGTGCTGCCTGTCACCCTGTGCCCCTGCTCAGCACCGCCAGCCTGACACCGGGGTACCCAGACACGACCCCGTGCTGTCCGTCAGGGGTGCAGCTCATCCCCAGGCACAGGCAGCAGTACCAGTGAGTGTCAAACAGGAGCCCTCCTGCTGCTGTGCCCCCTCCAAGCCCAATGCGCTCAGAATCCCACAGCTGAGGGGCCGTTGCCAAAGGAAACGGCACTTCCCAGCGGAGCAGAGGCTGGGCTGGTGAGTCACTGCTCCTGCCGCTCATCTGAGAGCTGCCGCAGCACAGGAGTGGGCTGAGAACACGCTGGGTCTGGGGGGTAATGTTAGGACTTGGGGCTGCTCCGAGCTCCCCCGGTGTGAGCGTAGGGGGGCTTGGAGCTGCCTGCGGGGCGAGTGCCGCTCCCCAGGGCGAGTCCTGTAACCCCGAGTGAGGAGCAGCCTGAGCTGAGGGTGTCAGTCGTGGGGAGGTGATTTGAACCCAGGGGGAGCTCAGTGTGAGCAGGGGCTGAATGCGAGGGGCTCTATGTGAGGGGCTGTGCGGTTGAGCTGGCAGCCCTAGGAGAGGGGCATGGGGAGGATGGGGCTGGTACCGGCAACGTCCAGTGTTAAATGAGGAAGGACCAGCGTGGTTTTGGGGGGAATTCAGTGGCTTTCAGGTTTTCCTGTGCAGATGATGCTGTTCATCGTGCAGTCCCCTGTGCCCGAGCTGCAGGACCTCATTGCTGCCCTGGGACCTTGTGCTGCTGTCACCCTGTGTGGCACTGAAGGTCTCTGGGCTCTGCGTCTGTCTGCTTCCCGAGCTGAGTGCAGAAGATGCTCCTGAGGGCTGCTACGGAGCGGCCTGGCTACCAGGGGCGTTGCCCAAACGCTCCGTGGTGGCAGCGTGAGGGGTTCTGTGAAGGGTCAGCCTAGGCAGTGGTTACCCTGGCTTCTGACAGCCGCCTTTTCAGCTCCATGTCTTGACCTTCGGAATCCAGTCGGGGGGTTCTTTTCCCGGCTCCGTTTGCCCTGGTCTCAGGGTTGTGCTGCCATCACCCACCTCCTCCTGCGCTGCAGTTGGGTCATTATTGCTCCCGTTCTTCCTTGCCTCTTGTCTGGTGTCTGATCTCCGTTGGTCAACAGGTTCCCGTGAGGGGCTGTGAGGAGGTGCTCACACACAGGAGATGTGTCGGAGGCTCCTCCTGTGTTGGTGGTTTCAATGGTGTGTCAGGGTGTCCCCACACCTGCACCCAGCACCTGTGGGAGCCCCAAATGTTCTGCCAGCTCTGCAGCTGGGACCAGCCAAGTTCATTGTGACAGAGGAGTCATCTTCTCTGCCTCCTGCTAGAGGGTGACCGGCAGACACCGATAGCTGCTGCCTGGCTGGGCCCCCTGGTTGGCATCGGCTCACGAAACACCTCTCGGAATGATAATTGCAGCAATTTGGAGGAACAGGAGCAGGGGTCTGGGCAGGAGCCGCTGCTGGAAACATCTCTTCCACCTTCCTGCTGTGGCCTGTTCTTGGAACCATCCCTCACGGCGGGTGGTGGAGGAGAGCCTGGCCGGGAGGGTTTAAAGGACAGAGCTTGGCCAGGCAGTGGAGCAGCAGCCAGGGGAAGGGCTGCTGACCTGCCACATCTAAAGAGGAACCAGAGCAGAGAGTCCTGAGAACCAAACGAGCCCAGCGGTTCAGATCTGCTGCTGCAAGGAGATAAGTCCATCCCTTATCCACTAGAAGCAGGGTCTCAGGCACCTTGTGCAGGGTCTTTAGTGGTGCTCAACTGGGCACATTCATTGCAGCACCAACAACACCCTCACTGCTGTAACTGCAGCCACCTCTCACCTTCCTGCGTCTGACACACCAGCCCTGCCCAGCTTCCCCTCTCCTGCTGGTGGGTCGTGGCTCCTTAGCTGCTGACAAATCTCTCTCTGTGTTTATCTGTTGATGCGTTTATCTGTTTGTTGAGCAGCTGTTTGTACCACGGTCAAGGCCCCTCCTGCAATGAAGACAGCAGGCTCCAGGGCAGGACAGCAAATGAGGTTGACACTGAAGATCTCTGGATATAAATGAGGTTCTCAGGTCCAGCCCCCTCGGAAGAGCCCATCAGACAGCGATGGGCATGGTCCCTGTGTGGGCTTAGGTGAGCCAGGCTGGCCGTGCTGGTGGGGCAGGGGATGGAGCCTGGTCTGGATGCAGATAAAGGCGTTAGGGATTGACAGAAGCACCCAGCCTGGCTGCTGCAGGGTGGCCAAGGCGAGTCCCAGCGGGATGTGGGATGAGTGCAGCCCCTTGTCTCCTCTGCCAGGTTAATGCAGCAGCCTCACCCCCCGCCTGGCTGCTGCCTGTCTGAGACCCAGTGACTCAGGGTTCCAGAAAAGGAAAAGAAGTTGTCTCTTGCTCCCCACACAGCCGTGACCCGAGGTGTTCCCTGTAGGGTGAAAGGCTCCTCCACTGACTCCTGGTCGCCCCAGCCAGCGGGACCCTGCCGATACTTACAGCCCTCCTGTGGTGGGGGGGTCTAACCCAGCACCAGCGCCCTGGTAAAGCCCTCGTGTGCTCAGTCCTCCCCTCTCCCCACTGCTGTGGGACTTCCATGAGGATTTCTGGCTCCTCGTGAGTGGAAGCCGAGTGCCCTTAGGATGCCATAAATGCTGGTGAGGGGAGAGGCCCCCGTGGCCGTTTCACTTCTACCTGCTGCTCCGGGGCTGAGTCGAGGAGCTGCTGCTTTAGGTCCTCAAGAGGAGCAAGTGTGCGAGATGCCTTTCATGCTTCTGAGAGCTCCCCAGTGTGGGGGGTCATGGCTGGGAGCCCCCCAGGCTCCCCGGGAGGATGCTCGTGGCCATTCTGTTGGCTCCTGTACCGGTCCCTGTCCCAGTTATCGGGGTCGTAAGCAGTCATCAGGAGTCGTAAGGGTAATGTTGGGCTTCGGACGCCAAAAGGCAGGTGAAGCACCCTGCGCTGGGTGGAGGCAGCTGGTGTCTGGGGCAGGTCCCAGGAGAGGTCAGGGTGGCTGGTGTGGGGGTGGCCCCAGGGCCAGGACAAGGCATGCTGAGTGTTCATGGACGGGGCAGAGCCCGAGCAGCGGTGTGGCCCTGGCAGGGGTGGCTGTGAGAGGCCACCAAGGCCAAAAAACGAGGTAGTGGGGTTTCTTTGCTACACAGTCGTGCGTTTGCCTGTCTGGCGCCCTTGGAGTTGCTCTTGGGGAGGGAGTTGCTTGTGTCCCTTGTGCCACTCCTCAGGTACGGGGACGAGGAGCTGATGGCCGTCTCTCCTTGAGGCAGATGCTCCTGCTGGGTGTTTTTGCTCAGGGTGCTGGGGCTGAGGGTAGAACCGCCCTGAGGTGCTGGGACTCTGAGCATCAGCTCGACGATTGCCACTCTGCTGAGCAGGTGAGCAGGGAGGGAGCTCCCCCGTGGCTCGCACACCCCCGGAATGGGCTGCCCTGAGATCCCCGCCTGCGACCCGCTGAGGCTGTGCTCCGCTGGCAGCAAGGGAGCTCTTCAGGGCACCGAGGTGGCTTCTCCTGGCACCTCCGATTGCTGGAGACGTCTGAGCGATGGCACCAGCAAGGTGCTCCTGCTGAGGGCTGTGGGTGGGCCCTGCGGAGCCGGGGGCGCTGCAAGCGGGTGGCCGCAGCCAGTGGGAAGCGGGCGCCTGCTCCAGAGAGGGCTTCAGCTGGGGAACTAAATTTAGCTGCTGTTGCTCGGCGATTGCGGTGCTGGGCGGCCGCGAGCAGCTGCGCCACGAGCGGCCCCAGTCCCTCCCTGGAGCAGCTCTCACGTGGGGCTGGGGCCGGCAGCCAGCGGCAGGGAAACCCTGCTGGAAGCGCCCCGTGGGTGTCAGGAGCAGGAGCGCACATGGGGCCCCCATAAATCACAGCCTCAGTCGCTGTTCCTGAAAAGAGCAGTCGTTGTCAATGAATCACTCGAAGAAACGAGCTGCAAGCCCTCATCTCCCTGAAGCAGGGCAGCTGCCAGCCCGTCCCGCACGTCAGGCTCACGCTGCTTGTCTGTGGTGATTCATGGGCACCTCTGAGGGTCTGACTAGGGATGGCTGACAGGGCCACCTGGGTGATTTTCCAGTAGCCAGGAGGGCCATCAGGGGCCGGCCAGACATGCCCAGAGTTGCAGGAGGTTCTGCATTTTGCCTTGTGGGCCTGAGGGCCCCACTGCAGCAATGGGGTGCCATGAGGGGGGCTCTGCCATGGCGCCCTGTGGATGGCAGATGCCCCGCAGCACCGGCATAACCGCACTGCTGGTGACGGAGTCGCTGACCTCAGGGTGATGCGGAGGGTTTGTGCCTGGAGACTGAGCACTTCACAAAACGCAGAAGACAGGGCGATAAGGGGTCTCGCTCGGAGGGGAAAGTGCTCGGATCGCCCTGATGGGAACGGGGCGCGGCGTGCTGATGGCTGGCAGATGAGAGGCGCAGCAGGTCCCTGGTGACGTCCCTGGGGTGGAAATCCTCTTGCTCCACGCTAATCTGGCTTTGCAGGCTCCCGGGGCTCCTCCTTGCAGCTCCAGGGCTTTGCCAAGCCCCTCCAGAGCAGGGCCTGCAGACGTGGGCATGGCTGGTGGGCTGGGGACCAGGTGCTTGGGAATGGGACCTGGGATGGTCTCGTGCCCTGCACTTCACTGGGGTTTGTCTTTGTTTTACTTCCAGGGTGGTGCTGGCTGCACCCTGCTGTCAGTACCTCTGCCCCTGCTCTTGGCAGTCGACAGGGACCCGCCAGGCTCTGCGAGAAGCGCCCTCGGCAGCCGGGAGCAGCAGTGGGTGGGCTGCCCCTGCCCAGTGGTGCTCAGAGGGGTCAGGCGGGCGGGGGGGGGGTGTGCTGTGGGGTGATACTGCAGCGCCCGTGCTCTCGTGGGTCTGGTCTTTGGCTCTGAGGGGCAATGCAGTGGGGCTGCCTGTGGGGCGGGTGGCCGCTGCTGCTGCTCGGCTACTCTGAGCCGCGTGGGCCAGCACCCCCTAGGACAGGCTGGCTTCGTGCTGCAGCCCACGTGCTCTCGGTGCAGCAGCGAGGGGCACGCGTGCCCCCCAGTTAGCTCTGGCCGTGGCGTGTCACGGGCACAGCTGCTCTGGATGCTGCGAGAAACCAGCTATTCATGGGGTTCAGCGGGTGGCAGCGGGACAGCCGTGCGACTGCGAGCAGCCGGGCACAGCTCCCGGTGCCAGCAGTGCCACGCGCCGGCTGCGCTGCCAATGCTGGCCGGGGCTTCCAGCCTGGCTGCTGCTGGATCTAGTGGGGGGTTCTGATCGGAGCTGCTCATCCATCCTGTACCTGCATGACGCTGGCTCTCTGGGGGCACTTCTTGTCTGCCATCGGTCTGAGCCCCTTGGGGTGATGGTTGGTAGGCACCCCAGGACATCTGTGAGCCCTGAACCAGCCCCCGTGATGTGTGGGGCTACCTGTGAGGACAGAGTGGCCACTGGTGCTCAGCCCTGCAGCCAGGCAGTGGGATGGGGAGGCTCTGCTAAGTCACACTGCGGTGCAGCCCTGGGATCCACCTGGGACCTCACCCCTCCCAAGGCAATCAAACCTCACCCTGGTAGGGAGTGGAGGTTCTCTGGCTTTAACCTCGTGGAGCTGCGAAAGCTCAGCCTGGTGTGAGTGACGGTGGGGAGAGGTGGCTGCCTGATGGCAGTTGAGTGGTGCTTGAGGGAACACCGGGCCCAGTCTGCAGCAGAGACCCCCAGGCTGTGGGTCTGGGGGCAGATGGCTGTGGGATGCTGTGGGGTGCTGTGGAAGCCTGACCGGAGCTGCCCGCTTTGAGGTGGCGCTAGTTTGGGCTGAGCACTGTGGAGGTGTCCGGTCACAGGCTGGACTGGATGACCTGAGAGGTCTTTCCCAGCCTGAATAATCCTGTGCCTCCGTGATGCTGGGCGAGTGCGCTGGGTGTTGGTGGGGCTTGGTGACCCCAACCCTGAGCCGTCGCTGGGACCACCTTACCTGGGCAAAGGTCTGCAGTCAAGGGAACTTCAGACTTGACTCTGCTGATGTTTTCTGGCTTAAAGGGCTGAAGTGTTTCAGTAGCCAGTTCCTAGAACTGGCAGGAGTCACAGAGAGCCTGTGGTGCTGCCCAGGGAGGGCTCCTGGGACAGGACCCCGCTGCACTGTGGGTCACTCCAACACCTCCGCTCCCCTGGTGGGGAAGAACTGTCAGGAGACAATGCTGCAGGGTTTGGGGCTGTGCAAAGGGCACCTCTTCTGTCAGTGGGGCTTGTCTTTTAAACCTCTGCGGAGCGCTTCCAGCAGAGCAAGACCTGCGGAGCACAGAGCTGTCACGAGGCTCTCTGGGCACCACGCTCTCTCCTCCTGCAGCCTGTCTGCCCTCCATCTACTGCTCAGACACCAAGGGGAAAGGGCAGTGCCTGGGCAAGGCCACTTCCACACGAGCCCTGGCACGTCCCAGCCCAAGGTTGCTCACCCTGCTAAAGGAGCCGAGGTGGTTCCTCGTGTCCTCATACAAGTGTTTGGTGTTTCCATCTCAAATGAGGCAGTGCAGGGGTCAGTCCCCAGCCCAACCCCTCACCCTCGCCGACACAGCTGGCATGGAAGGAGGGTCTGCTTGCAGTGCTGAGACCACCCCCAGTGGGTTCTGGTCGCCAGGCTGGAGGCCGCTCACCAGCAGGTTGTTTGCAGTCGGCTGGCACTGCCCATTCCCACCACAGATGCCCCGCAGACGGGGAAGTGACGCCCGAACAGCCGGGTCGTTTGTGGCCAACCCTGCGTCCAGTGGCTGTGCCTGGCGTGGGGCTCGCTGGTGAGTCAGGCGTGCGAAAGGCGTCCCCAGAGCAGCACCCAGAACTTACCTGCCAGGCTCTGAGCTGCCAAGGGCTGTGCAGCTGCTTTGGGCTTCACCCTCGGCAGCTGGGCATCTCTGCTGGGGTGTCCCCAGGGAGGGCAGTCCCACTCTGGGTAGTGTTTGGGTCAGCAGGGAGAGGTGCCCCGAGCTTGGGGCTATGTGTGAGGACTGGTCTGTGCTGGAGCCCAGCCTGGTGGGTGCTGGGTGCCTGGTACGAGATGTGGTGGGGGGAAGCTGCGCCTTGTCAGCACCAAGAAGCCCATTTCTTAGGCTTAAAAGAAGCAGCGGCTGCTGGCGTCCTGCCTCCCCTCACCCATCCCCGCTGCTGCTCCCAGCCCCGGGAGTTACCCTCCCACAGGTCAAACAGCCTCTTGGACTAGGAAATGTTTGTCTGCTGCTCTTTATTTGCCACATGCCCTTATCTGGGGGCTCTCTCAGCAGCCTGTGTGCTTTGGGCTGGCTCATGTGGCCCTCAAATAGACAAAGGGATTAGCAGAGGTGGGACCCACCTGGGGAGCGGTGGAGAGGAGAACCCTGCGGGGCCTGGGGTGCCTGCTGGCAGGGTGGGGGGTGGTTTGCAGGGCAACGACAGGGGGCTTGGGCTGCTTTTGCCAAGGAGTGGTGCAGCTCTGGCACTGAAGGGCTGGGGGTTGGTTTTCTGGTGCCTGTTCTTCCCACTGGAGGTGGAGGTTTCATCTGCCCGGGAACCCGGCGCAGAGCAGCGGCGTCAGTAGTGCTGATGGGGGTGAAAGCCAGGCGATGGAGAGCAGAGGAGATTTGTGGCCGGGGTGTTCAAGCTCCTGGCTGCTTGTTAGCCCCCGTTACCCTGCCCTGCCTCACACCCAGTCGGGGAGCAGGCACTAGGGGCTCAGTTTGGCAGCCCCAGGAGCGCAGCCCTCAAGCGAACCCCCTGCCCAGGCTCCAGCCTTGCCAACCTCCTCCCTGGAAAGGGGGTGATGAGCCTTGGGGTTCCCTCACGGAAAAGCCTTAAACAAACGTGTTGGCTGGTAGGAAGAGAAAAGCTTGGCTGGAGCATTCTGTGTCCATTGACATCAGCAGCAGCTACGTGGGCTCTGGCTGTTTCCATCTGAGTAGTCAAATACCCTGCTCTGGGGCAGGGGAGGCTGCACTGTCAGCGGCAGCATCATGCCAGGCTTGGGACCGGTGTCAGGGGGCGTTGGGGTGCTGGCACAGGAGTGAAGGATTCACAGAACATGAGCGATGGGAAGGGACCTCCAAAGGTCAGCCAGTCCCACCCCCTGCCACAGCAGGATCCCCTAGATCCAGTCGCACAGGAACAGTCCAGGAGGGTTTGAAATGCCTCCAGAGAAGGAGACTCCACAGCCCGCCCGCCCTGGGCAGCCCCTGGCTCTGTCACCCTCACTGGGAACAAGGTCCTTCTCACACTGATGTGGAACCTCCTTTGTCCCAGCTCACACCCGCTGCCCCTTGTCCTGTCACTGGGTGCCCCTGAGCAGAGCCTGGCTCCGTCCTCCTGACACCCACCCTTCCCATATTGATCAACATCCGTGGGGTCACCCCTCAGACTTCTCTTTTCCCAGCTCCAGAGCCCCAGCTCCCTCAGCCTCTCCTCAGCAGGGAGATGCTCCCCTGCCTCCATCACCCCTGTGGCTCTGCACTGGGCTCTCTCCAGCAGCTCTGGGTCCTTCTGGAGCTGGGGGGCCCAGAGCTGGACACAAGTCTCATGCCCCTCCAACACAGCTGAGAGGCTGTGAGGGTGCTGGTGATCCTCCCCTTGCTGCAAAGCGAGAAGCACCAGCTCTGCAGGATAAGGCTGAGCTGGATTTATTTGGTGTTTTACCCTGTGCAAGTTGAGCTGGGGCTGGGTGGGGACATGCAGCTTCACTCAGTGCTGTCCTGTGATTGTTATTAGTTGGGTTTTACTGATGGCAGTGAAAGGGATCCGAGCTGCAGGGGATGGGAGCAGCACAGGCAGTGGAGCTGCGGCCAGTGAGTCCAGTCCTCTGGCTCAGACAGCTGAGGTCACAGGCTGCTGTGGCAAACACAGCCCACCCTGGGTGAGGGCACTGGTGCTTGTCCAGAGCAAACAGTCGGGATGCTGCTGTGGGATCCGAGTGAGCGAGAAGAAGGATAAAAATAACCCCAGTGGGTTATTTCTGGCCGCTCCGCTCTGCAGTAGCTACCAGCTGGGAGCCGCTGCGCCACAGCCTCCCGCAGGAAGCACCCTCCTCCCCTCCTGCTGAGCTGGGCCCCGTGGCTTTGCTGAGTGGGGAAGCTGATGGAGCTGAGCGGTGCTTTCCCGACAGAGGAAGAGACCAAGACTTGTCCGTTCAGTGAAGTCGTCGTTGTTGCAAGGAAGGAATGACCCTGCCCCTGTTCTTGGCTGCAGCCCTCGCCACCCCTGCGCAGCTGGGCAAAACCCTGCGACGTCCAACCGCCTGTGAGGGGTTGGGGCTCAGGCGAGGCCACAGCAAACGCGTGGCTCTGGGCCCAGGGGCTGCTGCTGCCATCACCGGTGAGCATGGAGCGGGGTGTTCCGGAGGAGAGGGGACTCGCTGCAGGGGAGCAGGGCAGCCGCAGAACTTCTCTCCCTGCCCCAGGTAGCGGGGACTGCTGGCTCTGCACTGCTGCTTCGCAGGGTCCCCAGCTCTCCCCAGCCCTTCCTCCTGCGTCTGGGGAGTGGCGCTGCCTGTCCTTGCCGAGTGACAGCGATGCTGAGCCGTGGCTGGCCCGGCCGCTCTGGCGGCTGCCGAGGCTGTTCTTGACGCCAGGGCTTTGGTTCAGAGGAGCTCGGGTGAGCCCTGACACACTGGCCTCCTGCTTCCCAGCAGATGGGCACTGGAGCAGTCCTGCTCAGAGCAGGAGGAAGGGGACCCATCCTCTGCAGGGCGGACAAAGGGCACAAGGAGAAGAGGGTGCCGAGGCCCCAGAGCAGGCTGCCCGGGGCGGCTGTGGCTGCTCCATTACTCCTGGCAGTGTACAAGGGCAGGTTGGCTGGGGCTGGGGGCACCCTGCTGTGGGGAGAGGTGTCGCTGCCCCTGGCAGGGGGTGGTGCTGGATGGTCTTTGAACCCAAACCCCTCTGTGATTCCATGATGCTGCCCCTGAGCTCCCCCCACCACCCTGCCATGCCCAGGGCAGAAGGGGCTGAAGCTGAGGTGGCCCAGGAGCCCCCTGGTGAGATCCCGTGGGCAAGGGTTCGTTAGCACAGCCCCGATGGTGGCAGTTCACAGGGAGGCTGTCTGAAGGGGCATCTGGCAGCTCCTTGGCCTCTGGGGTTTTCTTAGCACCAGCCCAGTGTGAGGGGGAGAGTCACACAGGCTCCTTCTGGCCTCTGCATCAGGGAAGAATCATAGAATCATTACGGATTGGAAGGGACCTCGAAAGATCATCTAGTCCAAGAAGGTTTGAAGGTTCCTCTGCTCTGTGCTGCGGGAGGAGCTTTGGCAGCTCCAGCACCCTCCTGGCTCCCACATCCCTCGGCCCCGCTTCTGCCCTCGGAGGGGCCCCAAGGCAGCTTTTTGTCAGCCTGTGGCCATGATGAGAGCTCCAGCTTCTGCTGAGGCTCCAGGTTTGGGTGGTGTCTGGAATCTTCCAGCAGTCCCTGGGGTCCTGCACAAGTAGCTAGAGCTCTGCGCCCACAGCAGGAGGCAGGTGTGTGTGAGCAGGGGAGGGTTGGTGTGCAGAGCTGCTCTGTGCCCTGCGCCATCGCCATGTGGCCAAGCTGTGGTGGCCGCAGGAGACCTCATGGCCAGCACCGGCTGCGTGCCGCAGGCTGGCGTTCGTGTGACACGGTGGCATCCTGTGGCTTCCACTGGGGTCTCTCTGGAGCTTGGCAGCACAGAACCTGTTCTCAGGCCGCGCAGAGCCTGCAGGTCTGGCTCAGGAGGTCTCACCCAGGGGCTGGCTTTGTGCTCCCCTTTGTTTCTTCCCGGCTTTCCTCCTCCTCTTCCACGCGATGGTGTACATCACTTTGAACAGGGGGAAGGTGTTACAGCTCCCCTGGCCCCACAGCTGTTCTCAGCTGCAGGGCAGCTACAAGGTGTCTGCACAGAGCTCCCGGAGCTCCGTTCCTTAGCCAGAGAAGCAGACTGTGGGGTCTCTCTCTGCAGGTCGTCTCCTGTCGCTGTACACGGCCGTGGAAATGGAAGCGTTTCCCCCTGGGTCGTCCACGTCCTTCCCAGCCAAGAAGTGATTTCCTTCTCTCTTTGCTGGTGAGGAAGTTCTCCTCTGGAGGTTCTGCTCTGATGTCTCAGCGAAACAGCACCCAGACTAGCAGATCTACAGGCAGGAGTTGGCACAGCCCTGCTCCCGGGGCCGGACACTCGGCGATTAGCCCTGCAGCTCGGCTCAAGCCAGCCGTCCAAGGCAATGGGAAGGCGGCTGGGGTTTGCCCAGGTGGGGCCGCAGCCCCTGCCTGTTGCTCCCGGTGAGCAACACGATCCGGGTGATCTGAGTGGGCGCTGCTGCTGGTGCTTTGGGGAGTCTGGGGAGCATCACCCCACAGCGCTGGGGATAAGCAGAGCCCTGGGCTGCAGAAGCTGGGGGAAGCCCCCGGGTGAGGCGTGGGCCCTGTGTGTTCCTTCTCCCTGGGAGACTCAGCAGGGCTGGCCCTACTCAGTGCCCTGCGGGCTGCTCGGAGCTGACAGGGCACAGAGCTGGGCTCTGTTTTCCTTTCTGAATAAACACCTCAAGGAGCCTGCCTCTGCTCCCTGCCAAGGGCAGGTTCCAGCCTGTGGGCTTCTGGCGGCCCTGCAGCATGTGCCCCGCTTCCTCCTCTTCTCCCACAGGGTTTGTGGGACACAGCTGAAACTCCCACTTGGCAGTTGTCGGAGCCAGGGCCACCCTCCACAGCCCAGAGTGGGCAGGTGCCCGGTGCTGGCTGAGGCACCTGAGCCCCTCGTGGCCCCAGACACAAGGTCAAGGTCCCCATCCCCACGGGCTGGCAGAGGCAGCGAGAACCCGCCAGCCTCCCCGAGCCCGGGCAAGGGCACGGCGTTCAAGGTCCCTGTCCCACTGCGCTCTTTCCATTTCCTTCCACTGAGCCAAAGCCCGTCCGTGTTTATCTGGGCTATAAATAGCCCCGGCGCGCCTGCGCAGGCCCTCCCGCGGTCACCGGCAGCCGGGGGTGGGCTTCGTAGGGCTGTGAGGACCGAAACCCTGTTGAACGAGGAGAGATGGCAAAGCAGGTCGGGCGGAACCCCCGGGCTCCCTGAGCTCAGTGGGGCCACAGTGGGGCTGCAGGGCACTGCAGAGCCCAGCCCCGTGGGCAACTGTGGGGCCGTGGCCGGGCGCTGGGAGGGACATGAGTGGCCCCGCTGTGGGGAGCAGAGTCCTGTGTGTGTGGGGCTGGCCGGGAGTCGGTCGCCGGTTCAGCGCCTGTTAGCAGCCCTGACCTGGGTCGTTTGAGCACAGGACGGGCAGGGATTTGGGAGCTGGTGCCCATAGGACACCGCAGGATTTCAGAGCACGAGGGATCGGAAGGGACCTCGAAAGATCATCCAGCGCGGTCCCCCCGTAACAGCAGCCGTGATGCCCCGCTCTGCCGTGTTCTCGGCCACCTCCAGGCTCTCTCTGGGACCCTGGGCGCTCCCCAGGGTGCAGTGCCTTGCAGGGCTCTGACCAGCGCCTTCTGCCCCCCGGCCCAGGAGACGGGGCTGAGGCAAGACCTGGCGCTGGGGCTGGCACTGGTGCCCTGCAGGAGCAGCTCCGGTGCAGGGGGCGGATGCCCTGTGCCAGGGGCTGCTGGCCTTTGCCTGGGAGGGCTGGGATGGCGCAAGCACTGCGGCAGAGAGCCGGGGCGTTACGGAAGGGCGGCCGGGGAGGAAATGGAAAATCACTGCTGAGGGCGAGCGGAGCCGGTTCTGGAGCCGGGAGCTCATGGCTGGGTGGCCCCGAGGAATTTTCGCCATTGCCCGGTGGCCGAGGCGAGGGCGGCAACGCGGACAGGCCCGACTGGCTGTACTTGGTACCCGTGTGTCACTTCCTGCGGGGCTGAGTCGCGGGGAGGCTGCGGGCTGGTGGCCGCTGCGGGTAGCTGGCCCGCCGGCCCCAGAACCGGCTCCACAAGGACCAGCCCCGCGCTCCCGTGGGTGCGCGACAGGGGATGCGGCAGCCACCGGCCCGGTGCGTGAGAGGATGGCGGCACAGAAAGGGCTGCTGTGTCTGGGCACAGAGGCTCCCGGCTGGCAGAGCCGGGGCAGTGGAGGCAGTGCAGGGAGCTGCTGTGTTGTGGAATCGTCACTCCGGTTTGGATCTCAATGCCTGGTCCAGGGTGAATCTCTCGTTCGCACTGTCTGGTGGCACCTTGAGGTTGGGTTTGATCAGGCAACCGATACCTTCAGACCTGCCCGACTCCTGCCCACGGGAGGACCAGCTGGGTTCTCTCAGAGCCCCGCTGCCCCCAAGCGTGGAGTCTCTCTGGCACAGCCAGGGGACTGGTTGAACCCCACAGCTTCCCAGGATGGACCCTGGCAATCCCCACGTGGCGAAGAGCAGGCACCAGGCTGTCTCTGCCGGGGGTTATTGATTAAACTGACCCTCCATGCACGACTGGGACTGCTGGGGGTCGGGAGCAGTGGCACCAGGAGCTGACAGGTGCCGCCTCTCCCCCAGTCCCTGGTGTCCCTCCCCATGGCCGATGGAGGGAAGCGCAATGCCCGCTGGCAGGGTGCCCTGTGGCATTAGCGGCCTCGATGGGTGCTCTCTAGAACCTTCTGTTCAGCCGAGCTCCCTCTGAGCGGCGCCTTCTGCTTCCCTTTCACCCCAGCGCTTGTGTCTGTGTCCCGCAGGGGTCCAAAGTGCAGAGGGAGTGCAACGCCCGGAGGAACCCGCGACGTCCGGCAGCAGGAGCCAGCCCTGCCCCGCCAGAGCTCCCAGCAGCATCCCAGCGAGGGCCACAGGCGGTGCCTTGGGACAGAGGACAAGGGGACCCCAAGCCTTGGGGTTTTTCAGTTAGAGGAGAACATTGTCGTCAGAGAAGCAGAGGGAAAAGGGAGCTCCCTAGGTGACCCGTTCAGGGATGAAGTTTCAACATCTGCATTTGGAGACGGGAGCTAAAGGCTCTGAGAGGTTGGTCTGTCCCTGACACTCTGCTGTGACAGGCTGCACGGGGCTGCCCCAAAAACCTTTAGCCCATGAGTCACTCCTCAGAGCCCTCCAGTGTCTGATGGCTGCAGTGGCTTCAGGACAAGCCCTCTACATCCTGTTTGCTGCCAGAGCAGCCTTTGTTCAGGGCTCTGTCTGACTCATCCAGAGGGAGGTTTGCCCTGGGAGCCTGTGGGGTTGAAACTTGTCTGACAAAACTCAATAAAGGGAGATGCCAGTCTGGCCCAAACCCATGGGGGGTGGCTCTGATGCGCCTGTCCGTGGCTGCGAGAAGGTGGAGTGGCCCCCTTCCCTCTGGTCCGGTGCCCAGCTGATCTGCTGCTGCAGGGTTGGGGCTGGCCCCATCACACCTGGGCATGAGATCCTGCAGACCTGCATGGCCGTGGTGCCGCCGTGGGCATCGCAGGTGGGGAAGGGACCGGCTCTGCGGCTGGAAGGGACTGCTCTGGGGGTCCCGCACTCTGACCACCCTGGTGCTCTGCAGCAGCCACAGGGGAGAAGCTGTGGTCTGAGTGGGACAGTAACAGCCCGGGCAGCTGCCTGTGGGGCTGCGCAGGTCCCGTGTGGGAAAGGTGTCGGGTGGCACCCTGGCAGGGACACCCTGGCTGCACTGGCAGCGCTGGGTGAGAGAGAAGCCGCCTCTCTGCGCGTTGGTGTTGGTTCGGCTGTAGCTCACTGTGCTTTTACAGAGGAAGGTCGTGTGGGGGCTCCTGGCCCGCCTGGTTTGCAGGGCTAAATGGCAGCAGAAGGGGGCTTCAGCTTCCTGCAGGACTTGTAGCAGTCAGGCATCGCCCGGGGGATCTTCTCTGCCCCCAGCAATGGCCTTTCGAGCTGCTCAGACTGGGAAAGAGGAGTCACTGGTGGGAACTCCTGCACTGCCCCAAGGCAGCTCAGAAAAGCCCAGGAGGCAGAACCTCCTGTGGAGGGTTTTAATGCTTCTCTCCCCGAGTGTGAGACACAGAGCCAGTGGGCAAAGGGCCCCGGGAAGGGTTCTGCCCAGCGGAAACCGCCATCTCCAGCAGCACACACATGGGGCGGGGGCTGGCAGAGCCCCCTGAGCCTACAAAGAGGTGGCTGAGGGCCACCAGCTCTGCTCATCGCTGTGAGCAGGGCAGAGTGTGGAGCTGGCTCTGCTTGGGCACTGGTCTCCTCCTTTCTTCTGGGTTCTAGCAGGAAGAAAGCAAAGAGCTGAGTGTGGGGAGGAGAGAGCAGGCAGCGCTCTCTCTGTTTATCCAGGGGCTGCCAGGTGATCTCACCTGGAGGAACTCAGCAACTTGCCCTGCTGGTTGCAAACCAGTCGGGTGGGGAGAGCCCAGCCCCTGCTTGCCCACGCACAGCGCTGCCTGGCATTGCCAGGGGCCATGGGCACGCTGGGGGCATCGGCCCCAACAGGTAGGGGCCAGCCTGCACAGTCCCCTGTGCCCACCGTGCCCCCTGTCACCTGTCATGGGCATCTCCTGCCTGCCCCAACGAGCTCTAGGTGTTCCCCACACTCTCCTCACACTGGCCACTGGCTGCCCAGGAGAAGATGGAAAGGGACGTCTGGCACCAGAGGCAGAGCAGCTGGTGCAGGGGGGTCCTGCCTTCCTCCCTCACCGGATCGGAGAGGGATCTCCCCACACGCTGGAAGGGCAAAGCAGCTGCTTGCACACAGGAGCCACTGGGTTTGTAGTCGCCGGCTGCTGTCAGTCTCCAGCTGCAGCTGATCAGCACAGATCAGGCTGGCAACACGAGCTGATGGGGAAGGGCGGCAGCAGCAGCATGTGGGAGCGTTGGCTCCAGCTTCAGATGGGCTCTCGGAGAGCAGGCGGCCACCGCGCCCTGGAGCTTTCTTCTTCGAAGGGCGTGATGGAGGAGAGATGAGGAGCCGGCGCTCTCCAGCAGCAGCAGCAGAGCCCCCTCAGCACAGGCTCATCGCTTAGTGCGGATTTAGCTCCTCGTCTGCAGCACGAAGGTCGGCTGAAGCGTTTCTGCTGGGAATTACCTCAGCGGGAGGGAGCAGCTTCCCCTGGACCAGCTTCTCAAGTGGTCTTTGGAAATGGAAGATTTCGGATCAGAGCCACAGGGATGAGGGAGGGAGGGAGGGAGGGGAGCATCTCCCTGCTGAGGAAAGGCTGAGGGGGCTGGGAAGAAGGAGCCTGAGGGGTGACCCCATGGATGTTGATCAGTTTGTGAAGGGTGGGTGTCAGGAGGAGGGAGCCAGGCTCTGCTGAGGGGCACCCAGTGACAGGACAAGGGGCAGCGGGTGTCAGCTGGAGCAGAGGAGGTTCCACATCAATGTGAGAAGGACCTTCTTCCTTGTGACGGTGCCAGAGCCCTGGCAGGGGCTTCCCAGGGGGGCTGTGGAGTCTCCTTCTCTGGAGACATTTTAAACCCCCCTTGGGCTGTTCCTGTGCGACTGGATCCGGGGGATCCTGCTGTGATGGGGGGATGGTCCCTTCCAGTCCCTGATGCTCTGGGATCCTGTTAAAACTGAGTTTGATGCTGAGATTTCAGCTGCCAGGACAGCTCATCCTGCTGCCCTCTGAGAGACTGACTCCTCGGAGTCTCCACTGCTCACCTCACGGTGGGAACACTCCGATGCCAGGATGCCAGTGCTTCCCACAGCACATTCCTGTCCCGGCTGGCTGCGTTCACCCCTCGCCCTGCGTTAGCTGGTGCCCAAGGCAGGTCACCACACGCCGGCGCAGACAATGACAGTCGTCCTTCCTGGAGCAGGGCGGCTCTGCCGGGGTGTGGTGCCGGCCATGGCCTCGCCCGCACCTCCAGCACCCCTGCACTGCCACGCTGGGTTCCCCCCGAACGCAGCAGGGGTGTCTCTGTGCTCTGCGGGATGATGGTTCTTATCTTCACAGAAGAAGGTAGTGCTGCCTGTGCAGGTGCCAACGGGCGACCCTCACCCAGACTCCCTGCCGTGTGGAACGTGTGGCCCACACGGAGCAAGAGAGCTGTGCAGCAGGGAAGCCCCCTGTGCCCACCTGAGGGGGGAGGAGGCCTGACGGTTCCTGCCCTGCCACACAGCATGAAGGGCAGCGGGGCACCCAGCCGGGGCACCCACCCTGCTGAGCTCCCTGGCCAGCCCTTGCAGCTCCCACACGACGTGGCAGAGTGCCCCTTGGCCCTCGTCTGGGCACAGGGGGCACTGGGGAGTGCTGGGCAGCCCCCACCTCCCACACACAGTCACACTGAGGTTGGTTGCCCCATGCCAGTGCCCCTCAGCTGCCATCAGTGCTGCTGTGATCTCGAGCAGGGCAGCCCCAGCTTCCCGGGCTCAGCTGTCGCTGACCACTACATCTACAGAAACACAGAGGATGTGAAACCATCCCTCAGAGCTCTCTGCTCTGGGAAGTGGGGTCACCTGGGGAGGGCCTGCGTGGGTGGGGTGGGGGGCCCAGGTGTAGCTGATGAGCACCCTTCTGGGCATCGGGAGCCTATTTCAGCCTGGCAGGGGGCTGCTGCAGGGTACTGAGACTCAACTGTGCCTGTGGGAGAGGCCTTGGTGAGGAACCCCATCCATCCATCCATCCATCCATCCATCCATCCATCCATCCATCCACCCACCCACCTACCTTTCACCCAGGTAAGATGAGCTCAGAGCTGCTACCCTGTGGGCTGTGGGTCTGTGTCCAGCTGTTCCCACCCAGACACCTGAGGGCTTCTGAGAGCGTTTGCCCAGTGCTGCTGCGGCTGGACTGGTGGTGGGAAGGTGGCTGCTGGCTCTGAAGTGCTGCTCCCTGCAGTGCTGAGCGCTGAGCCCATGGGCTGCTGAGCTGCAGCTCTGAGGTGAGAGGCCTTTGGGAAGGGAGCTGCAGAGGGTGATGGTGCTGCTGGGCGCTGCCTCGCTTGGGTGAACTGGGCAGCAGCAGCGAAGCCAACACCCTGACCCGGCAGGGTGCAGGGGGTCCTTTAGCATTGTCTGCAGACCCTTACGAGGAAGAGCTCTCTTTTCTTTGGGATGACCTCAGACACCCTTTGTAAGGGCTTCGGGGTTGTAGGGGAGCTGTTGTGCAGCCCAGCTTGGTGTCAGAGGCAGAGAAGGTTTCCCAGAGGTGCCTCTCGGGGGAGGGCTGCTCATCGAGGGCCCCCCTAAAGCAGGGCTCGCAGCAAAGGGGTGAAGGGTGTTTGGAGAGCGCTTTAACCCATGAGCCCCGCTGCAGGCGATCTGAGACCAGGAGAAGGTTTGTTGTTGGTCTTCCTCTGCCTGGCTGACCCATGGGCACACTGCCCTGACAGGCAGTGGCTATACTTGCTGCTTCCCAGCATCTGCTCAATAGGACTGACACCAGCTCCTGAAAACAGGAGAGCAAACAGCCAGGGGGCTGGGATCTGCACAGCCAGCCTGTGGGAGAAGCGGTGGGCAGCGTTTGCTGGTGGCTTCCAGGCCTGCTGGTTGGCCACTGGAAGACTGGATGTACCTTGTAACTATCGCTCTTCTCTGCAGCTCCAGGAAGGGGCTTCATGGTGTCGCTCAGCGCCGGCTCTTCTGAGGATGAGCTGGGCTCTCCTTTGCCCCCTCGTTGTGCGGACTCCCACCCCAGATGTGAGCCCAGCGCAGGGCTCTGCACAGGGAAACCGGCCCCCAGAGCTGATCCACCTGACACAAGCTGCTGGGGAGGAGGTCGGTGCCCCGCAAAGCCTGTCCTGGGCACGGTGCCACCCTCGTGTCAGTGCCGCTGTGACTGTCCCTGGAGCAGACGAGCGCAGCTCTGCTGCACATCCCTCATCCTCTTATCCGCAGAGGCAGAGCCTCAGCGGGAGATTTGCCCTGTGGGGGCCGAGCCACGTTTAGCCCTGCTGGGCTGGCCTGGGCATGGCTGGGGCCCCTTCGTGGCTCAGCAGGGTGTGGGGGCACCTCAGGGGAGGACAACAGACCAATAGACCCCAAACGCCCCAAATGGGAAAGGGCTGCTGGTAAACCAGCACCAGGGCAGCCCCTGATGGATCCTGTGAAGGGACTGTGGAGATGACCCTGGGCTGGGTCCCCTGAGCAACTTCCCCTGCTGTCTTCTGTGGTCCTTCAGCATCTGAAGGCACCTGAAGTCCTTTAACTAAAGGAACAAGGCTGGTTCTTGCAGGATGCTCCTCACTAGCAGAGGATCTGCAGAAGGAGAACATTTCTTGCTGGAGTCCCTGCCCTGTTTGTCCGGGAGAGGAAGGGTCAGCCCTGGGGTGAAAGCCTGGATCAGACTGGGCTCCCTGTGCTGAATAGATCAAGAGGCCCTTTGTCATGAAACACACTGCAGCCTCCTTCAGTCCCATCAGCTGCTCCACCGCTGCCATGGCTCCCCGGAGCTGGTTTGGGTCAGCCAGAGCTTCCCGGTGCAGGATGACCCCGTGGCTTTTCCTTACAGCCTCGTGGCTGGTGGCCTCCAGCCAGAGGGGGATCACCAGAGGGTTCCCAGCCTGCCTGGGAGCTGAACAGGCTGTGGAAGGTGGGTTTACGCTGCCGGGGCTCTTTTGTGGTGCTGGAGCCAGTGGGAGACTGATCACGGCAGGTTTGTTGTGGAGGCTCCCGAAGGCTCAAGTGGAAGCGTTTAGGGTGCCTGCCTGCGGGGATGGCCCCGGCAGATGACCTGTCTGACCTCGTTTTCCCTGGGGCTGGCTGAGAAGAGGGGTAAAGCTGCCTCAGAGCCGTGTGTTTCCCACGGGGGCTGGCTGGTCATCCCTTGCATTTCTGCTTTGATCCCTCTGCCAGCCCTGGCTGGAAGTTCCCTGCTGGGTTTGGGCAGAGTTGGCCCTGGTGAAACCTGGGGGAGGTTTGCGCTGAGCTGGCAGCAGACTGAGAGGCTGATGGGCTGAGGATTTCTCTGCGCTCAGAGAGCCCTGGCTGCTGCTGGGGGAGTTCCAGAACACCCTGCCCCATGCACTGCAGTGCTCCCCACAGCGGGTGCAGACAGCGAGTACCCTGGCTCCAGCTCTCCCAGTTGCAGTGGTGGCGGTGCCAGTGCAGCTGGAGGCCAAGAGGGCAGTGACACAAGGGTCAAGTGATGCCTCCCTACAGCCAGCCTGGGAGCCTTAAACCCCTCTAGCTCGGAGGTCGGTGCCTGTGTGGGGGGAGTGATGGCGGTGGGACTGGGGGCTGTCCCCAGGGCTGCTGCTCCAAATGGGCACTGGGGAGTCTCTGGGGATGTGACCTCAGGGCAGCAAGGGAGGAGGTCGAGGGGGGGGGCCCCCAGTTCCCTGGGTCAGGGTGAAGCCCTGTGGTTGGGGATACAGAGGGACACTTGGGGCCATCCTCCCCGCCACCCCAAGCTCTGAGGGTGGTTGTGGGGGGTGGTTCATTCCTCTGCTTGTTTTCCCAGCTGAACCAGAGAGAACTTGAGGCTCAGAGCATCCCCGAGGTGGGAGAAGGCTGGGTGTCCCCGTGGGGCATCAATGGCTGTGTTTGGGGCCGGTTCCCCGGCGCGTTGGTGCGCAGCGGCGAGTCCAGCCCAGGCAGACAAAGGCTGTGCTAATGTTGCTGCAGCCTGGCGCATTAGTGCTCTGACTGTGCACTGCTATCAATCGTCTTTATGAGACTGGGCAACACTATCTCCTGCTCTAAAATTACAGCAGGAAGGTGGAGACATGAAAACAAGAGGAGCCAGAGAAGGGGTTTTCATTTGCTGACACACTGGCTGTTACTAATTTCCAGGAGTGCTGCTGGGGGCTGCGGTTGCACTGCAGCTGCGGGGTGAAGGTCTCAGGCTGTTGAGGTCCTGCATGGTTGCTCTGCAGCTGGAGCACAACCCGGGCTGCTCTGGGGTTTGTGCTTCACTTGCAGCACTCAAGCATGGGTGCCGCAGTGGCTCTGGGGCCGGCTGCATTGCAGCTGGCTGTGCAACACTGGCCAGATCAGCATCTGGAGCTGAGCGGGTCAGGGACCCTGGATAGGGGGACGGTGGTGCTGGGCCCGGCACTGTGCAGCTCCTGGACGCTGCAGTGTGTGACCCGACAGTGCTGCCTCTGCTGACGGGCGAGAGCTGGTTAGCGATGTCCAGGGGACCGCAGGGAACCCGGAGTGATGTCCCGGGTCTCGGCAAACCCGGAGCGACCCCAGAGGCTGTTGGAGCCGCCGGGGAGTGGGGCGGTGACAGACTTGTTGGAGCTGTTTTGAAAACCCTGGAAGGAAACGCACGGGAGGGTCGCGCGGGGTCCGTCGGCGCTGCGGCAGCCAAACCCGGGTGCGGAGGTCTCCCCGCGCAGAGCCGGCGCTGGCAGCCCCGCTCCGGCCGCACGGCGCCGTCTGCTGGCCGCTGCGGGAACAGCAGGCGGGGGTGATGCGAGGTGCGGGGAGGGTGCGGGAAAGCGAACTCCTTTCTCACGTTCTGTTGAGGTTTGATTCGCGCAGAGCGGTGCCGATGGCAGCCTCTCGGAAGGGAGGTGCTGCCGACAGGGACGGGAGGGCTCGCCTCATCCTTTGCGGAGGCTGTGCGGGTGTCTGTCCTGGGCCCCCCCGCTGCACTTCCCTGCCAGACCGCTGCGATCCCAGCGGGGGCACCTCCCAGTACAGCGGCTGGTGGGCAAACCAGCCCCACGCCAGTGTCTCCCCAGGGCCTCTGGGAGTGCCGAGGGGTACAAGGGCACCTCCACCTCACCAGCCCCACCGTGGCCTTCTGCTGCCCGACGTGCGGGCTGCAGGCACAGGGCCGGTGTCTGTAGGGACCCCGAGGCTTCGGTGCCGCTGTTTGGTTTGCTCTGGTGCATGAAGGAGGAGCTGCGAGAAGACTCTCAGGAGACTCCCTTTGCTCTTCTGGAGGCAGGAGCCTGGCAGCCGCAGGGCAGAGCAGGTCATTACAGAGGAGCTTCTGCAGGAGCAGGAGAGACTGAGAACCTGCTCATTAGATGAATCGCCACGCAGACCTCCCGTCTGAGGCTGCACTGTGCTCTGCAACCCGGGGCAGACCTGCTGCTGTGGGTGTCCTGCTTTGGGAAACCCAGAGGAACTAAAATAGACATCAGAGCCCTGGAAAGCAGCAGTGGCAGGGTCTGACCTCTGGGGAGGAGGGGGGTCTGCTTTGACTAGGAGGCCCTGGGTCCCGAACTGTCCACTGGTGATGTCTGTGGGTCTGAGGGCACCCAGCGGCTGTGGGGAAGTTCCGCACCCTCTTCAAATGAAAACAAGAACTGCAGCTGCAGGCTCACGGGGTGGGGGTTGGCAGAGGACTGCTGGTGCTACAGCAGCAACCCTTGGGGTGCTGCAAGGGCAGACCCACGCTCGCTTCAAATCAGAGTTCACTGACCACAACAGCAGCTCCCGGGTGGTCAGAGAGACCCTTCCTCTGTACTGTGGGTCAGTGGCTATCCCAAAGCCTGGCTGGCCGTGACACGCAGGCCCCCTGCCTTTCCAAGCCTCCACTCCTGCAGGCTGTCATCTAACGACAGGACAAGGGGCAGTAGGTGTGAGCTGGGACAGAGGAGGTTCCACATCAGTGTGAGAAGGACCTTGTTCGCAGTGAGGGTGCCAGAGCCCTGGCAGGGGCTGCCCAGGGGGTTGTGGAGTCTCCTTCTCTGGAGATGATTCAAACCCTCCTGGACTGTTCCCGTGCAAATGGATCTGGGTGATCTTTTGAGGTCCCTTCCAATCCTTGATGTTGTGTGATCCTGTCTTGTCCTGCCTTGTCCTTCAGAGAGCTGTGTCGTCAGACCCTCGCTGCAGCCTGCTGAGGAGTCCTTCTGTATCAGATAAATTCTGGTGTGCTGTGTGTGGCTCCAAGCACTGCTGCCACCCTCTCCAGCGGTCCCACAACTGCCAGCGCTGCCTCTGACATCTCCAAGATGCTGCTTTTGCAGCTGCTGTGAGGACAAGCCCCCTGTGCAAGGGCTGGGGCTGCCTGACAGCTCAGACCTTGTGCCAGGGCAGGGTGCGCAGGTCTGCAGCTGCAGTGGGGCGGCTTCTTCAGAGCTCAGCAGGCTCTTCGCCCCAAGAGCACCCTCGTGCCCAGGATCCTCGTTAAGACTCTTCGTGCAGCGGAAGATGGAGATGACCTGTAACGAGAGCTGTGCTGCACCCATCAAGGGACAGCCTTCCGCGAGCAGTGACCTGTCGCTGCCCACTACAGGCCAGGCTGGCGGTGGAGCACAGCTGCCTGGCCCAGGCAGGAGCCGCCAGCGCAGTCCCTGCAGCTCCTGACACCCAAGCGAAGCAGCCGGGCAAGGAACGAGAGAGGGAGGCTCTGCTGGCCTCTTTCCAAAGCAGACCCACGAGTTCTCTGGGAAGTGTTTGGTCCTTCCCTCGTCTGCCAGTTGGTTTTGTTCACTTGGTGCCTCCCTCGGGCTCACCCAGCACCACGAAGGACTCCCCCAGCACCCACCAGTGCCCGTGTGGGCACCGGGTTGGCCACAGTGAGCAGAGGGAGAAGAAGTGGAGTTGCCCTTCAGCCTCAGCGCAATGGGCGGGTGCCGACTGATGTCTCTGGAAGGTGCCTGATGCGGGCGGTGGGTGAGCCCCGCGCTGACCCCTCCTGTGCTGGGCAGCAGCCCTGGCGCCCGTGTGGTCTCCGCTCACTGTGGCGCTGCCCTGGCTGGGCAGAGCCCATCACAGGGACAGATCTGGCACCCGTGATGATGGCAGCGATCGAAGGCAGAGGGTGGAGGCCAACTGGGATTGCTGGGAGGCCAATTACAACGGCTGATCATTCCCTGTCCAGATGTGCTGGCAGCCCCTGGGTCCATTCAGCTCCTGGCTAGTGGGTGACAATCAGCCTCTCTGCCCGGGTTTGGGCAATGTGATCTCAAACACCTCTGCACAAGGGAAGGCTTCTGATGGTCTCAACTGCAGCAGGCTTCTGCTGCTGGAAGAGCACAACCCAGCTCCAGACTTGTGTGTTCCCTGCTGCTCAGCTGCCCTGTCAGCTGCGGGGTGTCCTGCCACCACTCACTGTGTCCTCCTGAGCCCCTGCTCCAGCTCCTGTGTGGCCTGAGCCCCTACAGCCAGTTCACTCCCCCTCAGCAGCATGTCCTTGCTTGCTTCTGGGGAAGATGTGTTTGGCTTTGGGAAGGTCCTTCTAGACCACTGCTGGAAAGAACTTGATCTGCTGTAGGGACTGCTCTGTGGGGCTTTGGGGGAGCCATGTGGGCTGTAGGGGCTTTGGGGGAGCCATGTGGGCTGCAGGGGTGCTCGGGGCTCTCTGGGCTGCATGGGTGGTGCAGATGGTGTGGGCTGTGCGGGTGTTGTGGCTGTGACACGGGACAAGGTGAAGGTCAATGTGTAGTGTTGAGCTTGTAGCCGGTGATGCTGGGGCAGAGCGTCTCGGTGTGGTCTGTTCCCGGTGCTGTCGGGAGGGAACCACTGTGGGGTTCTTCACCCCGCAGAGGGTTTGTGAAGAGCAGAGTTCTCAAACAGACAGAGTCGTTTGTGAGCAGGGTATTTGCTCAGAGGAGGAGAAGAGCCAGGCTGGGCGTCTCCATCACCCACGGCTGCTGCCACTGACATCTGGGCAGAGCAGTCGAACGCGGCTGGGGTCACTGTTTGCTCCTGTCTGGGCGGGGAGTTGCTGGAGGCACCCGGGAGCTGGGTTCTGGCTGCCCAGGCAGAGCAGACCCCATCCCTGAGCCGTGGCCAGAGGAGGGGCTGCGGGGCACAAAGGGTTTTCCCCTGCGGCTGATGCCGAGGGCTGCTCCCTGCTTCGTCACGGTGGACGAGGAGCGAACGCGGCCACCAGCAGCGCCCTGGCTGTGAACAACCTGTTGTTCCCCCAGAGGGCTGAGGCAGGGAGACGGGGGCAAGCAGCCCCGTTACTGGCCCTGAAGGCCCGGTCAGCCCCAGCGGGACCTGGGGTGCGGGTGCCGGTGGAGGGAGCAGTGCGGGGCCGTGTGCTGGGAGCACAGGGTGCGTGAGCGGGTGTCAGTGTGGGACAGGGTGGCCGGGGGGAGCCCCAGGGTGCGTCAGACCTGCCCGCAGCCGGGCTCCTGATGCCTGCTGCCTCTCACCTACGCCCAAGCCCTCGTTAAGCCTGGAGGGAGACGCTGCCGGGCAGCTCTAATTAGTTTGGATCACCCCAATTAGGGACTAATGGGCGGTCGCCCTACTTTGGGAGGTGATGATCTGCTTTCGAGCAGATAAACAGCAGAGTTTCTCCCCTCTGGGGAGCTGCGGGGCACCGGGGCGGGGGTGCAGCAGCATCTCGCAGGAGAAGCAGCACAGTCCCGCGTTAGGGTTTGGGTTAGAAGCCTGACAGGGAGCCCCTCAGAGCAGCACCTGGCCCATCAGTGCTGGGTCTGGGACAGGACACTCAGCCCCCAGCACTACCTGCACTAAACACAGCAATCCCAGCCTCACCAGGGAGCAGCTGCCCACCCTTTCCCAGTAACCACCCCCCAGCCCAGCAGCACCCTTAAAACCTGTCCCACAGGGGCTGGGCTCAGGGCTGTGGGGATAACTCCATTCCCTGGGGTGCTGCAGCCCCAGGCAGGACTGTTCTGGTGGCCTCTAATGGGGGGCCTGTGAGGCAGGTGCTGGTGACGGGGGCCAGTGGGCTTTGGGATCATCCTCTGCTCTATCTCCTGCCTTTCAAGGCTGCATGGGGCTTTGAGGAGGGAGGCAGGAGGGCAGCAGGCAGAGCAGAGAACTCCTGGCTCAGCAGTTTGGGTGAGGGGGGACAGCGACACCACGAGTGGCTGTGGGAGCCTTGGTGGGCAGTGGGAAGGGCTCAGTGTCCCTAATGTGAGCAGCGAGCCCTGGCCGGGATGTTCTCCATCAGCAGCTCTTCTGCAGCACTATCCCTAAGGCTGCGACGTTGTGACAGCAGCAGCTGACAGCTGGGATTGACCCAGCAGCTGAGGAATGAGGATTATTTCCTCTGTCCTGCAACGCTGCTGGGAATCGAGGCTGAGCCCTCCCCACAGGCAGAGCCCAGCGGGGCCGGACGAGCACCCAGCAGGGCTGGAGATTCTTCCCGGAGAGAGTGGTCAGGCCCTGGGATGGGCTACTCAGGGTGGGGGTTGATTCCCCATCCCTGGATGATTTTAAAAGTCGCTCAGATGTGGTGCTGGGGCACCCAGTGTAGGGGTGACCTTGTAGAGCAGGGTTGCTGGTTGGGCTGAATGATCCCTGGAGTCTTTTCCAACCTGAGTGATTCTGTGATTCTAAGCTGAAGCAGCAGTGCCCCTAGAAGCCTACTGGAGAGCTGTGTCGGGTGGCTGGTGACCAGTTTGCTCCCTGTGCGATGCCCCAGCCCTTCCCTGCTGAGAAGCCGGGAAGGTGCGGTCGAAGGCAGCGCTGGGGTCGGAGCGACGAAGACTGAGCACCAGCACTCGGGCATCAGGTCGCTCTGATTTGCAGGGCTGGCTTCTGGGGCCCGTGACCCCGACACCGGCTGAAGAACTGAAGAACCCTGCCGTGGGGACAGGGCAGCCCCCCTGCAGCATCAGCCGGACCGGCTGCGCAGCCCCCGCGGACGGCGAGGCGGGACCGTCCCCGCGGGCTGTGATCGCTCTCCCGCAGCAGAGGGAGCCGAGGGCTGGGCAGCCGCAGCCTGCGCCGAGCTGCCGCCTCACTGCCTTGGCCTGGTGTTCAGAGACTTCTGTAGGAGGGAGAAGAGGGGAAACTCCGCCTGGAGCTTCCCAGCGGTTCCGTGATGCTGCCCTGTGCTGCTCTCGGAGCCCCACACCCGGCCAGGGCGCCCGCACCCTGCAGAGCCCCAGCCGCTTCCCACAGCCCCTTCCCTGCTGCTGCCCTCTCCCCAAAGCCCCACCGAGCTCCGGGTTTTGATCTCCTGTGCCCTGCTTTCTCACTGCTGGGAGTCGCAGAATCTCCTTGAAGAAGGTGGTGGTTTGTACCTCAGCAGACAAGGACTTGGACCACTGACCCCTGGGCATCGGGATGCTGTGGTGGATGGAGTCTGTGGAGGATGGAGTCTGTGGAGGGATGCTGAGAGGTCTTGAAAAGCAGGGTGACACAGCCATGTCCATAGGAAAATGTGGCCAGGTCATCATCTTCTTAAGGTTTCCCTGGGGTTTGGATCACCAAAGCTTCTCTTAGCTGAAGCACAGGGATGGAGGAGTGACTGAACCCCCTCGCTGCGCTCCAGGACAGCAGCGTCATGCAGTGGTGCTGCGAGCACACGGCTGCACCAGGAGCTGCACAGACCCTCGCCAGCTGTGGCTGGGGTCACAAAGAGGGGACTGGCCATGAGTTGCCGGTCACACCAGCTCAAAAACTTCCCCTGGTCCCTTCTAGGCACTGGGAGTGTGCAGGGTGTGGAGTGGAGCTGGGGGACATGCTCACCCCCACACAGAGCTCACCCTCCACCCCACAGCCAGGGTGAGGCTGCCCCGGGGGAAACGTCAATGCTGGGTCCCAGCACCTGGTGTCTTCACAAGAGACATCTGAGCGATGCTCCTCAGCCAGCACTTCCCGCGCCCCCAGAGCACCAACTCACCTCTGCTTCACCAGCCAAGGACCAGCGTGGCTGCCCATCCTGCTGCTGCGTAACCCACAGGCAGGTGAGTCCGGGAGCATCTCCAGACAGTTCAGCCTGGAGAAGAGAAGGCTCCAAGGAGACCTTAGTGCTGCCTTTCGATGCTTTCATGGAGCTACAGGAAATCTGGAGAGAGGGTGGCTGCTCTGGCTCTGAAAGGGAGCAAACAGAGCAGAACAAGCTCCAGAGCGTGAGATCAGTGGTCGGACTTGATGATCTCAAGGTCTTTTCCAACCTGGATGATTCTGTGGTTCAGTTTCTCCCCCAGACTGGCCGAGCGCTTGTTCATTTCCTGCTACATCCTAGTGACTCCAGGGAGGTTCTCGCTCAGATTTGCTCTCACACACCGGGTGGGTTTTCGTGGAGCTGTAGGGAAGAGCACGGATGGCCCCACGGCGACCTGTGAGAGGGTGACATTGACCACCAGACAGTGCAGTCCCTGCTGAAGTGCAGTGGAGGTTGTCTGAGAGGAACAGCTTTTGGGTGATGCTGGTTCTTGGGACTCAAGCACTGGTGAAGAGCCCTTTTCCTCAGTGTCAGTGCTGATCGAGGCCTCTTGAGGACCTCTAGAAGGAGCAGTTAAAAATAGAGTTCTCTCGCACTCGGGAGCGAAACTGCTCCAACTCCTATTTACTGTTTGCAAACAGCCACATGAGGCTCGTTGTCGAGATGAGCTCAGCCCTGTGGCTTCCATAGTCACAGACGTGCCCGAGTCTGTGGCAGCTGCACGGCGGGGGCCCCTCGCTGGCTCTCCTGCGTGGTGGGGAGAAGACAAGGGCTTTGTGCTCTGCGAGGTGTTAGTTGCCAGGTTCTGGGGACATGGTGGTGTCGCTGGGCACCAGAGGGCTGCTGCGGTTGGAACAACTGGCCGCAGTGCCCGTTGGTGATTTGACAAGTCACGGGACTGAGAGCATCGGCTGAGAGGTGCCACTGCGGCACCCCCTGACCGAGCCCCAGCTTTGCCTGGCCACAGCCTCATGGGTGCCGCAGCCCCGTGGGTGCCATGGCTGCTGCTGCTGGCTCCCTGCACAGCAATGCAGCCCTGGTGAGCCCTGGCAGTGGGACGAGCCACTGTCCTGTGTCTGTGTCTGAGCACGAGGGGGGAACTTTGACTCGTGTGAAGGGGACCCAAGCTAGAAGCCCAGGTGTGGGCCACAGGAAATAGCTGGGGAGGAAGAAGGGGAAGGGGCACTAAGGGACCTTGCGAGATGCCTACAGCAGTGACCATCTGAGCAACGAGAGCACCGCGTGGCTCTCCTGCCTTGATGATCCCTTGATGTTGCCAGGTGGGTGGCCCATTCAGAACCTCAGGTGGACAAACCTGACCAGCTAGAGCCTGAAGCTCAGTCTGTAGCACCCCCCTCCTTGCTCAGCCCTGCCCTGCCGCCAGCCACAGCCAGGGCCATAAGGCTCCTCAGTGCCTCTGGCTGGTATCAGCTCGTCTCCACGGAGAGAGGGGTCAGGTCCTGGGACGGGCTGCCCAGGGTGGGGGCTGAGTCCCCATCCCTGGATGAGTTCAGAAGTTGCTCAGATGTGATGTTGGGGGATCTGGTTTGGGGGTGACCTTACAGAGTGGGTTGCTGGTTGGACTCAGTGATCCTGGGGGTCTTTTCCAACCTGAATGACTCTGTGATTCCCATCTGAACAAGCCACATCCTCTGGTCACCAACGCAGGCTCGTTGCAGGGTCTTCAACCAACCTAAAGTGTCAGCTATCAAGGGGAAAGGTTTTTGCTACCAAGTGACTTCAAATGGGGTTTGTGGGTGATTTGGCCCTGTGAGTGGACAAGCTGGGCTCCGGCAGTTGAGGCTGCCGCAAATTGGGATGGATCAAGGGTTTCAAATGCTGCTGCCGAGGGCTGCTGCGGTTGGTAGGAGCCGCTTAACGGGCTGACGGGAAGAGCACCAGGGCAAACTGTTGTCTTCAACCCGCTTTCCTCATCCCCCGCTGTCCCGCAGATCCAGCTGCATCCTTTCGCCACTGTTTGGAGGCAACAGATGAGATGACGGTGAATGGTGCCAGCAGACACGTGGCCCCAAGACTCGCGGAGCAGCCGCTGTTTCCAGCCTGCTCGGGGCTGCAGCAGACAAGTCCTGGAGCTGGCAGCAGCCCCTCGGCTGTCCACAGGCTGTGGGCCTGGGGAAGTCTTGGCCAGCATTTCCCACAGACCTTATTCCTATTTAAAGCTGAAGAGAAAATGGGAATTCCTGCAGGAAACCAGAGCTCCTCATGAAAATGACTACCGCGTGGTGGGAAAATGCAGAGGCTGGAGCTGGACCTGAGGGCACTGCAGGAACTCAGCCGGGTTTTTCATGGAGTGGTGACAGGAGCTTGTTTCCTGCACCGGGAGCTGCCTGGGAGCCCTCGCTGCTCATAAACTCCACGGAGCTGGATGCGAGCCGCAGCCTGACAGAGGTACTGGGACGTGCCGATGGGATCGCTGGTCTCTCACAGGAGCCCTGGTGGGAAACAAAGACGCCCACCTGAAGCAGCACAAAGCCCAGCCTTTGGGATCAGTGTGGAGAAAGGAAAGAGGAAGACTCAGCAACAGGACAAACTGCCTCCAACCCAGGAGGCTGGGGGGACACTGGTGCCAGCACCAGGCACTGGTGTCGCATCACAGAGTGTGCTGGGTTGGGAGGGATCTCCCAAAGTCATCTAGTCCAGCCCCCTGCAACAAGCAGGGCCAGCAGTCCCGGGGTCACTCAGAGGCTGGCGTGCTGTGGGGGTCTAGACCCCTGCCCAAGCTCTTGTGCATCTCAACACTCAAACTCTGGGGTAACCATAGAATCATAGAGCATGAGGGACTGGAAGGGACTTCGAAAGATCATCCAGTCCCTGCCACAGCAGAGTCACCTAGATCCAGTCATTAGGGATGGGAAGAGGCCTCGAAAGATCATCCAGTCCAGTCCCCTCACCACAGCAGGATGATCCAGTAGCATAGGAACATGCCCAGCCATGGGGAACCTCCTCTGCTCCAGCTCACGCCTTTGTGTTGCCCCTAACAGTGAGGGCTGATCAGGATTTTCTATGAATTTCTATTCTGCAGCTTCCCTGCCTCATCCCCAGCTGACAGCAGCCCCAGGGTCAGGAGAGAAGCCCAGGTGAGCCCAGAGAACCTGCCACCAGCAGTCAGCACCAGCAACCCACCTCCTGCCTGCTCAGGAGGACCTCGGGGCCAGCAGAATTGCACAACAACCATTCAGGAGCACCCAGCACCCGCAGGGTGGTGTTGAGACTGGAGACACCCTGCACACGACAGGCAGAAAAGAACAGCAGTGGCGGCCCTGAGCCCTGTGACGCCCGGTGGCAGTCACTGCCTGCCAGCCCCGACGCCCTCCCTCAGCCCTCTCGCCCCACTGGCCCAGGGCTCTGCTCCAGGCAGGACTCACTGCTCCACCCGAGGCGCAAGCCAACAGCTGGAGGTTTTCCAGCCCCACTTTCCTCACTGGTTCAGGGCTCAGATGCTCAACCAGTGTTTATTTAAATTGGTTGATCGCAGCAGAACCAACTTGTTTTGAAGGCTGAGCCAGAAAGGACTTGGCAGCTGGGTAGGAAAATCTAAAACAAACAAACAAAGATCCCCTTTAACCCAAAGAGCTCTGCCTCGCTCCTCAGCCCTGGGTGCCAAACACCTTGGAGAAACCCTGCCTTCGGAAAGAGGAACCAGACAGGACCCGGCTCATTTCCAAGCTGCAGCCTTGGGGGTGTTTTGGTGGCTGCTGCTCCGTCCGTAGCCCTGAGGCTGCTGCATTCACTGGCTGGCAGTGCCAGGGAGCCTTGGGCATAGTTCTGAGGTGGCTGGTATGAGGCCAGGGGGCTCAGCAGAAGCAGCCACTGTGGTAATAACAAGGGCAAGGCAGAGAGCAGGAGAGCGGGAGCTTTAATCTCTGTTCTCCAGGAAGGCTGCACCGTTGTGGCTGCGGATGTGAGGTCCACACGGATACAAAATAGAGGTGGGAGACAGAACAGAGACACTGGTTGGGGAAACAGCTCAGGGTGACCCCATGGATGCTGATCAATATGTGAAGGGTGGGTGTCAGGAGGATGGAGCCAGGCTCTGCTCAGGGGCACCCAGTGATGGGACAAGAGGCAGTGGGTGTGAGCTGGGACAGAGGAGGTTCCACATCAGTGTGAGAAGGACCTTGTTCCCAGTGAGGGTGACAGAGCCCTGGCAGGGGCTGCTCAGGGGGGTTGAGGAGTCTGCTTCTCTGGAGACATTTCAAACCCTCCTGTCCATGTTCCTGTGTGAGTAGATCTAGGGGATCCTGCTGTGGCAGGGGGATGGGACCGCATGATCTTTCGAGGTCCCTTCCAATCCCTGATGGTTTGGGATTGTCCCCCTTTGCAACCCTTGCAGGGTCCAGCTGCCCCTGCCCCATCCCACAGCCTCACACAGCTCTGGCTGACCCCGCTGCCCTTACAGAACCGAGATGTCTTTGGGGAGACGGCTGCTGCTGCAGCAGAAATCTCCGAGCAGGGGGTGCTGGGGTGCAAGGAACCCTGGGGCTCCAGGCTGAGAACCCCGTTCTGGTTTCCCCTGTGCCCCAAGCCGCTGCAGCGGGAGGTTTCAGGAGGGAAAGACTGATGAATCCCGGCCGCAGCGCCGTGGCCTCGGCTCCCCGGCCGCCGGTTAAAATTAGCACGGAATGTGGGGCGGAGGAGCCCGGCCTCTGCCTCAGAGCCCTGCGGCACCGCTCCCGGCCCGCCCGGCTCCTCCGAACACGGTGGCGACCGGCTTCCAGCGGCCGGCGGGTCCCCGCGCTCCGCGCCAGGGTGTCGGGGCAACGCCCGGCCCGCGGGGCGCAGAGGAGCGCCCTGGCGATGCGGGAGCCGGGCAGCATCTCAGCACCAAGCTCCAGTTTAAGCGCTGGGGAAGGAGCGGGCTGAGCAGCCCCGGAGCCCTCGCAGGTCTCGGAGTTTCGTGTGCGTCGCCGAATATTAACGGAGCCCTCGGCCCTGAAAGGGAAAGGGAGGCTCTGAAGGCACCTGGTGCCAGGAGTCTGCAGCGTCTGAGAAGGGAGTGAGGATGGAGGGAGGGAGCTACCACTGTGCAGCCAAGGCTGAGGAAATGCCCTTGGCAGGACGTTCCAGAGCAAGGTCCTACGATCCAGACGGCGCAGGGGATAATCGGCACAAACCACCCGTTACCACAGTACCCGTGGTGCTGGAAGCTGGTTTGGGAGAGGCCGGGAGGAGCCCTCTGGCTGGGAGCTGGAGCAGCCATGGTCTGTGGTTTTGCTCCCCAGCTGGTCCCATCTGCGTGGCAGTGGTGCAGCTTTGCCCCCGACACTCCGACGAGCAGGATCTCCTCTGAGCTCAGTGGGGGTTCTGCTCCTGGGTTTGGGAGCTCAGAGCATCAGCACCCGGGTGTCTGCAGCATGAGCCAGGACCCTGGGGCTCACCCTGCCGTTGGGTTCTTGAGTCAGTCTCCTATCAACAGGCAGATCAATTGGCTGGAGGGAGGAGCAAAGCAGCAGTTCGAAGGAAGCTGCAAACGCAGCCAACATCACTCTGTCCCCAGCGAAAGCGCCGGCAGCACCTTGGATTTTCTTCAGCTCCCCTACGAGGTGTTTGGGCTGTGGTCAAAACACTGCCCCAGGCTGCACATCCCCAGCTCCGGGGTCTGCAAGGGCAGGGGCTTGTGTGGAGGAACTGGCCTGGCCACAGGAGGAACCCACCGGGCAGCTCAGGAACTGGTGCCAAGACACAGAATTCCCCTTCTCCTCAGCTGGAGGTTCCCTACAGCTGCTCAAAACTTTGGGTGCAGCCACCTTTCCTCAGCAGGGGGTGACAGTAATGCAAGTGCCCTGGCATCTCCTCACTGCTATCAGACAGAGCCGTTTCCTCCTGTCTCTCAGGCACCACCAGGACCCTCTGCCTCTGCTGAGAGCTGAAGCAAACTTCACACCGGTGCAGAAAAACCCTGGGGGGTTTTCCAGCTAAAGTCCTTGAGGCTCCCAGTGCTGGAAAGAGAACAGCTGAGGTCTAGAACAACTGCAGCCTGTCAGCCTGAGCATCAAGTGGCTGGAGAGACAGGCAATGGGTTCTTTTTAGCTTTCACATCCACAGGTCCTAAACCGAAGCTAAAATTGACCCTGACAGCCTTTGTCCACTCTGAAGGTCCCACTAAATCAGTGAGTGCTGACAGGTGATAACACCCTGATCACTGGTTCATTTGGGGCTGATGATTGATACCAAGTAGTGGTGGGACTGACATGGGTGATAACACAAGTGATCACAGAATCCCAGAACCTCAAAAGATCATTCAGTCCCATCCTCCTGCCACAGCAGGATCCCCTAGGACCAGTCACACAGGAACAGTCCAGGAGGGTCTGAGATGTGTCCAGAGAAGGAGACTCCACAGCCCCCCTGGGCAGCCCCTGCCAGGGCTCTGGCACACTCACTGGGAAGAGAAGAAGGTCCCTCTCACACAGATGTGGAACCTCCTCTGCTCCAGCTCACACCCACTGCCCCTTGTCCTGTCACTGGGTGCCCCTGAGCAGAGCCTGGCTCCATCCTGCTAGCACCCACCCTTCACCAGTGACTCCAAAGCCCTGAGAGCACAAGCACTGGGGTATCAGCAGGGTGGGCAGGAGCGTTTGGGTCAGAACTGTGCACAGCCAGACCTGCAGGGCCCGCCAGCAGCAAGGCTGAGCTGCTGAGCAGTGACAGAGCCCTTCTGCAGGGAGAAATCCAAGGGTCTGAGGGAAATCTGGTTTGTGTGAGTCAGAGCAAACATGCACCCAACACGACAGCTCTGTCAGCTCCAGGCACACAAGTAGCGCAGGGGAGAGACTCCACAAGTCCTGGTGCCTGAAGGGTATCTCAAGGGGAAGGTAGGATGGCTGCGATCTAGGAACACTGGAGCCTTCTCTGCCAGAACTTTGGGCTGAACCCTCCTATTTAAAGGGGCCTAATGTCTCTATAGAATTAATGTCCCAGCTGGTCACCATGGCAGCCGCACAGGAGTGGAAACACACGTTAGCAGAGACCAGGCTGGGCAGTAGCTGGATGTCATTTCTGCAGTCTCAGTTGGTCTGCGATCCACCAGTTCCCAGAAGAGAGCAGTCCTGTGGCAAGGGCTGGTCATCAAGAGGCAAAGCTGCAGGGAGCAGAGCACCCTCTGCCTCCCAGGGATGGAGCAAAGCTCTTTCCTGTCCAGCTGAGCTTAGGACCCCAGACCCAGTGTCTTGTGCAGGGAAGACTGACATCTTTACCGTCACCTTCCCGTGTGTCCTCCCGCTGCCCATCAGCACAGAGGAACCTGCTCCCCCGGAAGTAGCAAACACAACCCGGTTTGGTTGCCACTGTATGAGAGACGAAGCCTCACACTGTGGCCCAAGATGCAGCATCTCCCTCGGTGCCTCAGGGGAGCTGCCACTGAGTGTGAGGCTGGCACCATAAAGCCAGGCTGAGCCTCTGCCCACAGACAGGGGACCACCCAGCTGCTCCCACAGTCAGCAGGGTGAGGAAGTGTCTGCACTTTAGGTGGCAAAGTGCTGCCACAGCCCCCACCGTTCTCTGTGCCTGGGGAATATGGGAGAGGAAGACTTAATGTAGAAGAAATGCCCTTTGCAACTGCAAAGCCCCTCTGGTGTGAATCCTGCATTAAAGACACAGATAGGAGCTGTCCTGGGCTTGCTGGGGCAGAATCCCAGCCCAGCTGTGCTCCGCAGCCCTTGAGCAGTGTGGGGTCAGCCAGGGCAGCTGATCCCAGTTGGCTGCAGGTGGATCCCATCCACCCACCACATCACCCCCAGTATAAGGTTTGCTGAGGGGAGGGTGCTCTTCTTTTTGGGCTTCTGACCCTGGGACCATCTTCTTCTGAGGAGCTGCTTTCCCAAGTGCTGGGGTGAGTGTTGCTTGGTCAGTAGTCAGGCTGGCTGGCTGGTTGGTTTAATTTCAAGCCCTGGGTCAGGGGCACTTGTGGGCCAGCAGTGACTGAAGTAACTGCTCTGGACACCTGGCTCTGGGTGCTGCAGTGGCTCAGGCAGCCCTGAAGAGGAAAGGGGATTTGCAGCGATGTGTAACACAGCTGCAGCGATGATGCTCTTGTTGGAAGGGTTGTGCCCGTAGAGTCTTGTCTGAGGTGGTGCTGGCTGGCAGCTGAGTGGCCCTTTCTCCCACACACCTGTGTGGTGGGGTTGCTGCTGGCTCTCTGTGCCTACCGCGGCGCTGAGCGCAGCCTCTCCTCTCCATGCTGCTGTTAGCTCTGTGTGCCACATCGATCGGTGTGATCCTGCAGAAGATGGCTCCTCTGATTTGCAGCAGAGCTCGCTCTGGGCTCCGTCTCTTGTAAGGCTCATGTTAGCAGCCCTGCGTCAGCCCAAGAACCAGCGCTGTCCTTGCTTTGTCCCACACCCCTGTGGCCTTTGGGGCAGTTTCCAGGTCAGGTTTTGGTACCCCAGTAACAGGAGGATGGTCGCCAGCGGGACTGGGATGGGTTCCCACCCCAGCAGCTGGCTGTGAATGCAGAGACCCACTCTGGGACTATGAGGGGGGACACTGGAGAGCTCTTCCATGGCAGCACCCCCTGTGCAGAATGGTGGGAACAACTCTGCTGCTGTCTCGTGCCTCCACTTTCCCCTTGGAGGAAATCCCTGCTGGAAGGATCGCACATGTCCACGTGAACAGGGGGAAGAGGAAGTTTATGCTCCGTGGGAAGAGTGGACATTTTCCATATACGCTGTTTGTGGGGCTTATCTGGGCTGAGCAGCCCCCTGGGCCATCCAGAGGGTGACTGGGAGAGACTGGGGTGCGCTTGCACTCCCGGGGCGGTGAGGTGTCGGCGCGGGCTCAGATAAAACCGGCTGAGCGCAGAGTCGGGAGGGATCACATAAACGAGCTGTTCTTGTGCCCCAGGGAGAGGCTGGACCTGCCGCCCTTGAGGCTGGAGGCAGCCCACAAACAGCCCAGCAGGAAGACTCTGCCAGTCCTCTAGCCGCCCTGGGCCCAGGTTTTCCGGGTGGCAGCGGACTGTCCCGAGCGTGTCGGACAGGTCACGCTCAGGGCGCTGCGGCAGGTGCCGGCGCTGCGCCCAGCAGGGAGGGCGGCTCGGGGCGCGATGGGCTCTGCCGCGGAGCCGGGGGTCGGCGCTGAGCTGCGCTGCTGCCGGCGGCCGGAGCGCCCCGGGAGCTGCCCCCAGCCGGGGCCGCAGGGCCCTTCTGGCGCAGCCGGCTGCGGGCTCCCCGCACGGCCCGTGGCTTCCCTCCCGGCCCGGCGGTGCCGCCAGCGCGGTCCTCGGCAGCCGGGTGCAGCCCGCTCGGGCTCGGAACAGCGCGCTCCACCCCTTCGGTCTGCTCCTGGGGGACGCAGCTGCTGCCAGGGCCATCGCGGCTCCAGCCGGAGGGAAGTGCTGCCTCTCTGGGACGAGCTCCAGCAGCTCTTCCCCCGCAGAACCGTCGCTGTCGTTCCCCACCCCCGGTGCGGTCTGAGCAGGACTGCAGCGAGCTCGCTGGGAAGGGGGAGGCAGGAGGGGCTGCGGGCGGGGACCCTGCGTGCTGCGCAGCCAGACCACGCTCCCATCGGCCGGATGGACGGGCGGCAGCCCAGCCCCAGCCTGTGCTCCCCAGCCCCGGCTCAGCCCTCGGTGAGGGGGGCTGCCTGCTCTACAGCCGCACCTTGCTTAGACGCCTGCTGGAGGGCTCGGGGCTTACGAGGGGGTGGGTTGGAGCCCCCGGCGCTGCGGGACGAACAGAAAGTGAAGGACCAAACTACTTATGTTCCAGTTCCGACAGCTATTTTTACTGCCGCTTTGGAGACTTGCTGCATTACCCTTCCCTTTGCGCCTGCTGCTTTGCTGAAGCTCATCTCATTTTCCCTGCCCTTCCTTTATCTTGGGATCAATTTATACGCTCCTTTCTATCACGGTCTGACCGGAATGCGCTCGATGATTTCAGATGAACGTAGCCATGGTAATTTTCCACTCCATGTAGGTCAAGCCAGGATGGAAGGATGTGAGATCTTCTCTGGTAACCCCCAGAAACGGTTCCTTGGTCACCTCTGCTCCCCTGCTCTTCTGTTGTGTCAGATTTTAATGTCAAGTGTGAGTCTCCTTGCTGGGGAGTTTTGGGAAACCCCCGCTGTGCCACAGACCAGCCTGTAAACCCTGGGACTAAAAGGCAGGGCAGGGTGTCCCTGGTCTCCCTCCACAGCACCTGCAGGATGTGGCTGATGGAGCCCCTCTGGTCCCACCAGCAGAGCCTTCTATGTTCCCCTTAGCCCACGGTGGTTGGGTGGCCTCAGCTGCCTGCCTGTGCATGGGGCCCAGGGGCACCTCTGAATAGCAGGAGTGCAGCAGAGCACAGCATCAAATCCTCTGGTGCTGCTGAAGCCCCTGGCACGGGGTGGGGGGGGGGATGAGGCAGACCCAGCCCCTGCCCAGCGCAGCAGCACCCAGCGACGCTTCCCCGAGCAGCACCGAGCTGCCAGAGCGGGTCTGGAGGATGTGCAGCGCCCTGCTGAGGCCTCCAAAGCAGAAGGTCTGATGGATCCATCTGTGCCAGCCGGGGGCCTGGCTGCCAGCATCCTCTCCCCTGCTGTGAACCCGCTCTGCTTTGCCATCAAGTACAGAGCGTTTCTGACCTGTCCCCCAGCCTCCTGCCCACAGCCTGGGTTGGCACTGGTGTCTCCCACCTGTACAAGTCCCCTGGAGGAGACTGCAGGGGCTGACTCACAGCAGGTCTGGGGGCAGCTGCCAGCAGCTGAGGTGCTGACTTGGAGGAGAGAGGCTTCTGCCATCGCAGCCAGGCAAAGCACAGAGACAAACAGGGAGAGGAGAACCAGGAGGGAGGTTTGCTGAGGCCAGGGTGCCTGCCATGGGAAGGCTCGTGGGCAGGCACAGCCTGGCTATTTGGGTGGCTGGCAGCCCCAGACCCTGGCTGAAAGCTCTGTCCATGCATGAGGTGCTGGGGTTCTGAGGTGGTGTCCAGAGGTCCCATCGTTCTCAGTCACCCAATCCTTCCAAGAGGGATGGATGGACACGTGAGCTCCCCTGGAATGAAAAGGTTCCTGAGAGAGCTGTTGGGCACTGGAACAGCTGCTCAGGGATGGGGTTAGTTTAGGGGTGAACTTGTGAGGTGGAGTAGATGGTTGGACTCGATGATCCCAGGGGCCCTTTCCAACTTGGGTGATACTGTGATTCTGTAACTGGCACCAAGGACACTGACCATCGGGGTGAAGGAAGGGAGGTGCCGTGGTGCTGCTTTTGCTGGGCTCTAACCAGTGTCAAAGCCCCACCTGTCTGTGCCTGACCCAGGGAAGGTGGATGAGGAATAAGGGGGCTGCCACATCCCACCCCCATGTGTCCTGCTCCTACAGAAACAGGAGCTGGTGCCACAATTCCTTATGGCTTTAGCTCCTCCTGCCACAGAGCTGCCACTGACACCTCCTGTAGCAGATCTAATGACGAGACAAGGGGCAGCAGGTGTGAGCTGGAGCAGAGGAGGTTCCACATCAGTGCAAGAAGGACCTTGTTCCCAGTGAGGGTGGCAGAGCCCTGGCAGGGGCTGCCCAGGGGGTTGTGCAGTCTCCTTCTCTGGAGAGGTTTAAGATCTACTTGGCCATGTTCCTGTGTGACTGGGTCTAAGGGATCCTGCTGTGGCAGGGGGATGGGACTGGATGATCTTGTGAGGTCTCTTCCCATTCCTCATGTTCTGTGACTGTGAGATGCCCCAGCCTGTCCTTCCCACCAGGTCAGGGTCAGTGCAGAAGCAGCCGCTGTAAGAAGAGCTTTGAATCCTGAGCCATCAGCTCTTTGTTTTGTGTTTGGTGGGAGATGGGGGGCCGTTTGCTTGTTGCTTAGGGTCTGTGTGTTTGTTGAGGGTTCCCGGAGGCAGGACCAGGAAACAGGCAGCCCTCAGGAAGTGTCGTGCTGCGGGCAGGTGTGCGCTGTTCTACTTATGGTTACGTAACTCGATCTCAATTTGGTGGGAACATTAAAAGGATTCCTGGGAGAGTCTAAAAGTGCAGCAGCACAAACCCTGGTGAAGGTCCCCCCTTTTAGAGGGCATGTCCTTAAAGGGCCAGGCCTGGCCACCAGTGCTGCAGCCTCTGCACCGGTGCTGCCTCCTCAGACCCTCTATGGGACAGAGTCCCTTTCACAGCCATGTCGTCTCCTGCCTGTGGAGTGGTGGTGGATCTCCCTGCTGCCAGGGCTGGAATCTCGAGGGCTGTGCAGTGGATGCAGGGTACAAACCTTTCCAGAGGCTGCCCTGTCTGTGTAGAGTCTAGGATGTATCTATAGCCCTTGTGAACACAGGCTGGGTGCGAGTCTGGAGAGGGGGCAGGAGCCTGCGGTGATCTCCGTGGCTGGTTCAGAGGGTCACGATGGGGCAGGAGTGTTATCAGGCTTCTCCCCTTTTCAATCCTTGGGCTGCTCAGCAGGTCTGGTTTCCCACAGGCAGAGTGGAGCTGGGCAGAGCTGCTGCTGTGAGGGAAATGGCTTTGTAGCACTGCTGCTCTCCAGAGCTGTGCTTCTGCCCGTGGGGCTGAAACCCTCTGCCCTTGGAGCAGCTCAAGCGCCCCAGGTACATGACACGGAGCCTCAGACCCCTCCAGGGATGCCCTAGAGGGCTGTGGCAATACCCCCTGCAGCCCACAGGTGGTTCAGAGGAGGAGGAGGGAAGCTGCTCTTTGTACCCTTCCAGCAGCAGGAGCAGGGAAGCAGAGCTCTGGCTGTGGGTGGGATGTGCCCATGGTGGAGTGGGAGCAGCAGGCATCTAGCAGTGGGACCCAGCACTCGCCTGAGGAAGGGGAGCTGATGGAGAGCAGGAGCAGAAGGGTGGCCAGGCTGGCTGGTAGAAGTGGCCCAAAACACCAGCTGTGTGGGACTGGGTGGCAGCTCTGGGGCTGCCCTGGATGGGCCGTGTTGTGGAGCTGGGGAGAGCTGCAGTCCCTTGCAGGAGCCAGCACCACAGCCAGCCCACCCCTGTCTGGTGTCCGGCCGCTTGTGCGGGAGCCTTGCCGGAGGTTTCCCAGCCTGTCTGATGTGCAAGCGCAGCCTGCGGGGGATTCTGTGTGTGCTCCTGGGGTGGAGGTGGCCGGTCCCTGCTGGAGGCGGCTCCAACCCCTGCGTGTCCCTGCCTGGCCAGGGAGGGGTGGCCCTAGCAAAAGCCAGTGCTCACTAGGAAGAGAGGCGATATCCCCAATACTGGAGTTGCCATCACCCTTTGGCTCTTCGGGTGCTGCTGTGTCCTGGGTTGGATGTTTTGTAATTCAGCTGCCTTTTGAGGCTGTGAAGGAAGTCAGGCTGTTCACTCAGGTTTCAGTGACTTGTCTGCGCTTCCAGTGGCCAGTCAGGATGATCAGACCAGGCAGGATGGCCTAAGCATGAGGTGATGTTCCTCTGGGGAAGCTGCTCTGGGTCCCTGCCCTGGCTGTGGCACTCCAGTGGTAGTAGCGGTGGCACTGGAGGAGATTGGAGTGCTCTTGGGACATTCTGCTGCCTCTTGCCAAGGCTACTTGCCTTTCCCTGGTCCCAGCTTTGCCTGTCACCCACCACAGCCACCCCCAGGCCAGGCACTGGCTGTGCTGCTGCACCGTGGGGCTTCTCTGCAGCCCATGGAGCCTCCCTGCTGCTGCTGGGTGAGAGCCCACAGCTCCAGTTCAGCACCGAGGGGCAAGTCTGGGGAGCCAAGGGGAGCTGAGGAGCACTTCTGCCTGCGAGGATGTGATTTAGATTCCCTATTTTTAGCTGGATCTGGTGGGAGTTGAAGAAAGTGTCTTCCAGGAGAAAACCGCACTGGCTGAGGCACCAAAATAGGAGCAGATGCTTCCAATTATTCTTAATTCCCCTCAATTATAGAAGAAGTCGAGAACCAGTGGAGTTACCCTCAGACTATCTTTTTCTGAAGCTAAAAATACTTGGTGTTGGAGAGTGCCCACCTTGAAGGGCAGAGACCCATCGGCTCCGGCATGTCTCGAGCTTTGCAGGGTGCTGCTGTCCTGTGGGCAGGGGTTTGTGCCTGGAGAGGGTCTCATGTTTGGGGTGGCTCATCTTGTGTCTGTTTCCTGGCACCAGGAAGCTCTGGGGTGTTGTAGTCCACCCAGGAAACAGTGGTTTGAGATTTGAGATCAGACCGGGTCTGGTCCTGAGCCGGGCAGGTTCTCCAGATGGCACTGACCACCCCGTCCAGTTGACCAGAGGCTGGTTTCTGTCTCTCTGGAGGCTCTGCTCCATGAGGTGCTCTAGATCAGAGCAAACGGCAGCAGTGTGCGACACACTCAGAGAGGAGCGATGCTGTGGGGCAGCATCGTGCCCACATGCCCAGAAGGGAGCCCTCCCAGCTCTCTGGTTCCTCTCTCTGGGGCCAGGCTGTGGCGCCAGGAGAGGCAGGAGGGACCTGGGAGGAGCAGCTCCTAGCTGCACCCCGGTTCTGTGGGGATGCAGAGGGCTCGGGTGGCACTGTCTCTACTGCTGAGCTGTGAGTCACTGTTTCCTTTGGCTGTCCTCTCCAACTGTTTCCTTCGGTTACGATACCCTGTTTATCAGCTGGAGACAGACAGCGAAGCCCATCCAGCTGCTTCTCTCGGGAGGGCAGCTCTGCTCCCCTGGGCCCTTCTGGCTCTGTCACTATTGGGCAGCCAGGGCCCTGCAGACCTTTGTCCTTGTGCTGCAGGCTCCTGACCTTAGCTGCACTTGTGGGGAGAAGAGCTCTTCAGCCTGTGCTGGTCTCCCTGTTCTGTGCAACCTCTCAGCTTCCGAACCGAGGAGAGCTGGATGCGTCCTCTGCGTCCCAGGGAGGGCTGTGGAGCCTCTGAGCCTGGCTTCTGGTGCTGCTGCACATCTTGGGCACCGCAGGCATCGCCAGGCACTCAAGGCATGAGGCTGGGCTTTAGAGCCCTCGCTGGCTGGGTTTGAGAGCCCTCAGTGACCGACTCACCCGCTCCAGCGGCTGTGTTGAGAGCCTGGAGCGCATGCTACGCTGCTCTGCTCTGCCTGCCCTCCTTCTGTGCTCCTGCTGTGGCTGTGAGACAGCCGAGCCAAACCTGTTCTGAGGGAGCCCCGAAGTAATTCCCACCACCGTTCTCCCTGTTCCTCTATTGCCTTGGTGACAAGCAGTGGGTGCCTGTGGCTCTGTGTCCTGCAGTGGCGTGTAAGCAGCCGCAGCGGCCAGCTCCACCATCGCGCCCGCATGCTGGGTGTTGGGAGTCCTGTGTCTCCAGTCTGGGCTGGTGCCCGACATCTCCTTTGGAAGGAGGTGACAGCCCTGGCTGGTCCCACTGCGGGGTTTTCCTTTCTTGGAGACCAGCCTTTGGAGGGACTAACCCTGCACTCCTGTCCCCGATGTGAACCTCCTGCCCCAGGGGCTGACACCAGGGAGAGGGGCACAGCTTACCTCCCCAGACCTCCAAAGTGGTGATGCCGTAGCCATGCTCTGTGCTGATGGCACCGGCCACCAAGACTTGCTCACACCCTAAATTATCAGAGAGCTGGAGCGTTTCTCTCACCCTCCAGCCCCAACCTTCCCAGGACATGAACAGAGCTGTGCTGTGGAGAGCAGGGTGAGGGGGAGAGCTGGCTCTCAGACAGGGACAAACATTGCTCCTGGCTGCCTTGTCACAGCTTTCAGCATGTCCGTCGCTGCTGTCTGGGCACCCTCCGGTGCCTTAACGTGCCACTCACAGCTGCTCCTTGTTCCTCCTTCCCTCTTGCTCTTCCCGAAGGGAAATGCTCTTTATTGCAGCAGAGAAGCCTTTGAAAACTGTGTCTGGGATGGACTGGGATTGCTCTCTGCTGGATTTATTGTCCCCAGAAAATGCAACAGGAACAGGCTCCTTCACAGGCTCTGAGCTGTTGCTGGGGCACGGAGGGCTGCAGGCAGTGAGGAGGGCTCCCCTCCAGCCCAGCGGAGCTGGCAGCGCTGCTGAGGAAAAGCAGAAGCATCTCTCACCTGGAGTGAAGCTACCAGGACAGAGATTAAAGAGCTGCTTCCCTTTCACTCTGCAGACATCCCTTGGGACTCCAGATCCCCTTGTGCCTATTGATCAACCCGCGGCCATGTAGGAGAAAGGCAAAAAGGGTTCAAAACTCCCCCCAAGGCCTCCTGTTTGCAGAGAAACCGCTGCTTCTCTCTCAATAACCACTTTTTGAGCTGACAGCATCTTTAGAAGCAGTTTTGGATTAAAAGGGAAAGAAGACACCCCAGGACTTCGTGTTTCTAATTATCCTCCCAGAGAGCCTTCAAATGACTTTCATGAATTTATACCCTGAGCAGCCAGTTCTCCTGCTGCTCCCACTGGTTTTATCCTGATGCCAATCTCCCGGCTCTAATGGGGCTGCTCCTGTTCTAACACTGTTGCATAAGCGGGGAAGGAGAGCTGATGGGTGGGGTCTGTCCTGCCTCTGCCTTGGCTTCCAACAGCGCCTGAAGAAAGATCCAAGATGGGTAAAATGAGGGTAAGAAGCCCCATGCGTGGGTGGAGAAAGGTGCCAGATGGCCACTTGCTGTTTAGTCTTCAGTCCCCAAGGTGGAAACAAAGTTCTTGGAGGGCCCAGCATCAGCAGCCACCCATCATGAAGGAGGGGAGCATCTCCCTGCTGAGGAGAGGCTGAGGGAGCTGGGGCTCCTGAGCTGGGAAAAAGGAGCCTGAGGGGTGACCCCATGGATGTTGATCAATATGTGAAGGGTGGGTGTGAGGAGGATGGAGCCAGGCTCTGCTCAGGGGCACCCAGTGACAGGACAAGGGGCAGCGGGTGTGAGCTGGAGCAGAGGAGGTTCCACATCAGTGTGAGAGGGACCTTGTTTGCAGTGAGGGTGCCAGAGCCCTGGCAGGGGCTGCCCAGGGGGTTTGTGGAGTCTCCTTCTCTGTCTCCTGAGACCTTTAAAATGCATCTGGACGTGTTCCTGTGCGACTGGATCTAGGGGATCCTGCTGTGTTGGGGGGATGGGACTGAGTGATCTTTCAAGTTCCTTCCCATTCATATTCTGTGATTCTGTGATGTGAAGCCACAAGGCCTCCCCAAGTTCTGCTCTTTGTGCAGAGTGACAAAAGCTGGAGGGAGCCAAAGTGGAGCTAAAATTGGTCAGACAGCTGTGGGCTGCAGGAGCTGTGGAGCCGCCTCAGCAGAGCATCGCAGCTTGCAAAGGCGGTGCTGCCTCCCTGCTCCGCCTCATCCTCAGGAGGGTGAGAAAGCTGAGAGCCTGAGATGATGTGAAAGTCAGCACATGTGAGGGGAGAGAGAAGGATCACAGTCTCCAGATGGTGGGTTTGTGCTGCCCACAGCCCAGCAGCCCTAACGCTGCATCTCTAGCTCCAACAGGGGAGGGTTAGACTGGTCATCAGGAAGACGTTCTTCCTGGGGAGAGTGGACTGGACTGCCCAGGGAGGTGGTTGAGTCCCCATCCCTCCATCCCTGGATGAGTTTAAAAGTTGCTCAGATGTGGTGTTGGGGGATTTGGTTTAGGGGTGACCCTGCAGAATTGGCTTGATAGTTAGACTTGATGACCCTGGGGGTCTTTTCCAACCTGAATGATTCTGTGATTCTAAGCTCTAGCTTCTAGGGGATGGGCCGAGGTGCCAAGAGGTTCATTTCTGCAGCAAAAGCCTCCAGAAGTGCTGATGAGCAATGAGATGGCAAGAGACTGGCTCTGCTCCGAGCTTGTTTCACAGAGTGAAGATGCACCGTGGAAGCCTCCAGTTTGTGGCCAGCAGCCAGGGGCAGAGTTTGGTTCGTTAACTGCTGCAGAGACGAGTAGCGCCCTCGAAGGAGCCTTTACCGGCTCATGGCTATGGGCTGCTTGCTGGGGGCTGCTCCCACGGCATGTGGGGAAGCACAAGAGCAGTGGCTGAGGGAATGTGGCATTTCCAGGCTGTCACTCCGTGCAGACACCCACAGGGCTGTGGGGTCCGTGCCTCACCCTGCCGCCTTCGAGCTGCAGAGCTTTCAGCAGGGCTGAAAGGCACCGTGAAATGTGCCCCGGCTCTGCGGGGCTTCCCTGTGCAGCCTCTGCAGCAGGGCTACTGGATTCCAGCTCTGCCTTGGAGCTCTGGGCAGTGCTGGGTGTGGAGGGTTTGCTTCCTGCAGACCTCTCTGCCTCTCCCAGCACAGTGCCAACAGCGGCCTGTCCATCTGGGAGTGAGAAGGTTGCCCACATGGTTGCCGTTGCGTGCGAGTGCGGGTACAGCCTGGCGGGTCAGGCTCGCCCCTCTGCACGCAGGGAAGGCAGGGAAAACCTGCCGCTGACTCAGGGCACAGCCAGCCAGCAGCAGCACAAGCAGTGCAAAGGCGCGAGGCAGCCCATTGTCTCCACCAGGGCTTGGGCCAGCAGTTAATCCCTGGGGCTCAGCTGGGCTGTGGAACTGCAAATAAAGGGGTGGCACTGATCCTCAGCAGTTGGCTGGCATCTGGATCGGTCGCTCTCTGCCTTGTTCTTCACTTCAAGGGCTCCTGGCTGCCCAGCCCAGGGCTCCTGCACAGCTGTGGAGAGGGAAAGGTCTGGGGTCCTGTTGGGATGAGGTCTTTGGGCCAGAGCAACAGCTGGGAGCTGTTCTGGTGGGTCCCGGAGCGCGGCTGCCGTGCCATGGGCAAGGGGACACCTGCTTGGCAGCCGCAGTGGTGCTGCCGGCCTGCGTAGGGCGGCGAGATGTGCGTAAGCACCTCGCCACCCATCCTCTCCTTCGTCCTTGGCTGCTTTGGCCGGGTCCCTCGTGGGCTCCTCACGGCTGCCCAGCCCCCACTATTAGTGGGGTTCAGCTAATTAGCCGCGAGCAGGGCTGTTCTCCCTCAGCAATGCAAAGGTTGGCTATTTTTATCTGCCTCTGAGTGTTTTGGTTCCTGGGGGACTGGGGTCACAGAGCACATTTCTATCCAGACGCTGGAGCTCTGACATCATTTTTCCATTACTTGGCTGGGAAGGAGGAGCCCCAGCTCCCACCTCCCTCGCTTCCCTCTCGCTGTGCCCCAAGCGCTGCCTGTCCACCCTCCTGCATGTGGGGACCCAGCCTCTCTGCAATGAGGGTGTTTTCTCCTTCCACTGGTGGTGCAGAGACAACTGACCAGCACCTCAGCGCTGAGCACGGGCTTAGCACAAGCACTGCTGTTCGTCTGGAGCTGGGGAGTTTGTTCCACCCCAAGCTCTCAGCTGTTGATTCCACATGTCGCTTGAAAACAGGGCTGCTCCTCCCTTGCAGAGCAGTTCTGTTTGCCTTGAGGAAAGCTCTGCTTGGGCACAACCCTCAACACCCTCCACAAGCTGAGTTCAGCACTGCTCACAGCACCCAGCGGGTCCCACGTCCTGAAAACATCCCTGGGACAAACTGAGGGGCACCCAGTGATGGGACAAGGGGCAGTGGGTGTGAGCTGGAGCAGAGGAGGTTCCCCATCAGTGTGAGAAGGACCACCTTCATGGTGAGGGTACCAGAGCCCTGGCAGGGGCTGTCCAGGGGGGTTGTGGAGTCTCCTTCTCTGGAGACATTTCTAACCCATCTGGGCTGTTCCTGTGTGACTGGATCTAGGGGATCCTGCTGTGGCAGGGGGATGGGCTGGGTGACCTTTCGAGGTCCCTTCCAATCCCTGATGTTCTCTGTGAAAGGCACCTCCTTTAGGAGCCCTGCGGCACCTGTGAGTGCCTCTGCTGAAAAAGAAAGATGTTTTCATCAGTGGTTTTAAGACCAGGGGAACCGAAGCATCTCAAGAGCTGCCACTTGATGGCTGTTAATATTTCAGGGCTGGTTCCCTCTCGGTGCTTAACTGCAGTCAGTGTGTGGATCCACCACTGCCATTTCATTTGCTCTCTGGTGGAAAGAGATGACATAACAAAGCCTTTTCCACTGGTGTCGGTGTTTGACCGTCTGTGAGGGACACACAGTGCCTGGCACAGTTAGAAATGCACCTCTGCGGAATGGGGAGGTGTGTGAAGAGCCCCAGGTCCTGTAGGAATCTCTTTGCACATATCAAGCTGGGCCCCTCTGCTCTTCATTTAAAGCCTCACACCTATTGCATCACCATCTAGTTCTGGCAGAGGAATGTAACTGCTGGTTGGGATCTTCACCTCACGTGCACCAAGCTGAAGGATCACGGCATCACAGAACATGCAGGATGGGAAGGGACCTTAAGAGATCACCCAGTCCCATCCCCCTGCCACAGCAGGGTCCCCTAGGTCCAGTCACACAGGAATGTGGCCAGGTGGGTCATGTGCTGGGAACAGCAAAGGGCTGAGAGTGTTTCTCAAGTGCTTTGCTCCCCACAGAGCCCTTGGAGGGGGATAGAGGCTGTGTTGGCTGCTGTGGACCTGCTCCGGGCAGGAAGACCCTTGAGGAAGCCCCTTGGTGGGTCAGCAGTGGCAGCTGACAGAAGAATCTCTTGCCTGGGTTTCACAGCCCCCAAATCCGGGCTTATCTGCGGTGGTGACTCACCAGCAGCAGCTAGCTGTTGGCCTCGGGGCTGTCATTAGCTGAGAACCAGAAGCCAAGTTAGGGCTTGGGCTGGCTTTGCTGCTTGTGCTGGGCTCGCCTTCAGCAGCAGGTTGTAAACCACGGCCTTGCAGCTCCCACCTTCCCAGCTCACAGGTCAGTGACCTTTGCAGCCTCCATCACCTCTGGGTCTCGTCTCTTCCTCACCTGCTCTGTAAAATGTGCCACCAGCCGACTCTGATTGGGCAGAGAAGCAGGAGCGGGGCAAATCCAGCAGTAACATCTCTATACAGAGTCCCCCAGGGCGCTGGGTCTGTTTAATGAGTTTTCTAGATTAAGCTGAAGTCTGGGGAGTTTTTAGTACGATGCCATCTCCCATAAAAAGATCCGAGGTCCCCGGAGAACCGGCACCACTGATCTACTTCTCCAGCACCAGCTGTTAGGTAACGGGCCGTGCGCTGTGATATTGACGCTGTTTCTCCTGTCCCTAGGCTCAAGGAAACTTCTGCCTCTCAACAGCTTCTCTGTCCTGGCGCTGGGACGTGGTGCAGAAAGGGCGTAAACCTATGGGGTGAGCACCGAGTGCCCTCCCTGCTTTGAACCGCGTGAGGACGGCTGGCATTTGTGGTGGTTGGGTATCAACTCGTGGGCAGGTCATGACGGGGTGGAGAGGGCCAGACCCATGAGGGATGTGAAGGGATATTAAGGACATTGAGGTGCTAGAACATGTTCGGAGTGGGGCAAAGGGCTGGTGAAGGGTCTGTCTTTCGAGAGACCTATTTAGCCTGGAGAGCAGGAGGTGCGAGGCAGACCTGATCTGTGCATCTCCCTGGAAGAAGGTGGTGGAGAGGTGTGAATCGCAGTCATAGAACCATCCAGGTTGGAAAAGGACCTTGAGATCATCAATCCAACCACTAACCCTACTCTACCAAGTTCACCACTCAACCAGACCACTGAGCACCACGTCTAGATGATCTCTACACACCTCTGGGGATGGCGACTCAACCCCCTCCCTGTGCAGCCTGTTCCAACGTCTGTCTGTTCAACCAAGGTCAAACATCAGGACAAGAGGAAATGATCTCAGGTTGTGTCAAGGGAGGTTTAGGCTGGACAGCAGGAAGAATTTCTCTACTGAGAGGGTTGCCCAGAGCTGTGGGGAGTCCCCATCCCTGGGGGTTTCTAAGAGTTGTGCAGACATGGTGCTTTTGGATGAGATTTAGGTGAGGACCTGTCAGTGTTGGGTTGATGGTGGATGGCAAGATTCTGAGGGTCTTTCCCAAGCCGGGTGATTCTGTGGATAGATTTTGTGGCTCTTGATAGCTTCAGTTCTGCAGGAGCTGTGGGGGAAGCCTGTGCCAGGACCCTGCCTCCTTCCAGCCAGTCTCAGAACACAAAGAGGATGCACAGCCTGCTGCTGGCTCCTGACCATGATGATGTCCCCCTGCTCTGCTTTACCACCCAGTGGCTGAGGTTTGATTCACAGGTTTGAGGAAACCAGTTTGCTAGAAAAGTCTGGGTGCAGAGAAGAGCAGGGTTGGTCCTGCTGGGGCACCTGAGGGTTTGACTCAGGCAGTGAAGGGTTCGGAGCCCTTTGGAGAAGCAGGGCTGGCTTAGTCCCACAGACACCACCCAGTGACATCATGGCCTTCGTTTGACAGAAACCACGTTCTGAGAAATGCTGAGTGGCTTCAGGTATGAACAAACCTCTTCCCAGCATGAGATCCAGGCTCGAGCCGGTTGCTTATGGAACCAGGAGAGCTGCGGTTGCCTTGTGCACAGCCTGCTGTGCAGATACCTGGAGAAGGAGCGGGGGCAGCCCCGCAGACTCCTCACTGACCCATTTCTGCCCCTGTGCAGCACCCGTGGGTCACAAACCCCATGTGCCTGCTTGTGGGAACCGCACAGACCCTCCACGGGGTGACTGGACCCCTCTGCAGCACCAGCCCTCTGGGTGCTGCAATTTGGTACCTGATGGCATCACCCAGAATGTCTGTCAGTGAGAGCTGCTGCGCAGAAGTGGGTCTGTGGAGTCTCCTTCTCTGGAGATGTTTCAAACTTGCCTGGACTGTTCCCGTGCGACTGGATCTAGGGGATCCTGCCGTGGCAGGGGGGTGGGACTGGGTGACCTCTCGAGGTCCCTTCCCATCCCTAATGACTGGATCTAGGGGATCCTGCTGTGGCAAGGTGATGGGACTAGGTGATCTCTCAAGGTCCCTTCCAGTCCCTCCTGTTCTGGGATTCTGTGATTCTTTTTACTTTCTAAATGGCCTCGAAACACCTGAGGTGCACCTGGCAGAAGGGCTTGGTTCAGGGTCCCAACAGTGCCTGAGCAACATCCCGCTATGGACAGAACCCATCCTGGGAGCTGGAGTGCTGCAAACCACCCAGTCTGCACTGCTGCTGCCATCCCAGTAAGAGCATGTGTGTCACTGGTAGGTGTGAGCCGAGTGCCAGAAGATCAGCTTCCCTGAAGATGGAGTTTGCCTGCGAACAGGAACATAACCAACACCACTGCAGGGATGGATGTGAAGCAAACACAGGGCGTCTCTTCCTCCTGTAGCCGTCTCCCTGCAGGGCACGTCTGGCCCTGACAGCGTTCCCGTGTTCCACACCAGGAGTGTCACTGGGACTGTGGCACAGGGGAGGGGGTTGCAGAGAGAACAGGGCAGCTGGCAGTGCCCTAAGGAGGGCATTTCAGAGCCAGTCAGTTTGACTTCCATTCTGGTCCTCTTCCTTAAGGTCCTTGTAGCTGTGGACTTTGTATCTGCAGGGTGGCAAATGCTGGGCAGAAACAGAGGTGCAGGCTTCACTCTTTGCCCTTTCACCAGCTGCTGTGTCACTGCCACAGCTACCCCAGCGCAGCTCTGGCAGCCTCCCTGGGGCTGGCACTGGGGGTGAGGAGTGCGCTGAGCTGTGAGGAGGAGGGTCCAGCTGGGAGCAGCCCCGGAGGAGCTGCGCAGGAGAGGTGGGGAGGGTCTGCCTGCGCCATCCCCACACTCCTGCACCCTCGCCTCTGTAACCGGGGGTGCTCCAACCTCCCCCTCAGCTCATCTCCTTCTAGAGGGGACACAAAGCACAGGGCAAGGACAAATTCGAGTGAAGAGCTGGCTACTGAGAGGGAACAGAGCTGGGAGGATTCTGCCGAAGAACTGCTTTTAAGGGCTCCGTGAGGGTTTTGCTGCTGCCAGGCTGCTCTGTTGGGAGCAACCAAGGGACTGTGGGTCTCACAGTGGGATTCTGAAGTGGGGGTATACCTCTGTCCTAGGACCACATGTGCCTTCTGAAGGGCAGACCCCTAATGATAACCAGCTCTGGCTGTGTCTCAGCTCAGAGCCTTCTGACCAGGTGGAGGCTTAAAAGAACTTTAAATAGAAGAAACAGCAGTTGCCACCCGTACAGCAGGGTCACGGGCTCACAGAGGCTGGAGCAGTCAGCAGAGGGACAGGGACTACGCGTTTGTCGCTGGTTCTGATACAAAACCAGGCGGCAATAGCTGCTCTGAAGCCAAGCTGGAGGACTGTGACCATCGGGGTGCAAGCATCCTGTTCTCTGATCTCCAGACACAACTGAACTCCAAGAACCACAGCTGTTCTCTGTCACCTCCAGCTATTTAGCACCAGGAGACAGATAGGCAGCAGCGCTCATCCTGCTGGAGCCACGTGGTCCTGCAGAATGAGGTGTGTGAACAGCAGGCACGGGAGACACCCTGGAAACCCCCAGCTGTAGCTGCGGTGTGAGGCTGGCAGGGAACATGTTCTGCTGGCATGCCGGGGTCCCTGGGGGTCACAGGGCACCTCAGCCACTGCTGGCACCTCAGCTTCACCACCTTTGTGTCAGTAACAGCACAGACAGGTGCAGGGAGCCCTGGTTTTGCCAGGACAGAACCCAGGGCAGCTGTGCTGTGCCAGCCATTAGCAGTTTGGGATCAGTGGGAGCTGCAGCAGGTGCCCCAAGGTGACTACAGGTGGGTTTTCACAAGCCTCAGTATAAAAGAGCAAGTTTGGTGAGGATGGGGTTTCTCATCATCCTTTTTTTCCTTTTTCTCTTTCTATTCCTTATTCCTATTCTGCCAGCTCTGCTCTTGAGGAGCTGCCTTCTCCTTTGCTGTGAGTGCAGCGGCTCACTGGCCTGAGCAGAGCCTCCTGGAGCTCACATTGGGGTGGATGTTGGTTTTGCTAGTGGTTAGATCTGGTTTCATAGCAACCTGTGGGTCTCCATTCCTTTCCCCAAACCCCTCTGTTGCATGGGTAGGGATCACTGGGTGACAGAACAGCTGCCACAGTTCAGCCCTGGATGTGGGCTGGGTGGAGACAGGGCCAAGTGTCCTTCAGCCCGGATGTGAGCGGTTTTCCCAGCCCACACTTGCTGGTTCTTCGTTGCCTCTGCTAAGGAAATCCGTGCGGCTTCCTCTGCTGTGTCACACACTTCCATGTTCACAGGGCTGCTCTCTGCTCGCTCGGGTGGAAATATCTATGGACTGCATCAATGCACCTGCTTGCACAGCCCCTCCCTCCCCAGCCCTGGCCTGCGGTGAGTTCTGTGCGCACAGCCAGTGAGGAGATGGGGCTCAGCTGTGCACAGCCAGTGTCTCCCGCAGCCCCAGGGCACTGACCAGCCCTGTAACCAGCCCAGCTGAACACCCCCCACGGATGGGCTGGGCTCCAGGACCCCACTTCAGACAGCCTCAGGCAGCAGGGCTCCCACCTCACCATAGCTCTGCCCTGCTTGGCTGTGGCTGCCCTTGGTGTCCTACTTCATGTGATGACAGTACCAAGTGACAACTGAGGAACCACCAGTCCTTGCCGGAGAGCTCGATGCCTGCCCTGTATGTGGTCTGACGCTCCTCAGACAGCTGCCCTGGATGGTTCCTGCAGCAGCGATGTGCTGAAATCCTCAGCCACCAAATACCTCACAGGGCCAGCAATAAATTCCCGCTGAGAGTTATAACTGGAGCTGTACCAAGCTCAGGGAGAGTTCAGAAGAAGTTCCAGTGACTTGAAGATAACTGAGGATGTGCACCCACCACCATGCTCTGAAGTCCGTGGGGCTCCGTCTGACAGGCTCCTGTGTGACATCAGCAACCCGAGGGCTGGGTTAGACACCTGTGTGCCAGACTGAGGAGGGGTGTTCACCTCTGATAGCTCCAGGAACCACAGAAATGTGGGAGCCAGCCACTGGCATGACCCTTCCTCCCTTCCAAAGCCGAGCCAAACAGAGATAGTGAAAGCCCTAGGGCCACTTCCGCTGCGCTCTGCAGTCTGAAGTGCAAAGTGTCCCTTTGGGTCGGTGCTGAGAGAGGCTCCCGCGGCTGGCTGACATCCATCTCGGGAAGAGCAGTGCCCATCCCTCAGGGTTATCGGCGAGCTCTCAGCAGCAAAACACTGCACTGCGTTTCAGAGGCCTAACCTGATAGAGTCAGGGCTTTTCCTTGGCCTTGCCGCCGGTATAAAAAGCTCTTCATGAAGGCTGTGCCAACACAGGTGTTAGGCAACTAGTGGGGCCGTAAAGACGTTGATGAAAGCCAGTCAAATGCAATTAGAGAGGAGCTGGTAACCAGCATACCAGTGCTTCCTCCATTAGCCCTCCACAGTGGGCAGGGAGCACTTCCTACTCCAATGGGAGTCGGATCTCCAAGCGGTGGCCTCGGCACCCCAATGGCACTTTGGCAGCCGCAGCTCCGTGTGTTCCTGGAGAAATGTGCAGGAACAAGCTGTCCCACCAGACGGGGCCAGTGTCACGGTACCAACAGGTAGTGCCATCTGCTTAACAGTCCTGAGACTCCCCATGCCCCTGTCCGTGGGATTCAATTCAGGACAGAGGCCCCGTGCAGCAGGGCTGACCCACAGGCTGCTCTTCTCTGCACGCAAGGCAGTTCGTGCCTTACGCAGGCTCGGAAAAGGTCTGCGCCTCGCAGGCTGAAGAAACCCTGATTATAAATCAGATCAGGAAGGTGTTGGTGCTTGCTAAGGTTGAATGTGCCTGCTGTCCTGTCCCCAGTCCCGCCAGCCTCATGTCCACCCACAGCCAAACCTTGCCCACTCGAGCATCACAGACCCTGTGTGCCAGCAGACGGTGCCAGGCCGTGCTCTTCAGAAGGGTGGTGGGGGGGCTGGGGTATCCCAGGTCCCTCCTCCGTGCCAGTTTTAGACACACTGCCAATGAAGCTGCCAAGAGGTATTGCCAGGTACCTCTGATCTGACCAGTGCTTTGTTTCAGTAGCAAAGGCTCTAAAAATACTGGAACTTGGGTTAAAAATGCAACAACCTCAGCCTACAGGACAATTTCCCCTGGATCTGCGGAAGTGGTGACGCTGTTCTCCAAGCTGGGTAAGAACAGTTCCTGGGGCAGGGATGTTGGGCACTCACCTGGCCTCCAGGCTCAGCTGAAAGATCCAGCCTCAAGACTGTCCTTTCCCCTCATACTGACCAAACTACTTGGTGAAAACGACCCTGATCCGCGAGCCCTCTTGCTCAGACTTAACATTCAGGGCAGGCAGGAGAACTGGAAACAGTCAGACTGCTCTGTCTGGGCTGCAAGTGCTGGAGAGCCAGGAGCTGGAACAGCAAACCTGAGGTGACCTCAGCCAGCAGCGGTGCTATCCCTACGGCAACAACACCATCCACACCCAGCAGCCTTCATTGCCAGGTGAGGGAGGAAATGATCCAGTCTGTGTTTGCACCTCCAGGCAACTGGCCTGGGACCAGGGATCGGGGCTGTGAAGTGCCAGAGCTGGCCCTGCTGTGGATGCAGCTGGTGGCAGCTACAGCTCTTGCTCACCAGACAGGACATGAAACGGCAGCAGGCTGCTTCCCCTCCCCTTTGCCTTCCCCGGGGCACACCAGGTGTTCAGCTTGGCCCGAGCCTCCCCACACACATCCACACGTCCAAGAAATCATTTCTCCCCACTTACCATTCACCAGTCAGCTCCTGGGAATTCCTTGGAGAACGCTTCACAGCTGCTGCTGTATTTTATGTTCTCAGGTCTTACCCACTCCCTGGAGAAGGGGTGGGATCCACGGGGTGCAGCTCATTCATTTTACTCTAATGCAGCTGGGAGCCCTTCATGCTGCAGCGCTTCCCCTCCCAAAGAGATTGGCAAAGGGCACCCACGTCCTAGGGCGGCGATGGCTGCCCGGGCTCTTTACAGGCAGCTTCTTGTGGTCTGCAGCCACCTCCTACTCCAGTTTCCGTTCCCAAGCCGTGCCAAGCTTTTCACCTGGATGCCGCACGGCCCAGGATCCCTTTCCAGCTGGGTGTAACCTGACCCAGCTTCCTCCAGCACAGCCTGGCCTGGGCTGACATATGTGAGAGCATGTGTGCCCAGACACATCAGGATGGCGCGTTCCAGCAGCTCCTCTCTTTGACGCCTTGGCCAGGCGCATCCGGAGGACATGGCGGAGTCTGCAGTGCTGCCGGACACTGTGGTCACCTCAGGGGTTGTGCAGAGCCTTAGAGCAGACTGTCCAGATAGATGCGGTGCTTTGACCGTCTCTGGCCTTGGGCACGTTCTGCACTGTGCCTGGCCGTGAGTCACAGCTCTCTGGAGGTCAGCAGGTGCCCACAGATGACTTTCCCAACCACAACCTGTTTTTTATTCAACTGTCTGGTCAATTTGTCCCTTCCAGCAAAGCCAGTGGTCACCATCTAGCAGAGTTTGTCCTCTGTTCCGCTTGCACCCCGTCTGAGAGAGTCTGCCCCAAGAAGAGACTGCGCAGGACCGACTCAGCAAGTGCAGCGTCACTGGAGAAGTCCATTTCCTCTTGTAGGCTGCTGACTGCTCCCTCACCTGTGTCTGTCTGCAGGCGAATGCGCTGCTCTGACGTGGGGGACAGCACCCCGGGACAGTGAAGCCAGGGCTTCCTCAGGCCAGTAGTGCTGGGCAATATTTACCTTTGCTGTTCAATACCGGCAGTAACTTTGCTCTTCTGCAGTAGCAGTGACTTTCCAGACACAGGTGTCTGCTGCTGTCACTCACTCTTTGCATAGCTCTGAGCTGTTTGATCCTCTGCACATTTCCCGTTGCCGTGGCTTGACAGTGGCTATGGGACCTTCTCCATGCAGTGGGATCCAGCTCTGTCTCCTTTCCTGGCTGCAGATAGTGAGGGTTTGACTCCAGGGCACCAGGAAGATGCTGTTTAGGTATTGCTTGGGAAACAAAACTGACCAGAGCGGTGACCCTGAGCAGACAGGTGATGCTGAGCAGAGGGGTGACATAGATCAGAGGGGTGACACTGACCAACGTGGCAACGCGGAGCAGAGGGGTGACATTGAACAGAGGTGCCAGACTCCCTCTCTGTCACACATGGAATCTCATTCCCTCAGAGGAGGCCCTCTGTCTGACAAATCTTTAACCCAGGAAGGACTTGGGAACTCCCCAGCACCATTGCCCTGCAGAACACCAATTCCCATGCAGAGCAGACCTGCGGCTCATGTGGGAGACCCTTGGCCCCATGTTTGGAGCTGTCTGTGACTGTTGTCTGTCAGACACAAATGAGAGATGAGGAACAGGAACAATCCTGCTTTCCCACTGACAGGGGCACACAGGTTTATCTGCCTGAGCCCTCTTGCTCAGGGTGATGTTTTCCTACTCTCTGTGATGGATGTTCCAGTCTTTGGAGGTGATGTTTGCCACCCCCATCGCAGTGTGTGTCGCGGGTTGGCCAGGCTGCTCCACTGTGGGCCACAGGAGTCCAGATCTGCCTCCACATGCTGCTTTCACTTGCTTTGTGTGCTGGACTCCAGTTTGGGTTTCGCACCATCCCTGCTCTGCTCTGTGGCTGTCTGTCCCCTCCATGCACCCCAACAGCAGCCTCACAAGACCTCCATAAGCCGGGTGCCAGGAGCTCTTGCACCTCCTGTTCCCATTACTGATCAGACATGAAGTCCAGCTTGTCCCAGGCACCGGTGATGTCTCACAGCACAGCGAAGCCTCATTTATCATTTCTCTGGTTTCTTAACCCAAGTTATTGCAAGATCACTGTCTTGGGGTATTTCCATGAGCTCGGACATGAGTCCCTCTGCTGTGCTCCCAGCTGTGTGGGTCCCTGTCGACCAGCTTCTCAGGGGGTCTGCGTGATGCTGGGACCCTCTCGTCTTCCTTAGGACAGGCCCTGAACGCGGGGCTGCGGGTGCTGCCGAAGCCACCGGGGAAGGCCGCGGGACACGGCCCCGCTGTCCCGGGACGGGTTTGGGGTGAGTGTCTCGCTGCAGGGGACAGGGGCGCTGCCCTCCGCCACCTCCGGGGCAGACCCTGGGGCGGGGCGGCAGGACCCGGGCCCCCCCTCCGGCCCCTTCCCCGGCCTCAGCCTCAGAGCAGCCCCGCCCCTGCTCGGCTCCTGGCTGCCGGCGCCGCCGGGCCGCGGGCGCTACCC